>CM048746.1:304391692-304489192 GCA_026315105.1 Locusta migratoria
GATATTTGCTATAGCACCTGATATTGAGGAACCCATTGGTAATCCTTCAAACATAGTATTACCTTTAACACTATGTTCTTCGAAGAAGACTGTTCGTAAACACAGAAACTGCACGGAAAAATAATGAATAAACTTTTGCAGAAGCTTTAAGACATTTTAAATTGAATTCACGATGGCTAAAATCTCATGTGACAATGAAATGATGTGGCTGTTTCTATAAAAAAAACTGACATGTGTAACTTGTAACTCTCTCCATTTATTTATTGTTTCTGTGAGTGTAAAGGAGCAGACACTAGTTGCAGGGCCATTCTTGTATAGGAAAACTAATTCTGTCAGTTGGTGGCGATATTCTAGAAACACCATTAGCCTGCAGGCACACAGAGCTACTGTGGCTGCCATGAAGATTCAAAAATTTAATGTTGTTTAATCTACATTTTAAGCCATGATAATGATCACAGTGACCGAAATTTAGATCTAATATGATAAATATTTGCGACTGACAGCCTTTCATCTGCTACATATTTGAAACAGTCCCTGAGCACTACGATTCAACATGGAATCAAACTTAATAATAGACGAGTTTGTTTATTTTTCCAGTCACAGTTGAAGCTATCCTGAAATAAATGTTCACTCTTACTTCATCTAAAACTATTTTCTTTTTGGGGTTTCGGTCATTCTGAGGCCGTATTTAACTCTGTAAAAATACTTTCGTTGATAATAAAAAAGAAAATTTCGAGTGAGAATATTTTTTAAGATTTTATTACTCGTCGCACAACAAAGTATAAAAGTCACGAAGAAAAGAAAGAGATTTAGGATAATCAGT
Source organism: Locusta migratoria (assembly GCA_026315105.1). Lineage (NCBI taxonomy): Eukaryota > Metazoa > Arthropoda > Insecta > Orthoptera > Acrididae > Locusta > Locusta migratoria. The sequence goes on from CM048746.1 coordinate 304,392,516, forward strand.
GAGACAAAACGTGCGTTTCATCCTCAGACAATTCCTACTTTTTTTTAAATAGATGCATGAGTATATTCCTTTACTTATTGATCAAAGGAATATAAATTTCCTACACTGTTCATTTACTTTCTATATACAAGTCTAAAGGGTAAAATATTGGGGACGGAAGAACTTGTACAGAAACCAGACAGCATTTATTAGAGTCAAAGGTCATGAAATGGAAGTATTTGTTGGGAAAGGAGTAAGACTGGGTTGCAGCCTTTTTACAATGTTATTAAGTTTGTACATTGAGCAAGCTGTGGGGAAATCAAGGAGAAAATTGGAGAAGGAATTAGAGTTCTGGGTGAATAGATAAAAACTTTGCGTTTTTTCGGTGACAGTGTAATTCTGTCAGAGACACAAATGACCTGGAAGAGCAATTGAACGGAATGGACAGTGTGTTAAAAGGAGCGGTTAAGATTAACAACAGTAAAACAAGGGTAATGTAATGTAGTCTAAGAAAATCAGGTAATGCTGAAGGAATTAGATTAGGTAACGAAACAATAAGCGTGTTAGATGAGTTTCGTTAGTTGGGCAACAAAAAACACACGGTGGTCGCAGTACAGATGATGTAGAATGGGAATGGCAAGACAAGCGTTCGTTAACATCGAACAGCCGTGATATAGTGGCCGAGCGATCTAAGGCGCCTTGCTGAGGAGCGCGCGGTTGCTCGCCTTCGGAGGTTCGAGTCCTCCCTCGAGCTTAGTTGTCCTTATGTTAGTTTGGATAGTTTGTAAGCCTAGAGACTGATAACCAAAGAAGATTTACAAACATTTGAATTTGCACATCGAACATTAATTGTTACGAAGTCTTTTGTAACGACATTTGTCTGGAGTGTAGCTTCGACTATAAGTAGATCAGACAGGAAGAGGATAGAAGCTTTTGAAATGTGGTGCTAAAGAAGAATGATGAAGATAACGTCGGTAGATCGCGTAACCAAGAGGAGTTACTGAATAGTATTGGGGAGAAAAGGAATTTCTGGCATACATTAACTAAAAGCTTATGGAATAGGTTCACAAATTTGTGACTTGCTGGAAGACTTCCTAGGTAATAGAACGCAGTAAGTTGTTCTCGACGGCGAGTGTTCATCAGAGACGAGTGTATTGTCAGGCGTGCCCCAGAGGAGTTTGATAGAACCGCTGTTATTTTCTATCTATATAAATGATCTGTAGGGCAGAGTAATATGTAATTTGCGGTTGTTTGCTGATGATGCTGTGGTGTATGCGAGGGTGTCGTCTTTAATTGACTGCAATTGAATACAGGATGACTTAGAGAAAATTTCTAGTTGGTGCGAAGAATGGCAGCTGGCTCTCAATGTAGAAAAATGTAAGGTGATGCGCATGAGTAGGAAAAACAATCCCATAATGTTCGAATACAGCATTAGTAGCGAGTTTCTTGATGCAGTCGCGTCGTTCAAATATCTAAGCGTAACAGTGCAGAGCGATAGGGAATGAAACGAACATGTAAGGACAGTTGCGAGTAAGGAGGACAGCCGAATTCGGTTTATTGGGAGAATTCTGGGTAGATCTACTTCATCTATAAAGGAGACTGCGTATAAAATGCTTGTACGATCAAGTCTTGAATATTGCTTAAGTGTTTTGGATCTGCAGCAGATCGGTTTAAAGGAAGACATAGGAGCAGTTCAGAGGCGAGGAGCTAGGTTTGTTACTGGTAAGTTCGACCAATGCGCGAGTGTCACGGAAATGCTCCGGCAACTCAATTGGGGATCGCTGGAAGAAAGACGACGTTCTTTACGTGAATGTATGTTGGGAAAATTTAGAGGGCCGGAATTTGAAGCTGAGTGTAGTACGATCTTCCTGCCGCCTACTTACATCTCGCGTAGTGATCACAAAGACTAGATAGGAGAGATTAGGGCTCGTACGGAGGCATATATAGGCATCCTTTTTTTCCTCATTCTATTTGCGAGTGGAATAGGAGAGGAAATGCCTAGTATTGGTACACCTTACGGTGGATTGCGGAGTATGTATGTAGATGTAGATGTAGAAAGTAGGGATCGATTGGTGGGCCACATTCTTACACATCAAGGAATTGACAGTTTAGATTTGAAGGGAGGTGTGTGGGGTAAAAATTTCAGAGGGAGACCAATAGAATACAGTAAGCAGATTCAAATGGAAGTGGGTTGAAGTTCTTATGGGGAGACGAAGAGACTCTCTCAGGATAGAGTAGGATGGAGAGCTGCAGTCAAACCAGTCTCTGGTCTGAAGACGACAACAATAACATACAACTCCAATTTTATTAAAGGGAAAATAAAAATAAAATTAAAGATAAAATTTTATACGTAAAAAAGTTCAATGCAATTTTCTGTTCCTCAATGGAGCATTCATACTCGAACAAGCCAAGCCCAAGCGCGGTCCGCTGGAGTTGGTACGAGCGAGCAAAACGCCGAATGTGCAGACCTCTGACATCAGGCAGTTCAGCCGCGAAGGTCTTAGGTACGAAGGATGTCGGAAGACGGTGAAGACTACAGTGCCGAGATCGTTGCGTCTTACTGACTATGAAAACGAAACCTGTTGGCGACGAAGCAGTCGCAGTGACTGTCACAGTCTTCCACGACAAAACACGTTTCTATTTTTCTCCTGGGCTGTGTTGTTTGGTTGTCAATGGTACGGCGCTGGGCTGGCTGCGTTGTTGCTACTGACGCCCGGAATGTCGTCTCCGTTCCTCGACGATGCGGCGCCGTCAGACCCGCAATTCGGCAACCCGCAGAAACTGCCTGTGTTGCTGGACAACTGCGTTCACGCGTTCAGGGTCCATCACAAAGGACTTCGTGCTAGGCCACAGGCTGTGGACTTTCTGAGTGCAAGGCCTCACCCACTTTCATAGTTCGTAGTGACAGCCTTTTAAAATCGAGTGACACGTCTATTATCCGCGAGACGCAGACAAACTACACTGTTACCGCTGTCAGAAGACAACAGTCGGTCTTGCTCTGCCAGCATGGCTAGATGCTGCCGCTTACAGGCTACGTAAAATGATACAGCACTGTTGCTTCGCGTTTTCAGTTTCTTTCTCTCGCTCGCGTCAACTTCTGTTTTTAAGTAACTGAAAACCCGGCGTTGCTCGGATGTTTATTTATTTATTCCTGCCTTAAGTTAGTACTTCTCCTATTCCTTCTCTCTCTCTCTCTGTCCATCTCCTTTTTTCTAAAAACATGTTATATTTATCAGAGAATATATAAGAAATAACGCTGTCTTGCATAATGTACAAAATTACTCGTGCTGTATGCAAACAAAAAAAGATATCAATCAAAATACAAACGACATATAAAATTCGCACGATCTCATATATTTATTTGTGTAAATGCTGTAAGTCTGTAACATCTGTTCCGAATACAATTAGTAGTAAAGAAGTAATAGATTAAAACTTGGTATGTGAACCGCGGTTTTCTATGAACGTTACTGTTTATGTGCTCATATCTCATGAACTACGTGTCGTACTGTGATAAAATTTAGAATGTACATTCAATTATATGTGTGTACACTGTCTGTAATTTTCCTGCGTCTACAATTTGTAGTGTAGAAATTATAAATTGTAACGTCATACCGAATACTGTAGTTTTAGGCCATGAACAGCGGAAAAGTAATAACCGAGAAACTATTTTCCTTTCATAACTCTGCTATGTCAGCGAGAAAAATTTGAATAAAGGTTTGAGATTATGTTTAAAGTTTGTTACAAGTCGCTAAGTAAAATCGTTCTCATATACTGTATTCATAAAGTCTCGTCGCATTATGTGGCAGTTTGTTGCACCTCCTTTTGTTTATGACGTTATTTCTGCTGAACCTTGTGTCGTATTTGGTTCTTACCCGGAAAGCGTTGTTACCTCTCGGTAAGGAATACGACGACATATCTCGTGAACAATGTGTTTTAGGTGATCCTAACACTTACGGCGACCATCCTCATGAATTGAAGCTTACGTGTGCAAAATGTCATGAACACTGGAAGAAACCTGTACGCACAAGCACACAAACGTACGGATACTCTGGTTTATATAGAAAGATTAGCTGACAACCCAGCGATGCCCTGATATTTATTTTAGTGCTGAGTACTTTTGTGTCCATCATCTCGTCTACCTCAGTTCTCCTTTCTATCTCTCTCCGTCCCAATCCCCAGTCCATCCCCTTCCCTCCCCTGTCGATCTCATACTCCTTATATATAGGAGATGGGCTGAGACAGGATTGGGACAGAGAGAGGGGTGGAGTAGGCTGAGATAGAAAGGAGAACTGAGGTAGACGAGGTGAGGGACTCAAAAGTACTCATATATCCATGAAGGTGAGGGGGGGCTGCTGCAATTAGTTAATACAAACCATTTAAAAATGCACGGAAGGATGATTTTTAACACAAACCTATGTTGTATGTTTTGATGGAAACCTGTTATTATTCTTAGCACCTTTGAAAATAGGAAAAAATCCTTAATCAATGCCGTTTGTTACATTGTAAAATGTTAATTAGATCCAGAGTTATTGTAACTTAAAGTTGACGCTTGACTAACTCCTCAGCAGGAGACTCGGATTCGATTTCTGGCTGGGTACACATTTTCAACTTCAAGCATTCACAGTTACTATCGTAAATTCCACGAATATATGAGGATTGGAATTTAAATACTGCCAACTGTTTATTCACAACCGAGACAAAAGGGTATGATGTTTGCACCTGTTACTGTCCTTCAAAGTAGTCACCAGCGTTGTGTAGAACACGTTGGCAGAGATGTGGAAGGTGTAGTATACCGTTATCGGAGCCTGTTCTGTTGATGGCGCGAATGGAGCGGTCTGTTACCAATTGAATCTCTAGAACAGTTCTGAAGCGAATGTTTCTGAAGCGAATGGTTCCTTCATCTTCGGAATCAAAGTCACAAGGACTTAATTCCGGGTCGTGGTGGAGTAGCCGAGCGGTCCAAAGCGTCTCGTTGCGGAGCGCGCGGTTGCTCGCCGTGGAGGTTCGAGTCCTCCCTGGGGCATGGGTGTTAGTTTAACTAGGTTGAAGTAGTTTGTAAGCTACGGACTGATGACCACGCAGTTTGGTCCGATAGATCTATGAACAAAACTTAAGTCCGGTGAGTATCATGGGAGATACAGTACTTCCCAGTCCCATCGACCGAACAGAGCAGCCACAAGTTGCGCTGTGAGCGCTCGCGCAATGTCGTGCAAAATTCTGGGTTGGCTTCGCAGAAAGTGTTGCCGCTTCTTTCGCAAAACTGGTAGTAGGTGATGCTCCAAAAACGAACATTGACGGTCTGCCGTGGATGAACTTAATACGTAACACCATTACAAAGTCGTACACGAGAGTGACCACAGCTTTCACCATACTGGGGCTCTGACGCTCTTTCGACGCTTCTTGAAGACCTTGATTACACTGTCATGCTGTACGACCTCTGGCACATTCAATCTTGGTCCATCTCCGTTGTTCCTGTTTCGTAAATATAGGCAGGCAGTTACATTAGACCGCTCGCTCACAAGTGGCTGTGTTTCCTTCGATTGTGCGCACGCCGGTCGCGTGGGACGGGCGAGTCGATTCGCTCGGAGGTAAGGTACGTATGTCAACAACGTGTGCTATCAGCGACAATAGTATATTCCATTGCATAGTGTCTCCACAGCAGTGTTACCACTATTTAAATTCCAAACCTCGTAACTTATCATTTTAAATAAAGAGGTGATAGAACTTATGTTGCATTTCTTTGTGGAGTGAAAATCAATGTAGTGAAAATCAATGTAGTGAAAATCAATGTAGTGAAAATAATAAGATGTTCCTGTTTTCATTTTGTAAAACTGGTGACCCACCCGAATAGGTGCCTATGGAATATCATCCTAATTGTACGGTTGGATTCACGATTTCCTGTCAGAAAGGACACAGTTCATTATAATCGACGGTAAATCATCGAGTAAAACAGAAGTGATATCTGGCGTTCCACAGGGAAGCGTTACAGGTCCCCTACTCTTCCTCGTGTTTCTAAACGATTTAGGAGACAATCTGAATAGCCCCCTTAGACTGTTCGCGGATGATGCTGTCGTTTATCGGTTAGTAAAGTCAACAGAGGATCAAAAGCAACTGCAAAACGATTTAGACAAATTTTTTACGAAAATTGGCAATTGACACTAAATAAAGAAAAGTGTGAAGTAATACACATGACCACTAAAAGAAATCTGCTGAACTTCAATTACGCGATAAGTCAGTCACACCTTAAGGTCGTAAATTCTACCAAATACCTAGGAGTTACAATTTCGAACAACTTAGACTGGAGAAAACACAAAGAAAATATTGTGGGAAAGGCGAACCAAAGATTACGTTTCATCGGCAGAACGCTTCGAAGATGCAACAGCTCCACCAAAGAGACTGCCTACATCTCACTTGTGCGTCCTCTCCTGGAGTACTGTTGCCCATTGTGTGACCCTCAGCGGGTGGGACTGACGGAAGACATTGAGAAGGTTCAGAGAAAGGCAGCTCGTTTTGTTTTATCACGTTACGGGGGGGGGGGGGGAAGCGCCACGGAAATGTTGCACGAATTGGGGTGGAAAACATTATTTTATTCACTGCGGCGTAATCTGTTTGCAAAGTTTCAATCACCGACTTTCACTTTTGAATGTGAAAATATTTTGCTAGCACCCACCTACTTAGGGAGACATGACCATCCCAATAAAATAAGAGAAATCAGATCGAAAACGGAACGATTTAGGTGTTCTTTCTTCCCGCGCGCTAATAGAGAATGGAACGGCAGAGAATTGTTATGAAATTGGTTAATGAACCCTCTGCCAGGCACTTAAATGTGATTTGCAGAGTATCTATATAGATGTAGATGATGTAGATGTAAAGTAAGCCACTAGCAGGTCGCTACCCACAGTGTGGGAAGCACTGAATAGACGACAGAATGGACGGGGATTGTACTAGGCGCTGGCACCTGCATGTGAATGCCGCTGCATGCTGGTCAACGTTGCATAAGCGGCGATGCTGTAGGCGCGTCCACTGCAGCTGACGTGGGCGCTTGAGCCACAGTCAGCTCAAGTGCTTCACGAGCCGCGGCTAACACGACCGCCACGTGGCCACTTGCACACAGCTGCAGGCCGACTCTCTGAACCAGCCGCACTGCTCAGTAAAGCTTTGTACCACGAGCATATCTGCTACAGTGTCTGGGCTGAAATCAAAGTAAACAGGCAATTACAGAGAAATGTCCCATGGAACTATTATCTGGCAAAGAAAAAATTACTAAAATTTTTCCGGGCTATTATGCCGCGGTCTTATCGATTTACTGAAACCCAACGCTTCGTCCCCATCTGCCGAGGAAATTCTCAAGGGGAATCGTGCTTCTTTTTAACGTCCGATACACACCCTGACTCGGTACTGACTGCAGCCGAATTCCTTCTACGCGCAATTCGTCGTTGCCGTTGGTATACCGTCCCATGGTGGAAGACTGTTACCAAGGTACGTAGACTAGAAAGGTAAGCCAGTTTGGGCTTCTTCACTGTCATTGGTTAGCGCTATATTACGTCACTCGGCAGCAAGCCGCTGTATTATAAGGCCGCCGTGAACTCATTTTCTCCGTCTTTTCTTTTATCATTCGACAAAAAACTTTTAAGCGGTGGAACACGCTTGTGATTAATATATATGTATACTTACATACAAAGGAGTGAAAAAGGAAAGCTTCAAACAGTATTAACAACTAGCTAACCCGTCCCGACCCGCGACTTGGCACGGGTAATATTTAAACGTCTTTAACTCGAGAACCACTGAACGTATCGTGATGAGGTTTGTTTTTAAATTGTAGAGATCATAAAGAACTAAAATAAAGTCCATGAGAGCACATGTCTAACTTTTATAGATTTCCCACAGTAACTATATATTTAGTCTGAAGCCAGCCGGTGCCAGCACCTTAGGAGAGAAAAATGGTACATATGCTTCACTCATAAAAGTTAGACATATGCTCTCGCTGACTTTTTTTTACACCTTTGTGAGAAACCTCATCACGATACGTTCAGTAGTTCTCGAGTTATAGGAGGTTAAAGGGACAGACAGAGAGAAAATGTGCTTCTGTTTTATATAATATCATGATTTCACCCCCTTAGAGTGCGAATTTTGAAATTTTACTATGCCTATAACCGTGACGCTAGTTCGTGCAATAAGTTGACGAATCTTTATCGCAATCGACTGAATGACATTGACAGGCATAGCATACGGACAAACAGAGGCCTTCATTTTTTATATTACACAAAGAAAACTTACGTTAAACGCAAACTTAGCATTAATGCTTTTGTTTTACTCATTTAATTACTATGAACATTGAACTGCATACTACTTTCATACATACAATTTTATCAATAAAATATCGATGATCTGAATCCTTACAATTCATTCTGTATGTCTCTTTTGTAATCGGCTTCACAAAAATGTTCGGAACAAATTCTGGCATTTTTGACATTTATATCGTCTTGCGTTTACAACGAGAGATCCATATACGCTGAAGTCCCTCATCTTTTGGAAACCAATGGTACAAAATGCCTTCCGTCTTGCGTCCACTGTTATTGCACTCCGCAACTGCACAACATGAAGTATTCTTACTCGTAATTACAGGAAGAATATATGGAAAAATTGTACCCTAATACAAGAAAGCTACTTTCTATCCGAACACTTAACAAGTCACGAAACGGGCGAGAACAAAACACAACTTCCTGCTTGCACGTTTCATAAGGGTACTGCGGCAACTGCTCGGCGCTTGCTGCCTGGTGACGTCACAGAAGCAAAGCGCGCGAGTCAAATTTACACCCCCCTGGACTGTTCCTTTTGTTCTTCAACACCGGAATCTAGATTTCATTCAGTTTTACGCCCTCCCCCTTCCTATTGAATGTATTGGGGTGTTTTACAATTTCTATAGCCTCTCTGTACAGTCTTCCGTGATACCATTTGTCGCTGCCAAAACCTGACTCTTATCAAATTGAATAAGGTGGTCCCCTGGTTAAAAAACATGTTCGCCACGGTGGAGTAGCCGAGCGGTCTAAACGCCTCGCTGCGGAGCGCGCGGTTGCTCACCTCGGAGGTTCGTGTGTGTGTGTGTGTGTGTGTGTGTGTGTGTTGTCCTTAGGTTATTTTATCTTAGTTTAAGTAGTTTGTAAGCTACGGACTGATGACCATTCAGTTTGGTCCGATAGATTTACAAACATTTGAACATTTTCTGAAAAACATATTCAGCAACAGCTGATCTGTCAATCTCTGCCCATCTGTAGTCACCCGTGTGCTCTTCTAGTCGTTTTTTGACTGTTCTTTTTCTGATACCCACGTATACGTCTCCACAGCTACACAGAATCCTATAAATTCCTACTTTTTCCAGCGGTTAGCGTGCAATTTTATTTATTTATTTTATTTTTATTTAATTATTTATTTTTTATTTCAGGCCATCCTGTATCTTCCGAGTAGGTTTGTATGTAACGGCGATACTCCGTTTCGTCAAAATTTTACCGATGTGGTCGGTGTCATCCTTAATAGAAGGCAGGAAGACTTTAGATTTCGCAGGAAGCTTTTCATCGTTCTCGATTCTACGTGGCATTCTCAACGCTCTCCACGGTCTCCCTTGAGAATGTCCTCCGCAGATGGGGACGAAACGTAGGGTTTCAGTAAGAAATCCATAAGACCAAGGCATAATAGCCCGAAAAAATTAGTAATATTGGCATTTCCGGCCGTGAAAGTTTAAATTTCACAAAAATAAAACTACAAGTCAACTCTCAAACTGGAGAAAAGAAATGTGTTTTGACGAACACTAAATCACGTGCAGTACAGATTATCAGAGACAGCAGTAATAATGTATTTAAGAAGAATATCTAAAACGTAAGTAATCACGTTAGTTGACTTCGGAAAAAAGCTTATGACTCGGTTGTTAGAAAGTCACTGTTTGAAATACTCAATGAACTGGATTTAGATAGTAAAACCACAGCTCTAATTAAACAAATTCTAATAAATAACAAAATTCTAAAGTGAAATTTAGAGGTGAAATTTCTGGATGTTTTGAAATCGAAACTGGAGGGAGGCATAATGTTGACCTGTCCCGACTAGTCTTTGTTTTCTAGAATATGTCATAAGGGAATGTAGCGTGACAGTCTGAAAAAACCAAAGAGGGACTGTCATTAGGCTACAATAGAGCCAACCTACAAATAGACTGATGAAGTAGCTTAAAAATAGGCTATCAAATCTCTCTTGAGGAAACGAAATTTACGACAAACATTGAGGCAACTCCAAAAATAAGGAAATCTGGAAAAATTGACAGAAGAACCAAGATTCTAGGAGAAGTAAGTGAAAAAGATATTTCAGAGAAATAAGGCGAAAACAACGTACTACCTCAGGACACACACTATGCGATCAAAAGTATCCGGACACCCACAAAAACACACGTTTCTCATATTACGTACAGCGTGCTGCCACTTACTGCCAGGTACGCGATATCAGCGACGTCAGCAGTCATTAGACATCGTGAGAGAGCGGAATGCGACGCTCCGCGGAACTCACAGATTTTGAATATGGTCAATAATTGGGTGTTACTTGTGTCAGACGTCTGTACACGAGACTTCCACACCCCTCAGCATCCTTAGGTCGACTATTTATGACGTGATAGTGAAACGGAAAAGTGATGGGGCACGTACAGCACGGAAGCGTACAGGCCGACCTCGTCTGTTGACTCAGACCGTCGACTGTTGAAGAAGGTGGTACAGCATAATAGGCAGGCATCAATGCAGACCATCAAACAGGAACTCCAAACTGCGTCAGAAGCCATTCCAAGCACTATGACTGTTTGCCGAGAAGTGAGAAAAATTGGATTTCACGGTCGAGTGGCTGTCCATAAGTCACACAACACGGAGGTCAGTCCCAAACGACGCTTCGTTTGGTGTAAGAGCGTAAACATTGGACGATTGAACAGTGGAAAAACGTTGCGTGGAGGGACGAATGACGGTACGCAATGTGGCGATCCGAAGGCAGGGCGTGGGTGTGGCGAATGCCCGGTGAACGTCATCTGCCAGCACCCCCTATAAGGAGGTGCTGCATCTGCCTGCGTGTGTAGTGCCAACAGAAAAATTCGGAGGCGGTGGTGTTATGGTGTGGTCGTGTTTTTTATGGAGGGGATTTGCATCTTGTTGTTTTACATGGAACTGTAACAACACAGGCCTACATCGATGTTTTAAGCACCTTCTTGGTTCCCACTGTTGAAAAGCAATTCAGTGATGGGGATTGCATCTTTCAGCGCGATCGAGCACCTATGGTGGAGTGGTGACACGGCAATAAGATCCCCATCATGGACCAGCCTGCACAGAGTACTGACTTGAATTCTATACAACACGGAATCCTCGACTTCGTGCGAGGCCTCACCGACCTACCACGATACCTCTCCTCAGCGTAGCACTCCGTGAAGAATGGGCTGTCATTCTATAATGAACCTCCCATAATCTGATTTAACATATGCCTTCGAAAGTGGAAGCTGTCATCAAGGCTAAGGGTGGGCTAACACCATACTGAATTCCAGCATTACCGGTGGAGGGCGCCACGGACATGAAAGTCATTTTCAGCCAGGTGTCCGGATACTCTTGATCATTTAGTGTAAATAATAAGAAATTAATATCATCAATGCTCGCATAGTAGTCTACTATAATTCGCCCAGAATCACTATATGCAACATGATGGCCTTTGAGGAGGAACCATCCTGCGATTAGTCTGGCGTGATTTAGCAAAATCAAGGAAAACCTAAATCTGGATGTCCGGAGGTGGATTTCAACCGCCATCCCCAGAATGTAACTCCCATGTGCTACTGTGTAAGTGGTGTTGCACAAAATAAAAGGTCACGTGCTTAGCACTACACCCGCATAAGGAATGGGAAAGTGTTCAAAGAATTGTACATACATTATTGGAAGAATAGTTACATTTATGCTAAAACTAACAGGATACGCCCACGTGGACCAGAAGGGAAAATGCTGAATCTGGAAGCTTCTATGAAGAACTACAAAAGACGGAGAATAAGCACATCTACTGATCTTGTTATTGTTGTGGCTGATTTCAATGTTAGAACAGAAAGTATCCCAGTAAAAAATATAGTGTCTCCTAGAGAACCGGTATGTAATGAAAATGGGAGATTTCCAAGAGTTACTGCCACTTAAATTAATTTAAAAAAAAATAAATTCACTTTTTAAGAAAAAGTAGACATAAATGTCAGTAGAGGTCTTAGATCAGAAATTGACTACATAAAATTTTTAGTAACCTCCATAACAAATAGTTTTAGGAAATAGAAGACAAAGCAAGTAGCAAACCAACAAGATCAAAGTATCTATAAACTATAGTTGCTTGAAGAGGATAGTATCAGACATATTCACCAAAGGAGATTAAATAAATAGCTAGCAGACACTACAATGTAAAGATAATACGGAAGAAGAATGGCAACTTTGAACAGTGTATGTAGAGTTACAGAAGCTCTCGTTACAAAGAAAAGAAAAAGGAAAATGCCAAAAATTAGGAATGAGAATATAACGAAAGGTGTCAGTATACGAGGGTTGGAACTTAAATAATGACATCTATTTATTCACAACCGATACAAAAGCGTTACTTGTTTGCACCTGTTACTGTCATTCAGTGTAGTCACCAGCGTTGTGTATGTGGAAGGCGTAGCAGAGTCTGTTCTGTTGGTGGTGTGAATGGAGCGGTCTACTGCCTGTCGAATCTCTGGAACAGTTCTGCAGCGAATACTAGGAAGTGGTTCCTTCATCTTCGGAATCCTGGGTGGGAGTATGATGGAGTATTTCCCAGCCCCATCGACCCAACACAGCAGCTATAGCTTGCGCTGTATGCGCCCGCGCATTGTCATGAAACCGATGGGTGCAGAACATGTTACCGGCTCTTGAAGACCTTGATGATACTGTCGTTCTGCACGACCTCTGGCACATTCAATCTTGAACCTATTCCGCTGTTCCTGTTTCGAAAACATAGTGACACTGTTACGCTAGAGCGCTCACTCACTAGTGACTGTTTCCCTCGACTGAGCGCACCCCGATGACGTAGGAACGGCGAGTGCATTTGCTCGGAGGTAAGGTAGGTATGTCAACAACGTGTGCTATCAGCGATAATAGTAGATTCGATTGCATAGTGTCTCCACTATTTAAATTTCAACCCTCGTATATAGGTTCTTAACCTTTCGTCGCAAAGTGTGGCCATGTAGGTAGTGTTTAATAAAATAGCACAAGGTGTTTAAATGTACTTTGCTATCAAGTCTCCTTGAAATCGTGTTAGCCGCGTGGAATGGTCGCGTAGTCAAAGACGGTGTGCTACGGACTGGGCGGCCGTTTCCGCCGGAGGTTCGAGTCCTCCCTCGGGCGCGCGTGTGCGTATGCGTGTGCGTGTATTGTCCTTAGTGTAAGGTAATTCAAGTAGTTTAGGGACTGATGACGATAGCAATTTGATCCAGCAGGTTTACAAACATCTGAACATTTTTTAAATCGTGTCCTCAGATGAAAATACTGTTATAACTACTTATAGTGTCATAATGGCTTCAATATATTGAAGTAATGACAATACAGTATTGACAAATACTGAATGTGTGGTGTTCTGTTGAATACTGGCTCATCTGAGGCCAGCAAACGTCTGGCAAATGCCGCTGTCTGCGTATCTCTGTGACCATATTTCTACGGCAAGGGTATTTGTGCCGTCCTTAGGATAAGCTAGTTGATAAGTAGTTTGTAAGTTTAGGGACTGATGACCCCGTAGTTAAGTCCCATAAGCTGTACAAACATTTGAACATTTTGTTTCTCAGTATAGCATATTTGTTTTTCAGAATGTGTGGAGCAAACTATGAATTTGCTTAGGAAAGTGATTAGCATATTCTGATCATCGGTACTGCACATTAACGAGGAAGGTAGTATATACGCTCTACATTTACATACCTACTCTGCAAATCATATTTCAGTGTCTGGCTTATATAAAGCAGTGAGTCCGTGTGTTTAGCCGGCCCCGGTGGCCGAGGGGACTGAGGCGCTCCAGTCACGGTCTGCACGGCCACTACGGTCGGGGGTTCGAATCCCCCCTCGGGCCTGGATATTTGTGCCGTCCTTAGTAGTAGTTAGTTCATAAGTAGTTTGTATGTTTAGGGACTGATGACCCCGTAGTTAAGTCCCATAAGCTGTACAAACATTTGAACATTTTGTCCGTGTGTTTGTTTTGTGTGTACGTATTGTATACAAATCTGCAGTTTTCTTCCAATGATTATGAAATTTTGAACACGTAAACTTCCATCTATGAGGACGGTTGCCGTAACTGTAAGAATTACGTGCAACACATAGTTCACGAGTTATGACGACATAAATAATGAGATGCGCGAAAAACTGCATCAACAAGGGATGTTGCACACTTCCTCCTAAACCACTGGACCGATTTCAACCAAATTTGGTACACATATTCCTTACCGTGAGGTACCAATTGCTGTAGGGGTAAAACATCATAAGAGACATGGCTCAGGACATATAACGTCATAAACAATAGGAGTTGCAAGAATGCGACGAGACTTTATAAATAGACTGCATAAAAATGAAAGTACTTAGCGTCTTGCAACAAACTTTAAACATAATTTCAAACCTTTATTAAACTTTTTCTCGCTGACAACCACATCAAAATGATGAATGCAAAAAAGTTCCTCGCTTATTACTTTTCCTCTTTTCAAATATCTAAACTACGGCATTCGGTATGACGTTATAAATTATAATTTCTACACCACGAATTGTACTCTCAGGAAATTTTACAGACAATATACACACATACATCTGAATATACTTTCGAAATTATACCACATTACCACACGTAGTTCATGAGACATGAGGATATAACCAGTAACGATCAAGGAAAACGGCCATATCATGCATCATATTTTAATCTATTACTTCTTTACTAACAGTATTTGCAACAGATTTTACCGATTTACTACTTATACAAATGAAGACATCTCTGCAAAATTACTCAATTTTACAATATATAATTCAATAAATGAGTTAAAACCTATCAGATCCTGCACCACGTTTTAATACATTTACGTATTTACTACTAAGACACTCCTGAATTTCAATCAGCTTAAGGAAATTCCTGAAAGCTGACTGTTTTGACAACTTTGAACTGTGAAGCGCACACGGCTGTAGGCGAAACCGTAGATTTCTACAGAGCTACAAGGAAAGGAAGTGAATGGAACATAGCACATCCAACGAATACCCATTATTTCCGACAGATGTACCTTTTAACTGCAAGAGATTACGTTTTTAATATTCTTGGTAACATCTGCTGCAGTAGTTTCCAATATAAGCGTCTACTGTATGCATGTGTACAGATACTGTAACTATATTTTCGGCCCTTGTTTGACTGTCAACACGATGAAGATGAAGGATTTGTATGCCGCAACTATTTCAAGAACTGCGATCTTCATCTGCGAGAACTGAAAGCACGTCACTTCCACATCCAACATGTCAAGCGCAACTACCAATCAGAGACTTAGATGATCATGTTTACCACGTCCAAGAATTTGTCCTCTCAAATAGCGCTCATAATTCTCCGAAATGCTCGCGTGTTTTAAGTCGACTCAAATAGGACAGCTTGTATGCAGCTGTTGAATACACCATGCTGTGCGGATGGTAGAAACTGGCATTACAGCTGTAAATCCCAAAATTTAGTACAACAAATAAACGGAAAAGAAGTTATGTTTAGAAAACAACTTATCTTTGCCAGACGTCTTTGGAGGACATTACCTGTTCTTTGGCATCAAGTATCTGCCCATCGATAACTGTCGCGAGTACGGGTAGAACACGGCTATGCTGATCAAAATGACAGACTATTTTTCGCTAAGCAATGCTTTATCGTGGCATATATGCCACTGAGTGCTGTCACATTGTAATTATTGCGTCGACAAGCAATGAACTGTAATTCGAGTGAGATTCGCTTCTTCACAGGTGATCAAAGAGCCGATGGCATAAAAGAGCCACCCTTGTTCCATGAAAAACAATACACAAGGGAAAGAGACGCCACAGAACGTCTGCTATTGCCAGCAGACAAAGGCAGCTCACATAAAGCATCAAAGAGTTTGTATTTCCTATTCACGATTAAGTTAAATCGATATTTCTGATTATGTTGTAATTTCCAAAACAGAATTGTGCAGGTTTCAAAGTCAATCTGGAAGATGTTAGCGAATGGGTTCCAACGTCACAGAATATTTCAGCGCTTTTGAGACAAATAGCAAACGTAAGAGGCGAATGAAGAACAAACTTTCAGTTACCGACTATAGTACAAAATTGATTTCATATGATATATTTTGTGATTTCAAAAAATAAAAAGAATAAAAAATCTCCAAAGAAGCATCCTATGCTTTTTTTTTTTAATTGAAACACAAGGCAACTGTAACATTCTATATTTATTATTTCCTTATTTCACGCATCGTTTTCAGAGACAGAGATATAAACGTGTGGCTGTGAAAGTTTCTGGATTCAAAGATCTTAAACTGGTGTCAAACAGTTCATTAAAAAAAAAAAAAAATGACGAGTGTTATAAGTTTAGATTTAAAGTGAGGGGGATTAGTTGACTGGAAGTGTTGTTTAAAATTATTGAACATAAATGTTGTGTAAAATTATTGAACACGGGGTTTTATCTTCACAATGGCTCGGTTTCATGCGAAACGAATGTGAAAGAAAAATAAAAAATTCGTGCGAACACAGGCTCACCGAGAAAATACATGAGTCAAATCAATACCCTGCCTTGCGTTGCTGTGGCAATGTGCATTAAAAGGGAAGAAAATAGATGTCTCCTTAGAACATTATTATTTCTTGTAAACCCAGCGGACTGATTACATTTTTTGTTAAGCCTTCTTCTGCAAAAACATAAATAATACATCAAGTAGTTTGCCGACTCTGGGGCATGCGACATATAACTTCCTTTAAGAAAAGCAACCGGTTTCCACATTCTATCCATCTACATCTGTGACAAGAGTGTTCGGTAAATAGTCCTCTAACATTAACGTAGATGAACTGTTAACTACAGTTACCTTACTGTCCTTCGAAGTAAGTCACCTCCCATAACTATGCACCGCTGAGCTCTGCGATGCATATCCTGGAAACTTTGCAAAAAGCCTCGACACGTTTCGTTGGATGTGAGCAATATCTTCGAATCTCTTTCCTTTCAAAGCGAATTTGAGTCGAGGGAATGGGAAGAATTCTGGAGGATTGAGGTCCAGCGAGTTGAGTGGATGGTCAAGTTGCACCAACAACGTTTTTTGCCAGAACTGTTTGACAATATTGGTTGCGTGTGGGAGAGCGTTCTCGCGCAACTTCAACATCCAACATGCTCGCAGGATCTCAATCCTCGAGACTTCTTCCTACTACCTCGACTCGAAAGGGAAGAGATTTGACGATATTCCTGACATCCCACGAAACGTGACGAGGCCCTTGAACACCATCGCAAAGGAAGACTTCGAGTAAAGTTTCCAGGACATGTATCGCAGAGCTAAGCGGTGCACAGTTATGCGAGGTGACTATTTCGAAGGACCATGGCTCCATACTTAGAACTCAGGCTTACAAAAAAAGTTATGTTGAAGAAAGAAACAAAGTCAAACCCATAATTGCAGAATCTAAACAGAAATCATTGAAAGACTGAAAATAAGCTAGAAACGATGGGTCAAGCCATCGGAAAACCATTCTGAAGCGTAATTAGCAGTCTTCGAAAGGGAGGGAAGATGGAATTAACGTTTTGGACTGGTCAGTAAAGCTGCTAGTGAATCCTGTGGGTGTCTTGGGCAGATGGAAGGAATATTTTGAAGAACTGCTCAATGTGGGTGAAACGGTCAGTGATGTGACATGATGAGGTAGAATAGGATGATGGAAACAGGATAACATTTGAGGAAGTGGAGAGACTGTTCAATAGATTGCAGCGCAATAAAGCGGCTGGGGTGGATGAAATTAAATCTGAACTCATGAAATACAGCGGAATATCAGGTCTCAAATGGTTAGACACAGGGTCATATCCATGACGGCCATTGGGGCCAGGGGGGGGGGGGGGGGGTAAGGGGGCGGTGAAAGAATATTAATCGTCAGCTGAAATCTGGTTCAATAGAAAGACTCTAGTAGCGGCCACCCCTTGGGAAGACGTGGGATGCAGGACAGGTTCCGTCTAACTGGACGAAAGCGGTAATCACGCAATTTTCAAACATGGAAACAGAAAAGATTGTAACAACTATCGAGGTATCACTTTAATTAGCGACGTAGGCAAAATATTCTCAGGTATTGTTGAATGGAGAGTGCGAGTATTAGTTGAAAACAATTTGGATGAAAATCAGTGTGGGTTTAAGGCCTCTGAGAGGCTGTGAGGACCAGATCTTTTCCTTACGGCAGATAATAAAGAAGTGCTATGAGTGGAACAGGGAATTGTTTCTATGTTTTATACACTAAAAGCCATTAAAATTGCTACACCAAGAAGATATGCAGATGATAAACGGGTATTCATTAGACAAATATATTATACTAGAACTACCATGTGATTATATTTTCACGCAATTTGGTTGCATAGATCCTGAGAAATCAGTACCCAGAACAACCACCTCTGGCCGTAATAACGGTCTTGATACGCCTGGGCATTGAGTCAACCAGAGATTGAATGACGTGTACAGGTACAGATGCCCATGCAGCTTCAACACGATACCACAGTTCATCAAGAATAGTGACTGGCGTATTGTGACGAGCCAGTTGCTCAGCCACCATTGATCGAACGTTTTCAGTTGGTGAAAGATCTGGAGAATGTGCCGGCCAGGACAACATTCGAACATTTTCCGTATTCAGAAAGGCCTGTACAGGACCTGCAACATGCGGTCGTACACTATCGTGCTGAAATGTAGGGTTTCGCAGGGATCGAATGAAGGGTAGAGCCACGGGTCGTAACACATCTGAAATGTAACGAATACTGTTCAAAGTCCCGTCGATGCGAACAAGAGGTGACCGAGACGTGTAGCCAGTGGCACCCCATACCATCGCGCCAGGTGATAACGCCAGTATGGCGATGACGAATACACACTTCCAATGTGCGTTCATCGCGCTGTCGCCAACCATGCGACCATCATGATGCTGTAAACAGAACGTGGATTCATCCGGAAAAAAAATGACGTTTTGCCATTTGTGCACCCAGGTTCGTCGATGCGTACACCATCGTAGGCGCTCCTGTCTGTGATGCAGCGTAAAGGGTAACCGCAGACATGGTCTCCGAGCTGATAGTCCATGCTACTGCAAACGTCATCGAACTGTTCGTTAGTGGTTGTTGTCTTGCAAACGTCCCCATCTGTTGACTCAGGGATCGAGACGTGGCTGCACGTTCCGTTACAGCCATGCGGATAAGATGCCTGTCATCTCGACTGCTAGTGATACGAGGCCGTTGGGATCCAGTACGGCGTTCCGTATTGCCCTCCTGAACCCACCGATTCCATATTCGGCTGACCGTCATTGGATCGCGACCAACGCGAGCAGCAATGTCGCGATACGATAAACCGCAATCGCGATAGGTTACAATGCGACCTTTATCAAAGTCGGAAACGTGATGGTACGCACTTCTCCTCCTTACACGAGGCATCACAACAATGTTTCACCAGGAAACTCTGGTCGACAGCTGTTTGTGTATGAGAAATCGGTTGGAAACTTTCCTCGTGTCACCACGTTGTAGGTGTCGCCACCGTCTCCAACCTTATGTGACTGCTCTGAAAAGTTAATCATTTGCACATCACAGCATGTTCTTCCTGTCGATTAAATTTCGCATCTATAGCACGTCATCTTCGTGGTGTAGAAATTTTAATCGCCAGGAGTGTAGATCTAGAAAAGGCTTATGACCGTGTTCCTTTCAGGAAGCTGTTGACTGTTCTAGAAGATTATAGAATAGGAGGTAAACTACTGCAGGCAGTTTAAGGTCTTTACGTAGACTGTCAGACAGCGGTTAGAGCAGACGGCATATTAAGTTCATGGTTTAGGGTAATCTCAGGGGTAAGACAAATCTAACCTCTCACCACTGTTATTCATACTATTTATGGATCATATGTTGAAAACTGGCAGAATGGGATTAAAATAGGTGAAAACAAAATAAGCAGTTTCGCATATGGCAGATTCGATTGAAAGGTTGCAACATAATATTTCAGAGCTCTATCAAAGGTGTAAGGGTTATGATATTAAGATCAGCATCTCTAAAACAATAGTAATGTATGTGGGAAAGAGATTAAAACAGATTGAGTGCCAAATAGGAGGAACAAAGTTAGAACATGTGACAGTTTCAAGTACCAAGGATGTATTTTCTCTCAGGATGGCAGCATAGTTTAAAGAACTTTAATCAAGGTGTTGAAAGGCTAATGCAGTGAGTGCTCAGCTGAGATCTACTCTTTTCTGAAAGAAGGAAGTCGGTACCAAGACTAAGTTAGCAGTGCACCGCTCTATCTTTCGACCAACTTCATTGTATGGGAGTGAAAGCTGGTTGATACAGGTTACCTTATTCAGAAGGCTGAGATTACAGATATGAAAATAGCAAGGATGACTGCTACTAGATGGCACCAAAGGCAGGAGGGTGTCCATAACGAGGAAATCAAAGAAAAACTGGGCATGAACACCACAGACGAAGCAATTAGACCGAACAGGCTGAGAGGGGGTCACGTTAGACGCAAGGGAGAAGCAAGGTTACCTAAGAGACTCATGAGCTCGGCAGCGGAGGGTAAGAGGAGTTAGACCAAGGAGAAAGAACTTAGTTTCTGTAAAGAATGATTTTGAAGTAAAAGGCATAACATCAGACGAGGCATCAATGTTAGAATTGTATAGGGGATCATGGAGGAATTTTATTAGGGAAACTATGCTCCAGATTGAACGTTGAAAGGCATAATCAATCTCTAATGATGAGTAGGGTAACTGTAGTACGTAGTTCATCTACTTTACTGTTGCAGGACTATTCACTGAACGCTATTGTCAGAGGTAGTACTATTCCTTCCCTGTATCCATCACCTGGTCCCTCTCTCGGCCAATTTCCTCATTCCCTCGTCGTAGTTATTGAAAATTAAGAAATGAAAATTTCGGAACTTACTTCAAATTTCGTTGTAACGTCGGCATGTAACCACGAAGTTACTCTTACAGACAGCCGGCCGCGGTGGCCGAGGGGACTGAGGCGCTCCAGTCACGTTCTGCACGGCCACTACGGTCGGGGGTTCGAATCCCCCCTCCGGCATGGATATTTGTGCCGTCCTTAGTATAAGGTAGTTGATAAGTAGTTTGTAAGTTTAGGGACTGATGACCCCGCAGTCAAGTCCCATAAGCTTAACAACCATTAAAAACTCTTACAGACAACTAAGCGAAATAACGACGCCAGTAAATAAACTCATTTACTGACTTCTTCACTATGGCTTTTGGATTTCGACTGCAGAACAATATCATCGACCTAGCAGCTGTGGCATTGAAACTTCACGGTACGTCTGTGTTATTGAAACTAAACCATTTAAATATGAACGTCCCTAGAACGCGATTCACGAAACTTTTACATGGTTTGTAGTAATCGATGGTAAAGCATCGACTAAAACAGAGGTGATATCGGGGGTTCCATAGGGTAGTGTTATTGGTCCTCTGCTGGCCCTTATTTACATAAACGATTTGGAAGAAAATCTAAGTAGTTCTCTTAGGTTGTTTGCAGATCACGCCGTCATTTAGTATAGTAAAATCATCTGAAGATCAAAACCAACTGTAGAACGATCTGAATAAGATATTACTATGGTTTAAAAATTGACAATTGACTCTAAATAATGAGAAGTGTGAAGTAGTCCACATGAGTACGAAATGAAATCCATTAAACTTTCTTTACAAGATAAATCAATCAAAAGTGAAGGCCGTAAGTCCACAAAATGCCTAGGAATTACTATTACTTTAGACGTAAACTGGAAAGAACGCGTAGATAATGTCGTGGGATAGGCGAACCAGAGAATCCTTAAAAGATGCAACAGAACTACTAAAGAAACTGCGTACACTACCCTTGTCCGTCCTTTTTTTTGGAGAACTGGTGCCCAGTGTGGGATCCTTATCAGGTGGGTTTGACGGAGGACATAGAAGAAGTCCAAAGAAGGGCAGCTCGTTATGTACTGTCACGATGCATGGGAGACAGCGTTACGGAAATGATACAGGATCTGGGATGGGAATCATTACAACAACGGCGCATATCGCTGCGGCGTAGGCTACTTACGAAACTACAATCGCCAACATTCTCCTCCGAATGCGAAGATATATTGATGACTCCCACATACATAGGTAGAAATGATCATCAGAATAAAATACGATAAATCAGAGCTAAAACGGAGAGATTCGGGTGTTCTTTCTTCCCGCGCGCTATTCGAGAATGGAATGGGAGATAAATGGTATAAAGGTGGTTCGATGAACCATCTGCCTACATCTCTACATATAGATGTATATGTAGATGTACCTCCATATGTGAGGGTAAGTCAAACATAATCCGCAATGTAGCCATAATTTTTGTTACAATACAAATAGGACACTTACAGTAACATTATTTTGCAATATAGTCTCCTTGCTTCTCAACCCACTTAGTCCATGGTTTCACAAGCTTTCTGATACCCTCTGAAAAGGTTTTCGCCTGGGGAGCAAGGCACGAATGTTTCACGTGCTTCACTTCTTGCAGCGAGGTGAATCGACGGCCTTTTAATGCCGCACTAGTCAGAATAGACAAGATCAGGACTATAGAGGAAGAGCCGTTACTACACACTCGAGCTTCAGGAGCGTTTCAGCAGTGTGGGCAGCTGTACCTGGGCGGGCGCTGTCAAGCAGCAACACAACAGCTTTCGACAGCCGTCCTTAGCATTTGCTTCCAATTGCAGGCTTCAGCTTGTGGATGATTTCATAGGCAGAACTATGACAAATTTTCAGACGATGTACCACTTCATCAGCAGTCACTCGTCTGAAACTTCCTGGCAGATTAAAATTGTGTGCCGGAACCGGGACTCGAACCTGGGACCTTTGCCTTT
The DNA here is from genome assembly GCA_026315105.1 of Locusta migratoria. Taxonomy (NCBI): domain Eukaryota; kingdom Metazoa; phylum Arthropoda; class Insecta; order Orthoptera; family Acrididae; genus Locusta; species Locusta migratoria. Next base: position 304,415,569 of record CM048746.1, read on the forward strand.
CGCGGGCAAGCGCACTACCGACTGTGCTATCCCGACACGACTCACGATGCCGCCTCACAACTTTACTTCCGCCAGTACCTCGTCTCCTACTTTCCAAACTTCACAGAAGCTCTCCTGCAAACACGCAAGACTAGCACTCCTGGAAGAAAGGATATGGTGGATTTAGTCTTGCGTGTTTGCAGGAGAGCTTCTGTGAAGTTTGGAAAGTAGGAGACGAGGTACTGGCGGAAGTAAAGTTGTGAGGCGGCATCGTGAGTCGTGTCGGGATAGCACAGTCGGTAGTGCGCTTGCCCGCGAAAGGCAAAGGTCCCAGGTTCGAGTCCCGGTTCCGGCACACAATTTTAATCTGCCAGGAAGTTTCATATCAGCGCACACTCCGCTGCAGAGTGAAGTTTCATTCTGGAAACATCCCTTAGGCTGTGGCTACGCCATGTCTCCACCATATCCTTTAGCATGAGGGCATGCAGCGCGACCGGAAGGGGAACGAGACCCTTCTGCCCTGGTACCAAGGTCTCACCTATAACTGCCAACTGCATCCCATATTGTAATCAGCTCACTAAAGTGGCTTGGTTTTTCATCAAATGTAGTTTCATTCACTTGCAACCACTGCTTCTGGTTGCAACACATTTTTTCATCAAGCAGTGTATTTACGTTTCATTGGCCTCCTTCTATAATTAATGTTTAACAGTGGCACTTCAGTTTTAGTTTGACAAATTGATATTGTGATGCGCCTGATGATGCCGTATTGGCCTAAAACCGGTTCGTTAATAGCTGTTGTAAAATATTACGAAATTTTCTTGTCTGTTTCGTATAAAATGTTTCAAATATTCTATCAAAGAATGACGAAACAATCAATACATCCGATAAATATAATTAAATACTATGACAGAAGTCTTAAAATATTGTACAAGAGATTTTAAGTTTACAGTAATCAATTTTGCTTGCAAGAATTTTGTAACAGGGGTAGCATTACTGACGTTAGCGGCTGGTGAGCAATGAATTAGTTAGTTAATAAAGTAATTAAAGAACATTTTGCAACAGAGGCTGAGTTTAATCTAACACTCTGCTCTCGGTTGCAGTACGATATGTTCTAATGCAGTCGAAGATATTTTAATGATGATACACATTTTTTCTGTGCAAATCTACCAAGAGAGGGCACAAATAAAGGAAAACTCTCGGATTTAGGCATCTGGGTTCAAAGTAAGAATCCCAGCTACAACAATGTATTACTATACAGAAAAATAACTGTGACCCGTGACTTGTTTTTAGACATAAATGCATTCAATACAATGAAAGAATCCCTGAGACGGATTTACGTCTCAAATATGTCAAAGACATTATTGATAGAGCTGAAGCATTGAATTGAAATTAGTGGTGCGGCCGGGAATCGAACCCGGACCTCCATGCTTACTAGGCAGACGTCTTAACCGTTAGACTACCACACCACTTAACGATTAAGGCGCCTCGGAATAGTCTATGTACGATTTCCCTCCACAACACAATCTTTGGAACAAAGAAGCTGAATTAGTTTGTGTTGTGGAGGGAAATCGTACCTAGACTATTCCGAGGCGCCTTAATCGTTAAGTGGTGTGGTAGTCTAACGGACGCCGGGCGCCGTGGCTCAGCGCGCCCGGTCAGAGGGCGAACGCCCTCTGTAATAAAAAAGCTGAGCCACCCCTTCAATAAACAACCACGAACGAACTGAACAAACGACCGCGAACCAAAGATCTGCCATACGAACAAAAAAGGAAAAAAAAAAAAAAAAAAAAAAAAAAAAAAAAAAAAACGGTTAAGACGTCTGCCTAGTAAGCATGGAGGTCCGGGTTCGATTCCCGGCCGCACCACTAATTTTAATTCAATGCTTCAGCTCTATCAATAAATGCATTCATCTACCATGATACATTAAATTAGTCCATTTGTTTGTGTTATTCTGAAATGCGAATCCTTCATTTCCAGCCGGCCGCGGTGGCCGAGGAGACTGAGGCGCTTCAGTCACGGTCTGCACGGCCGCTACGGTCGGGGGTTCGAATCCCCCTTCGGGCATAGATATTTGTGCCGTCCTAGTTCGTAAGTAGTTCATACGTAGTTTGTAAGTTTAGGGACTGATGACCCCGTAGTTAAGTCCCATAAGCTTTACAAACATTTGAACATTTTTTTTTTTTTTCATTTCCATGTATGTCTATTACTAAGAATATATCTTAACTCTGCCACAATGTTCTTTAATAAAGGCCACCAGTTTTGGAACATTAATTTTTGATCTTTAGCCACTAGACCGTAGAAAATTATAACCACATCGTATAGGATTAATGAGCCACTAGTTAGTCATGCTCCGTCTTAATACAGCGCCGAAAAGTTTTCGCCTAGTGCTTTATTTTTTTATAAAACCTGTCACCAGCAACAAAGTGTGCCGCACGAGTAGGAACATTAAGGGTGTGAGGACGCCGTTGATTAACAGTGGTATAATGACGCCGTTAGTTGCGCGGGACCTGGTCCTCCATTGTGGATCAAGTAACTGTAATCTCCCACGTCTCCATGGCGGACGAGAGCGCTTAAGCACTGTAACTAACTATTCAAGTACAGCGACGTAGTTTCAGTCTAATAACTTGTTACCGAGGTGGCGCTACATGATAGTACAAGATAGCCAAACCAGGAGGAGGCTGGGCGGAATGAATGCATTGTAAAATTTTAAAAATTTTGTTTGAAGGATATAAATGTAGATAAATACCGGGTGATCAAAAAGTCAGTATAAATTTGAAAACTAAAATGGTTAAAAAAAAAAAAAAATAGTCTGCTTTCGGCAGGCGAGCTGTGAGGAAGCGGCCGGTCGCGCGCGCAACGTGTGTGGTGAGTTGGACGCTCTTGCGGCGTAAATACTATCTGTAGTTTAGAATGGATAGAGCATAAATATGACTGAGCCCCTTCGCAAAGACACTGTGAAGTTCACATTTGATGACCGATATGCGAGACCCAAAGCACTAGAAGTGGAAGCCTTCTTAAGAGACGTTGTAAAACTCAGCCTTAGCGAAATTATTGGTATCCCTCTGTCGATCGTTATTTGCACAGTTTACGTGAAAATGATCAGTACTGCTTGTTGCGCTAAAGTCATAGAACAATGCGGAGGATCCCTAAAATTCAATCATTGTGATGGGAATGTTGGAGACGTCAAAGTTGACCATGCAGGTTTTGCTACCCGAACTGTCCGAATCTTTGAACTTCCATTCGAAATACCCACGGAAGCGATCAATTCAGCTCTTAAGCCCTACGGACGAATTATCAGCAATGTAGCAGAAAAGTGGACGACCTTTCAAACTTTCCCTGTTCTCAACGGTGTCAGACAGGTCAAAATAGAACTCCGAAAGCACATACCGTCTTACCTGTACGTGTGTGGGTATAGAGCCATTGTAATTTACGACGGTCAGCCACGTACATGTTCCGGTTGTGGTCAGACCGGCCATGTACGAACTGAGTGCATTCAACGGAGAGTGACACAGCTGCCAACCAAGGAGCCGATCGCGCCTATGGTGATGACGGCACTGCCAGTTACGTATGCCTTAGCTTCCCGCGGCACAACAACCAAGACATTCAGCGACGCTGAGGACAGACAATATGAGCCCCTCGAAGACAACCAATGTCTGCCAATGGAAATCAGTAACGCAGAAGCACCGATCATCCCTCCCTCCAACGTGACGAGAACGGTTATTGAAAAAGAAGTGGAAGCGAATCCTGAAAAAGACACCGAACAACACGTGCGTAAAGATGAGGAGGACATTGCCATACAAGATCCAAGCTCACATTCAGAGAATGAAGAGAGCTTGAAATCTGGTTCTTCCCCTAAAACACACAAAAAACGGCGTTTAGCACCACCTGGCGCAGAACACAAGGCACAGACGCTCCGCGAAAAAGCGCAAGAAATTGGCAAAAAGTTAAGTGGAAAAAAATCAGTAACGTCACAACGAAACCAGCAGACTACAAAAAAGGAAGACTAAAGAAATATAGACATTCATCGCCAACAGGGTGATGAAAAAGACAGCACCACAAGTAAAGAATCGAAAAACAGAACGATGCCCCAGCACTGTCCGGGGAAGCAGACGGCACAACAAACTGATGGATCTTCCTGGGCAGATGATAATATAGAATTTCCTGAAGACGAAGAAATGAAAGAAATAAAAAATGCGGAAAATGACTCATCTTCACCAGGGAGAGACGATAAATCTAAAGAAAAATCCCCGCAGCGTCCACTGCTCTGAGGAGCAAGAGGTATTGACGAAAATGAGCGGTGACAGTAAACAAGCATAGGCAGCCAAAATATCTGTGCAAGCCTATAGGGTCGGCACGATAAATATCAACAAAATTCGAAGCCACCTCAAAATCAAGGCCCTACAAGACATGCTCTACGCCGCTGACCTCGACATCGCCTTGCTGCAAGAGGTGACAGACATTAAATTGGAAATAATAACTGGATATAACGTAATCGAGAATCCCGGAACTGACCAAGACCTTGGAACGGCGATACTCACGAAAGAAGGAATAATCGCGAAAGACGTTGAAAAATTGGCAAACGCCAGAGGTATTGCAGGCACCATCCACAACGTAAGACTGATCAACGTCTATGCACCATCTGGCTCCGGCAACAGGCGAAAACGAGCCGACTTCTTTAAAAACGACATAGTGCCCCTCTTCCGTGGAAAATATGAACACATCATTTTTGGAGGCGACTATAATTGTGTTTTATCTGCTAAAGACCAGACACCAAATTTTAATTATTGTGCAGAACTGAACGCAATAGTTAGAGAATTCAATTTGATCGACACGTGGGAGCAAAAGAATGGGGAACGGCCAGGTTTCACTCACATTACTAGCCACTCGGCCAGCCGCATTGACAGAATCTACGTTTCCGATACCTTGCAGACGCACATTCTACAAACAGAACTATGGCCTACCATCTTTTCAGATCACATATCTTACATATGCACCTTGAATTTAAGAAAACAAGAAACCTACAGGGGACGTGGTCTCTGGAAAATGAACGTAGACATCTTAAAGGATCCTGCATGTCAAGCGACATTTAATGATGTATGGCAAGAATGCGAGAAAAGATTCCATTCATATTCCTCAGCAGTTGCATGGTGGACAAAATGCGCTAAACCTATGATCAGAAGAGCAATGACAAATTACTCTCGTGAGAAAACAACCTGGCACAAGCGGACAGCTGAATTTTATTTCAAAGTCCTCAGGGATTTATACGCATCTGATGCGTCAGTTATTGACAACCATGCAGAAATCAAAAGAATTCAAGCCAAACTCCTGTCATTAAAACGCAAACAGCTTGATGGTTATAAAATAAGATCACGACTTCAAAATGAAGTACAGAATGAACAAACATCTATTTATCATTTAATAAACGAAAGAAAACGACAACACAGAAAAATAATAACCGAATTACGAACGTCAGATGGGAGACTACTAACTCAGCAAAATGAGATCAAGGCGGAAATTCACAATCACTTCACCGCTTTATTAAGCAATACACCCACGGATATAACGGCTCAAACTGACCTTACAACCGGAATGACACGACAACTTGTCCAGGACGAAGCAGACAGCCTGTTAGTCGAAATATCAGAAGAGGAAGTTGAAGATGCGATAATGCGGAGCCCGAAAAACAAATCCCCTGGTCCTGATGGATTTCCGGCAGAGTTATACCACACATTCAAACGACAGATGATACCCAAGCTCACATGTGTATATAAGGAACTTATGAACCCCAACACCAACATCCCAGTTGATTTCCGAGAAGGGGTAGTTGTACTGATCCCGAAAAAAGCTACAGGAAAATCAGTAGAAAACCTAAGACCTATCACCCTACTCAATAGTGATTACAAAATCTTTGCGCGCATTCTGAACGAAAGACTGAAATCAGTATTGAACTCCGTCACCGGTTCTTATCAATCGAGCGTACGCAAAGACAGATCCATTCACCACACACTATGTGACTACAGGGACATAATTTCATTATCAGCAGCTTGTAATCTAAAGTGTGCTTTGGTATCATTAGACTTCGAAAAAGCATTTGATAGAGTCAACCATGATTACCTATTTCACGTTATGAGTACTATGAACTTTCCGCAAAGCTACATCAGGATCCTGAAGAACCTCCTCAACAATTCAGCCTCTATAATAATGGTAAATGGTCAACTCAACAGACCAATAACTGTAAAAAGTTCAATGAGACAGGGTTGTCCTCTGTCCATGTCGCTTTTTGCAGTAGCCATAGAACCCTTGCTTTTTTGACTGAGTACAAATTTACAAGGCATATTACTACGTGGGCAAAAGATTGTCTGTCAATCATATGCTGACGACGTCACGGTCTTGGTCAAGGACAATAATGAGATCTGCAAATTATTAGAGGTAATAAAAATGTATGAACTCGCGTCTGGCGCCAAACTGAACCGACAGAAATCCGCAATAATGAACATTGGACGAGGTTTAGAAGTTCCCATTCAAGGGGAAATAAAGGAGACTGCTACATTGAAATGCCTCGGTATTGAATATACGCCCAATATCCAGCAAACGATTGCACGGAATTACAGAAGACTACTTAATAGTATACGTGCCAGTATATATCAGAATGTACTCAGAACACTCGACGAAATACAAAGGGTGGAAGTGGTGAATATATATCTCACATCCAAAATAAATTATGTGGCACAAGTTTTACCAGTTCCGCGGACTGTGGCTGATAGGATCTTGGCAGCCTTTGGCCACTTCGTCAGCCGTGGCCATATCTTCAAAGTCAAATACGAGACCTTGACACTATCGACCGACAACGGTGGACTCAATCTAACAGATGTCTACAATAAGGCGCAAGCCCTGTTTGTTAGCAAAACGTACAAGCAGTGGACAAAAACGCCGAACACCATAGCGGCATTCCTTTTAAATGAAATAGCGCCACCTAACTGTGCTGCCCCAATCGATGTCCGCCACATTCCCACCGCCCTGTATCACTTTAAACATTTTTTAATCGAATACAGCTATATAAGCATGAGAATGGCAGAGAAAGACATGTATAGAGTCAAAGAAGTCTACAAAAATTTAATGAAATTTCATAACAAGAACATCATTGAACGAAAGTATAAAGACTTCAACTGGAAAATGATCTGGAGAAACATCCATAATCACCACTTACCGACAAACGTGAGGGCACTCTGGTATTACGCTGTTAATCGAAAAGTCCCAACAAACCAACGACTTCATAATATACATCTCGCAAATTCTCCCTTGTGCACACTCTGCAACCTGAATGACACAGACGAACATCAATTTGTCTGCAGAAACATTGACAACATTTGGCAGTTACTCAGGAAAAAACTTGCAATTATGCAGAGAACGTCGCCAACCACCATAACACCTGCGAGCCTTTTACATCCGGACGAAGAACTTTACCCCAATACGAAACAAAACGCAGTGAATTGGCTAAAGGGACATGCAATATATTACATACTGACAACTACGGAAAAGAGTGAAGGAGATTTCTGGATATACATTAGAATGCAGCACGACAAACTACTGCAAGTAGAAGACTATCAGAAAAAATACGCAAACTTTCTCAAAAGAACCATCGTGTGAAACATAAATAAAACGACATCCTTGATGATGTGACCCAATGGGCATATCAACAGGTTAAATTATTACAAATACAATTTCTAGGAAAATGTAAGAATAACGAATAACGATCAACTAAGGAACGACTATTTTGACGAAAATAAACTTTTCGAAACAGAAAAAAAAAAGGTTTTATTTCACAAGTTTGGCTCTAGAAGAGAGACATTTTTTTTTATTTTTTTTTTACATTATTTCAGTTCCCCTTTTTTTAAGTCTACAGAGATCTAATTTTCAAATGCATAAATTCTACCACCAAGAATTCATGTTACGTTGTATCATTAACAGAAACGGAGTCTAGCTAGCTGACGCATTTCAAAGTTAGAGAAGATAAACAAAACGAGAGCAAAAAGAAGAACCAGATCAAGTACACGGATACGTGTGGAAATTACAACAGTTACACCCGAGAAGACGAACTTTGACATCGGAAGTTGGCAAAGACACCGAAAGATACAATTTATATAGCATTTCAGAAGATATGAAATTATGTTTCACACCGAAGAAGGCAATCTTAATTTAGAGAAGACATTAAACAACATTATATTTTGCTTTCAAATTTTTCCTATAATTGGACATTAAATCATAATAGGCAATACAGAAAAAAAAATTGCTCTTGCCTTTATCGTTCCAGAAGCAGAAGAGGAATTTTAAATTTATTCAATATATCAATAAAAATCCTTTCGTTTACCAACATCTCTCAAAAGAAAGGAAGATGAGATGCACAACACAAAAATAATTTTAAAAAAGCCAACGCCGAAGAAGGCGCCATTTGGAGAGCGAAAGGAAGGGCTGTGAGGGGAGGTTGGAGGCCCTAAAAAAAAAAAAAAAAAAAAAAAAAAAAAAAAAAAAAAAAAAAAAAAAAAAAAAAACGGTTAAGACGTCTGCCTAGTAAGCATGGAGGTCCGGGTTCGATTCCCGGCCGCACCACTAATTTTAATTCAATGCTTCAGCTCTATCAATAAATGCATTCATCTACCATGATACATTAAATTAGTCCATTTGTTTGTGTTATTCTGAAATGCGAATCCTTCATTTCCAGCCGGCCGCGGTGGCCGAGGAGACTGAGGCGCTTCAGTCACGGTCTGCACGGCCGCTACGGTCGGCGGTTCGAATCCCCCTTCGGGCATAGATATTTGTGCCGTCCTAGTTCGTAAGTAGTTCATACGTAGTTTGTAAGTTTAGGGACTGATGACCCCGTAGTTAAGTCCCATAAGCTTTACAAACATTTGAACATTTTTTTTTTCATTTCCATGTATGTCTATTACTAAGAATATATCTTAACTCTGCCACAATGTTCTTTAATAAAGGCCACCAGTTTTGGAACATTAATTTTTGATCTTTAGCCACTAGACCGTAGAAAATTATAACCACATCGTATAGGATTAATGAGCCACTAGTTAGTCATGCTCCGTCTTAATACAGCGCCGAAAAGTTTTCGCCTAGTGCTTTATTTTTTTATAAAACCTGTCACCAGCAACAAAGTGTGCCGCACGAGTAGGAACATTAAGGGTGTGAGGACGCCGTTGATTAACAGTGGTATAATGACGCCGTTAGTTGCGCGGGACCTGGTCCTCCATTGTGGATCAAGTAACTGTAATCTCCCACGTCTCCATGGCGGACGAGAGCGCTTAAGCACTGTAACTAACTATTCAAGTGCAGCGACGTAGTTTCAGTCTAATAACTTGTTACCGAGGTGGCGCTACATGATAGTACAAGATAGCCAAACCAGGAGGAGGCTGGGCGGAATGAATGCATTGTAAAATTTTAAAAATTTTGTTTGAAGGATATAAATGTAGATAAATACCGGGTGATCAAAAAGTCAGTATAAATTTGAAAACTAAAATGGTTAAAAAAAAAAAAAAAAAAAAAAAAAAAAAAAAAAAAAAAAAAAGGTCCGAAAGATGGCGCTTCATCTGATCAGAAAAGCAATAATTAGCATAACAAATTAAGACAAACCAAAAATGATGTTCTTCTAAGGGAATGCTCACCATCATTCCTCAACAATAGCTGTAGTCGAGGAATAATGTTGTGAACAGCATTGTAAAGCATGTCCGGAGTTATGGTGAGGCATTGGCGTCGAATGTTGTCTTTCAGCATCCCTAGAGATGTCGGTCGAACACGATACACTTGAGACTTCAGGTAACCCCAAAGCCAATAATCGCACGGACTGAAGTCTGGGGACCTGGGAGGCCAAGCATGACGAAAGTGGCGGCTGAGCACACGATCATCACCAAACGACGCGCGCGAGAGATCTTTCACGCGTCTAGCAATACTTTTTTTTTCTTGGTTCTAATGAAACCCCATGTCATTCCAAGCATGTGTGTCAATTTTTACCTCCCTATCCACATTATTCCGTGATTTATTAAGTTTTCAAATTTATACTGACTTTTTGATCACCCGGTATTTTTATTTATGTAGATTCAACTGAACTGTCAATAATACCGATATGAATTCACAAATGTAATTATAGTGTAATGTAAGTAGGAAAACAAAATAACTAATTGATTCTTCAAATGTTTTATTAACATATGATACTTAATGTAGGGTCTCACATCTGATGTCATGAACGACAGACGTAACATTTCAAATATGTGTGAAATTGTATACCACAACGTTTTTAATATACCAGTGTTCATAAAAATAGTGTACACGTTTATTTAGTAGAGTACTGGAACCAGTGCACGGCCTTAAATAGGACAACACCCTGAGATTTCATCAACATACAACATCAAAATGTCGCTAACAAAGAAAATTTTGCCGGGCTTTGAAGCTGCAGTAAAGAAATAGACTCTTATAAACAGTTACATTGTTATATTTGTTTCAGCTCTCAATTTCAATGCCTGCAAATATAACTAATAATAATAATAATAATATGCTATTTGATTTAATATCAAACAAAATATTTCATTTGTAATAGTATACGGCGCAATAGTCTTCGATTACGTTCTTGACACATGTGTAAAGGCACTTTAAGAAGTTCGTGTTCTGAAGCAACCAATCATTCAATTCCTAGGAGCCGGTGTGACAGTGTTTTACCTGGAAAAGTGTTTTTCGAAATGTTTGCGAATCGTTTAACTCAGTCGGAACTTTGGATACCATCCTCCTATTCACCCAGTGGGAAGCGGAAAACCACCTAAAAACTTTATCGAGACTGGCCGGCACACCGACCCACGTCCGAAAGGTCATGAACATACAACATAAACAGTAAGGCTCCCAACTCACTTCCTTGAGGCACACCTGTATTCAAATATTATGAATTATCTCGAATAGAACGATCTATTGACCCAAGGTCAACAAGGATTTAGAAAATATCGTTCATGTGAAACACAACTAGCTCTTTACTCACACGAAGTGATGAGTGCTATCGACAAGTGTTCTCAAATTGATTCCGTATTTCTAGATTTCCAGAAGGCTTTTGATACCATACCTCACAAACAGCTTTTAATAAAATTGCGCGGTTATGGAATATCGCCCCAGATTTGTGACTGGATAGGGGATTTCCTGACAGAGAGGACTCAAGTTTGTAGTAATCGATGGTAAGGCATCGACTAAAACAGAGGTGATATTCGGAGTTCCACAGGGTAGTATCATTGGTCCTCTGCTGTTGCTTATTTACATAAACAATTTAGGAGAAAATCTGAGCTGCTCTCTCAGGATGTTTGCTGATTACGCCGTCGTTTATCGTCTAGTAAAGTCATCTGAAGATAAAACCAACTGCAGAACGATCTAAACAAGATAAAAATTGGCAATTGATTCTAAATAATGAGAAGTGTGAAGTAGTCCACATGAGTACGAAAAGAAATACGTTCAAGCTTCCTGGCAGATTAAAATTGTGTGCCGGAACCAGGAAACTTTGCCTTTCGCGAGCAAGCGCCCTACCGACTGAGCTATCCCGATACGACTCACGATGCCGCCTCACAACTTTACTTCCGCCAATAGCTCGCCTCCTACTTCCCAAACTGATACTGGCGGAAGTAAAGTTGTGAGGCGGAAGTAAAGTTGTGAGGCGACATCGTGAGTCGTGTCGGGATAGCTCAGTCGGTAGAGCGCTTGCCCGCGAAAGGCAAAGGTCCCAGATTCGAGTCCCAGTTGGCGGTACACAATTTTAATCTGCCAGGAAGTTTCATATCAGCGCACACTCCGCTGCAGAGTGAAAGTGTAATTCTAAATCCGTTAAACTTTGTTTACAAGATAAATCAATCGCATGTGAAGGCCGTAAACTCCACAAAATATCTAGGAATTACTATTACTTCTGACTTAAATTGGAAAGAACACGTAGATAATGTCGTAGGAAAGGCGAACCAGAGACTGCGTTTTATTGGCAGAACCCTTAAGAGATGCAACAGAACTACTAAAGAGGCTGCATACACTACGCTTGTCCGTCCATTTTTGGAGTACTGCTGCCCAGTGTGCGAACCTTATCAGGTGGGTTTGATGGAGGACATAGAAAGAGTCCAAAGAAGGGCAGCTCGGTACAGGGGAAACAGCATTACGGAAATGATATGGGACCTGGGACGGGAATCATTACAACAACGGCGGTTATCGCTGCGACGTGGTCTACTTACGAAACTCCAATCACCAACATTCTCCTCCTAATGCGAAAATATATTGTTGACTCCCACCTACATAGGTAGAAATGATAATCAGAATAAAATACGAGAAATCAGAGCTCTAACGGAGAGATTTAGATGTTCTTTCTTCCCCGCGCTATTCGAGAATGGAATAGGAGATGAATAGTATAAAGTTGGTTCAATGAACCCTCTGCCAGGCACTTAAATGTGATTTTCAGAGTATCCCATGTAGATGTAGATGAAGTCGCTTTTATATGTATCGATAATTCTGCATCCAAGATCATTTACTATATCCTCTTTACCAAAAAATTCACGTTTCCCCGTGGTATTCAGTTTAATAGTGCGAAAGTGATTGCTAGCATGTCGCAAGGGAGTGTTATAGGACCATTACTTGTGACAATAAAAATTGTAGCGAAACGCAGGAGTGTACTAAAAATGCAGCATATCTACGCTTTGTGCAGGGAGAGACAATTGACCCTCAACGTAAAGTAGTTTATACACTGCGACTACATAGAAAGAGACTATATTATACAGGGTGTATCAGTAAATGTGTTTGCCTCTGTAAGTTACGAAGAAATAGGCGACGGAAATATTTATTGTAGTAAGTCACCATAAGAAACGTTACACAGTCGGCGGTGCTATGAACATAATTTATTGTGTTGTTTTCCAAGGAGTTACAGCAAAAAGATACCAGAGTTACAGCAAAAAATATTCATTTTTAAAATGGAACAATAGTTGTTTCTATCATGCAGTGGAGTCAGTAACACCGGCTGTGTACACATCAATTTAAATTACATTCCTCTCAGGTTTAGGTCGGGAGCTACAACCCTTCAAAGTTTCAGGGGCAAATACTGCAGGCTGTACATAATACTCGGCTGTGTGGTGGGTGATCACTAGACCTCGGACTTCTAGGTTCTAAAACTCTTAAATTAGGTACCTAAAATAGGTTCTATCACTTACAAAAATTGGTTATAAAAATCAGAAAATAGGTGCCCGAAATCTGAAATTTTATTGTCTAGAAAGAGAAACAGATTGACAAAAATCCACATCATTTTATTTTCCATGTCCATAACTGCAGTCATAGTAAATAACTAACACTTTCTCCAGATTTTCCGTTGAGAAACTGCATTTCTTGTCTGTTAATAGCATCTTATATGCTGAGTATAGTCAGTGTCTATTTCATATGGTGACTTGCCACAGTTGTTTTGTTAAAAGATCCGTTGCGCACATAATCAGTTCTAATGTACTGTTTCTTATTTAATACTATATACATCAATATCAGGGCCATAATTAAACTAAATTGCTGTGTTAATGAACAATTTGTTGTCTGATTTAACGATAGGTTCAACATCCACAACACACACACAGCTTTTAAGGTGCTATAAAACTAGCGTTTTCGATCAATAATTTGCTTAATTCTTGTATGTACAACTTTTATTGCCTTTATTTAATGAGGAACAAAATAGGTTTTTACCTAAAATCCGAGGTGTAGTTATCACAGTTACTGATATCGAATGAAGATGGCAAACACGAACAACGAGTACGTTGACGTGTTACTGATGCTCGGCGAGTGCCGACACGATGCCACTGAAGCAGCCATGGAGTACGCCGTGAGATATTCCAGGCGAAGAGCCCCGGCAGCCATTACGTTCTTTCTTGCCGAACAACGAATTCGGGAAACAGGCAGCTTGGTAATGCGCCCCAGTAACAGACGAAGAACTGCACAAAGTGAGGAGACGGATGTGTTTGTTTGGCTGTAGTACACCACGATCCTTATGTCAGCTTACGAGCCGCTGCTGCAGTCGCTGGTGTCAGTCTCACATCTGTGTGGCGTATAGCTCACGGCCACAGGTTTCACCTGTACCGCCTGTCACTGACCCAGGAGCTGCATGGGAACGATTTCCGTGCAAGAGTGACATTCTGTGAGTGGGCCATGCCTAATTTCACGCTGGAGTCTTTACAAAGTGTTATGTTACCTGGTGAGTCCACGTTCACAAATTATGGTGCAGTGAATCGCCATAACGTGCACTACTGGGCTGCAGACAATCCTCGGTGGGTACGACCTGGCGACCGTCAACGTAGGTGGTTATTAATGTATGGTGTGGAATCCTTGGGGATGAAATCATCGGTCCACACTATGTTCCAGGTACACTGACAGATGAGTTATATCGCGCTTTTATAGCCGACAGTTTGGTTGGTCTCCTTGAACATGTGTGTCTACACACGAGAGTCCGTATGTGGATGCAGCACGATGGTCCCCCAGCTCATTCTGCCCGTGCTGTGGTGGAAGAACTAAATGACATGTTTTCAGGTGGATGGTTGGGGCGCCATGGTCCTCACTCATGGCCCGCAAGGTAGCACGATTTAACGGCATTAGATTTTTGTTTTTGTGTGTATATCTAAATAATGGTGTTTATGTCACTTAGCCCACATCCCCAGATGAACTAAAACGGCGCGTCGAGGACGCATGTCGCTCCGTGACACCGGCGATGTCACATCTCGTCCGCAGATCCTTTAGAAGGAGCATTGCATTGTGCATTCAGGATCATGGACACACTTTTGAATGTCTCATTTAAATCAACTTCCCACCGCCAGAATATCCATCACCCACCACACCGCCATGTATTATGTACAGCGTGTGGTATCTGCCCCTGGAACTTTGAAGGGCTGTAGCTCCCAGACTAAAGGTGACAGGAATGTAATTTAAATTGATATATAGGCAGCTAGTGTTACTGATTCCAGTGCATGATAGAAACAACTATGGTTCCTTTTAAAAATGTATCTTTTTGCTATAACTCTTTGGAAAATAACACAATGAACTATGTGTGACGTTTCTTATGGTGACCTACCACAATAAATATTCCCGTCGCCTATTACTTCGTAACGTAGAGGCAAACACATTTAGTGAAACACACTGTATAATGACGCTATTGCAGAACAATCACTAGAAGCTGTTACTTCTCTTAAATATATGGGAGCAGACACAAGGAGCGATTTCAAGTGGAACGGCCACATGAAATTAATCGTAAGTAAAGCAGGTGCCGGACTTAGATTCATTGGAACATTCCTCAGGAAGTGGAGTTCATCAACAAAGGTGTTAGCTCACTCGTTCGCGAATACTGGAATATTTTCGTCACTGTGGAATACGTACGATAGAGGATTGACAGAGGTGGTAGACAACATGAAAAGGAGAGCAACACGCAACACGCTTCGTTACAGATTAATTTAGTAAGCGTGAAAGCGCACGCAGATGCTCGGCAAAAATGCGGTGGCAGGCGCTGCAAGAGAGGCGTTCTAAATTACAGCACAGTCTGATCTAGTTTACGTTTCTCGAAGAGTCAACCAGTACATAGCCCTCCTGTGTATAACTAGCGAAAGAGCTCGAGAATTAAATTAGAGAAATTAGAGCCCACACTGGGACTTACCTGTAGTCTTTTTTCCGCGAACCACACGCGATTCCAACAGGAAAATGAGGAAAGACAAAGTACGCTTTGCCATAAACCGTGAGGTCGCTTGTGAAGCATAGATGCAATTGTATATGGTGCGTGCTAGTGAGGCACAGTAAACAGGAGGTCTTGAATTGCATTTCCGAAAATTAATTTTACGGAGACGTGGAAGATGTCAGTGATCTTAACACGTCAGACATTTAACACTAGCTATTCAGTTCAGCGGCTATATAAACCATGACTTCTGCCTCGTAGGGCGTTGAGCTGTTGCCTTCCCAGCACGGTCTACAGATCCTTTGCAGACATCTCGTCTTGGTACATCAAGAGACTGACAAGTTGCCACTCGCCAGTCAATGCAGCAGATGATTTATTTTGTTTCGAAATATTCGCATATTTAAAGCAGCATGGACTTATATATCAGCGAGGTTTGTACGGCTACCGCCGCCTCTCGCATCCCAATTTCCAGCGATTTCGGTCGTTCCAATCTCCCTCATTAAGACCTCTCGCCGCCATTGCTTCGTTGACGTCATCTTACCAGCATCTCGCAGGTCTGCCACGCATTCTTCTTTGATGAGGAGTCGACTGGCAAATTCTTTTTGGCCATCTTGAGTCTTGCATACTTTGCAAATGATCATACCAGAGCAGGATTTTCCTCTGTGCAGTCTAGGATCGTGCTTTTCACTCCCATGATATCTCTGATCCTGTCTTTCTAACATGATCAAACCTGGAATATCCACAACTCCGTCTCCAGAAATCCATTTCAACTGCCAGTAGCCGTTCTTTTTGCCTTTTAGTTAGTTTCCACAATTCTGCGTCGTATGTGGTGATACTTTCAATAACTGAACGCTAGATGATATGTTTTGTTTTGCGCGTTATGTTGTTATCCCAGAGAATACCATTTAGTTGTTTTATGGCTCGCTTGCCCTGGCCACTTTTATTGTTTATACCATCCATACTTCTATCGTTGGGCGACAATGTCACTCCCAAGTATTTGAAGTTATGAAACCCTTTAAAAATATGAGCACCGAGTTGTATGTAATTAACCATATTCTCTCCGACCTTCAAATATTCTGTTTTATCTACATTAATGACAAGACCCCATTTTTCGTATTCTTTTAATTTGCGGCGCATGTAATTAGCATCTTACTCATCCCCAGCTACCTTTGTCGTCAGCAAAAAATAAAGTGAACATGATCTTATCGTCTATAGGGATACCCATTCCCCCGCATTTCCTTTTCCAGGATATAAGTGCCTCCTCTCGTTAAATCTTAAATAACGTAGGTGAGAGTGTGCATCCCTGGCGTAGTTCGTTTGTCACCTCATAGTCTTGAGATAGCAGATTTCTCATTTTTACCGTTGCCGTACAGCCTTTGTAAAGCTGTATGACAGATTTCACGTAGCTCGTTGAGACGCCATTATTGCCTTGTCCACAACTGGTTTTGTGGAACTGTGTGGAATGACGTAATGTGCCATATGACCAAGGCATACGAGAAGATATTGGAAATGAGAGTACGGAAGAGAGTGGAAAAAGGGTTGAGAGAGGAGCAGTATGGGTCCAGACCATGGAGATCAACAGTAAACCTATTTTTTAGTGTAAGGCAGCTACAAGAGGAACATTGTATGTTAGAGATTTACTAATGACCTTTCTCGACATGGAAAAAAAGCATATGATAGTGTGGAAAGAGGCAAAGTTAACAATTCGTTGATGTCTCAGAATATGTCCAACCGATCTATCCCTTCCCTTAGTCGGGATATGGTAGAAACTCCTTTTCTCGCCAATTCGGTTAAGCACCTCCTCATTACCCATCTAATTTTCATCATTCTTCTGTAGCACCACATTTCAAAAGCTTCTATCATCTTTTTATCTGAACTCCTTATCGTCCACGTTTCTCACCCATACAATGCTACACTCCAGAGATATGCTTTCAGAAAGGACTTCCTAACATTTAAATTAACATTGTATGTTAACAAGTTTCGCTTCTTTAGAAACGCTTTTCTTCCCATAGCCATTCTGCATTTTATTTCTTCTCTACTTCGACGTAACTACCAATCTTGTAATGAATTAGAGCATCCGTCGGTGTAGCTCAGAAAAGACAGGTGGTAGCGTTCTGCCTTACAACCCTAAGGGCGGTGGTTCGAATACTCTTGTGATAGATATTTTTGTGTGTGTGTGTGTTCCGATGCAGATCGTCTACATACACATAAACAAAAACTGACTGACAACACGTAGAATTAGAGATCCCAAAGTGTTTTATATAACTGAATTCGAAATCGAAAAAAATATTAATCACAGTAGGATACGATTTTTTTCTTTCTTGTTAGTTCTGGTCCTTGCAGTCACTGACCGTGTTTGTTCGATGTGTTCTTGGGTCAGCTTTTTTATTACATCCCTTTGACCTGGCACGGTGAGGCACGGCGCCCGGCGACCTGAGCTAGACCGACAGATGCTGGAAGTGTTTTAATTATTGGTACTTACGCTTACTGGTAAAACTTCAAAGGCGATTTTCTGGAAAAGTTTAGAGAGTTGCGTCGAATGGCTTTGACTGATTGTTATTTAAGTTCTGAACTTCTGTAATAGTTTAATTACAGTGAGTCCGAAGTTTTTGTATTATTATTATTATTATTTGACAGTGGTTGCATAGTCGCCTGATATAAAATGATGTAAAGTTAAACGTAAGGCTAACAGAGCAGGGACTTTTACGCAGGCTAGGTGACGTGGGCCGATGCTAAATCTGGCAGCGCCCACTCTTGCGTTCATTGCGTGAAATAGGCTGTAATGTCAAGGTGCCGCGGCGTGGGATGCAGCCCTGGAGACGGTCTTTCGGGACTCGGAAATATCCGGAAAAAGCCCGGGAGCAGAGATAGTTCTGCGCTGTAATTGTTGCGTACATTTTGTTTTGCACGAGAGACGTTTCTGTTTAAACAGACGGATGCAGCTGTCGTGGGTGCACAAGTGTGGATTCAAGTATATGAATACTAAAAGGAATCCGTTAAACTTCGTCTACAAGATAAATCAATCAAATCTGAAGGCCCTAAATTCAATTAGATACCTCGGAGTGACAGACTGAAATTGGAAAGAACAGATAGATAATGCCAAGTTAGAGCACTTAGAAGATGCAATAGAAGTACTAAAAGAGACCGCCTGCATTACGCCTGTCCCTTCTCTTTTGGAATATTGCTGCGCGATGTGGTATCGTAATCGGTATGTATGAAGGCAGACATCGAAAGAGTACAAAGAAGGGCACGTTGTTTGTGCTATCCCGGTACACGGAAGAGTGTGCCACGAAAATGGTACCAGAGTTGCGGTGGGAATCATTAAAACAACGGCGTTTCTCTGTCCAGTGTTCGTATTCTGCTTTATTTTCATTAGCACCCTTTTTCCGTAATTTCTCGTATTTACCCGACGAGCACTCACACTAAGAGCATTTTCCTCGCTGTAATTTTAAAAAAATTGTCAGTTTAAACAATAAATTATATGCATTTTCTTACAAAAACTACTTATGTACATATAAATACCAGGGCCGACTGAATATTCGGTTTCGGCCAGTTTTGACAAAAATATTGTTTTCGGCCAGAAATTAGACGAATCTTCGGTTCGGCCAAAACTACCTTTCTTCATCTTACTGATGAAGTCTGGTCGCGTTCGGGATGGATTGAGACAATACGGTCGGGGGTTCGAACCCCCCCCCCCCGAGGCATGGATGTTTGTGCCGTCCTTAGTATTAGCTAGCTCATAACTAGTTCGTAAGTTTATACTCTTGACCCCGTAGTTAAGTCCCATAAGTTATACAGACATTTGAACATTTTTTATTCAGTCAACAATAAAGCTTTACCTCAGTTGGCGACGCTCCATTTAACTGCTAGGAATCTCTGTCCGTCTGTCTGACTGTCTCTTGGCCCTTCTCTCGTACATGCAGGGTTGGCACTGTGTTAAACGCGGATTTGCCATGTGTTAATATTTACATGGTGGCCGTATGCCCTTCCTGCCGCCACCCCATGCCCCCCAGGAGGAAATGTGTACCCCAAATGTCTGCGTATAGTGTTACATGTATGTGAAAGTGTAAAGTGTTACGAAATGTTTGCGAATCGTGTAACTGAGGCGGGACTTGGGGACAAGCCCGGTATTCACCTAGGGGGATGTGGAAAACCGCCTAAAACCCACATCCAGGCTGGCCGTCACTCCGACCCCCTTCGTTAGTCCGCCGGGCGGATTCGAACCGGGGCCGGTACGCCTCGCCGTCTCGGGAAGCGATGCGTTAGACCAAACGGCTAACCGTAACTACTAGGAATCTCTCATCGCGCGTAAAAATGTTGGGTATTTTGTTGTTACGGACAATATAGCGCAGTCTATCTTATAGTGATATTCTTATACGTTGGACTGTGCTTATACTACGATAGTAACAATTTAGTTTGAGTATTGTACGTAATGGAACGGGTTATCATATTTTTATGCTAAAAAGTTTCATTACTGTTGTTTTCTTTAAAGCGAAGAACTTTTTAAATAATTAGTATGAGTTTAGGAATCATTGATAAAGTGGTACACAGCTTTTCCTGTTCAGTTTGCGTGAATTTAACTGACAACAATCATACTGTTAGCCGGAACTGTGACGTTATTTTTCAGAATACTTTCTGCAGCAGTGATTGAAGCTGATTTACTGACTGCAACTTATATTATGTATTTAAGAATACCAAAAAAGGAGGTATGTAAAGATATTTGTCGATTGCAAAAACGGTAGTGAAGATGGCACTACATAGCTAACAATCTCAAGGGAAAAAAAAGGTACAGGCTGCTTATCGAAGCGAACCAATTCTTACTTTCTGCTTATTTTGTATTCTGGCAGTCATGTTGAGACTCTGGCATTTCACAGTATCTATTTTACAAGTTTGTTGTGTACCTAAATACTTCCTACAAAAAGATATGCAGTGCTGTGGAATTTGTGGTAGCTATACGGTAGTCTCGTTAATTCGAGGTGAATGGGACCGTGACGACCTCGAACTATCGAAATTTGTGTGTGAAAAGGAAGGAAATCGACGTTGAGGAAAATACACGTGTCAAAAGACGAACTTTTTTCAAAACAAAGTTTTTAAATAGACATTTACATTGGCAGCCTGAAGGTTTTAAAGTCTTTCAACTATTTACTACTTTTAGAGGTGGAGTGCCTTTTTCGGTGAAGATAGACTGTGCCAACTGTTTTTGTTTTATTCTATGACGCTCGTAAACTCGTAATTCCGAGAATCGAAATACCGAGACTCCGCTCTATCGAGTTGTTTACTTATTCTCTGACTTACTTTAATTTCTTTTTTAGGTAGAAAATGTCACAACAAGGAGGCAGGAACTCAATTTGGAAGTACTTTAATAAAAGTACCGTCGATTTGTCTAAACCTGTTCGCCTCCAGTGTCATCTTTCATGGACTCCTGGTTAGGCTTACACACGCTTAAGAAGCTTTAATGCAGGGAGGGAATATTGCAAAATGTGGAAAAACCAGTGATTTGTGTTGTCACGTAAATTCACCGAAATATTAACTGAAATACGCAAGTTTCGCTTTCGCTCACAAATCATGTTTCGGACTCTACTAAGTACATTTCAAACTGTTCATTGATTGTCGACAGAATGCTATACGCACGACTTTTAAGGCGCGAGTTTGCTGTTGGCGGCGTGACACAAGGAAGCTCCATCCACAGTCGAAGAAGAATCTTTTGACAGAATTTGGAAACATTTCTACTGTTTAAACAAATGAAGAATTTAGCCAATTGTTCAACCCAGCGGAAGAACCAACGGTAGCCACGCGGAACAACAGTGCAAGCGAATCTGGCGTTGTGGACGAGGCTTCGCTACTGCTGCCCTGCCTAGCAGATGAGCAGGTGTTGTTTGTTGTTGTTTATTCTTAAGATTTCCATGTCTGTGTCTCTGGTTGTGATTTTATGTTGGTTTTGGTGTAAGTGTCCTGCAAATGTTGAGTGCGAGCCTGGAAATATAAAACAAGTCACTCAACATTTGCAGAACACTTACACCAATCCAACATAAAATCACCACCAGAGACACAGACATGGAAATCTTAAGAATAAACAAAACAAACACCTGCTCACCCTTCAAGAAAACTACCATCTTCAAAAAACAATAACAGAAAACAAACATCTCATAAATGACCAAACCAACCTAGCAAACAATACACTTTTCAAGCTTATTGACCACCTAACATAAAAATAAACAATCTGAGAGTCAACCTCCCCCCCCCCCTTCACAGAAACGCAAATGGCGATACCCTCGCCCCTGTTGGCAACACTCACAGACCACACGAAAAACAAATGAACAGACAAAAACAACATAACCACACTCTAGTGAAGTAGAAACAAATCGAAAGGCATTCCTTTTAAAACAAAGTGACATGCAATGTCGATGCAGTCGAAATAAGTGAAGTGTGTGATCTGCTGTGATGAAACGGAAGAAACGACGCAAAAATAGACTAAAAGTGCTGTACACAGCCGAAAAAACACACGACATAAACAAACCAACAAGACGGAGAAACAGCAGTGACATGTAAAGAAGAGAACAGCACCGTGAGTGGACCAAATATCGAGTTAAAAATACATAGGCCTAACGTGCACAAAGTTTTTTAAAAACTGTTTTTAATCTATGTACCGAAAACAAACTGTACAAACATTTTGTATCATATACAAATCACAGACGATGCTTTTAGAATAAAAAGTGAAACGCGTCTGGTGTAAAATAAATCTCTTTATTGCAGTCAGCATAAGACGGATTACCTCTTATAATCAATTTAACCTTTCTTCCAAGAATGCGATATTTTTCTAGACTATTCTCTGTGTCACCGCCGCGCAGAATTCAAGTTCAGATTTCAGACAAAATTAAATAACTGGTGTGGGAATCATTTGAAGTACGAGCTGCGAGGCGACCAATTAAAAGCAATTCGTGTGTTACAACGCAAGGTAACTTGGCTAATTTAAGAGTAGAATCACAACGCTCTGACAAATGTTTGTATGAATCTACACATGTCCTTTATTTTTAAAAGTGACGTATGCTAACCTAGGTATAATTACGTCACTATCACGGATTCTTCATCGCTACTTGCTTGCCTCTTTCTTGATATTATGTAGGGGGTTAATCTTCTGAAGTGCAATGCCACTAGCGCGCTTGCTCTTGCCTCTGGAGTCTGACTTGTGATGCTTGCTTTTAGCGGGCACTTGTTTCCACGAGTCGCACACGTCATGTTTACGTTTGGCCCGCACTTGTTTGCTCGAGTCGCACTCGTCATTTTTACTTTTGGCCCGCATTTCGTTTCACGAGTCTGACTCGTTATTGAGAATCGCTGAAGCATAACCACTATTTCTTGATATAACTGCTGAATAAAACTGAACGTTTTCCCGTTCCCGACTGCAGACAATGAACTACCTAGTTTAGAACTGTATACAAGTATATTTTTGTGGTCACCTACTAGCTTGAGTAATTAATATGGCTATGTATAAACTGTCAAAAACTGCCGAAAGTCAACAGGAATTGGATTTTGTCCTAAATGTAAAAAAGAAGTTTAAGACATGCTGATAAATAAGAAGGAGGCCTCGCAGGTGTACATAATGCAGAACAAACTGCTGCAACCGAGAAAGAGACACTTGAAGATTTTTAGATACCAGACAAGTAAGTACAGTAAACATAGCGGACACACGCAAGGCGTGCGAGCATGGATAAGAGAAAACAGTGTTTACAAAGAGGCGTAGCATCTAGTCTCCGCGAATGTAATATTCGTATCTAGTTTTGAATGTATTCAAATGCACGGAAGAAAAAGAAAAAAAAAAAAAAAAAAAAAAAAGGAAAAAACCTCGTGAAACATGAAAGTAGGCACCAAGTATGTTGATATAATGGTAATCGGTTCCTCGGTACCTTCAGAACCTAAAAATTACAGATTAAAATTTATTTCCGGTCTTAAAAAGTTATCGACAATACGATAACGACTCAGCTGCGGAAAACCGTACGTTTTACTCTGCACCTGATATTTTATCATTATTTAACGTGACTAGTAAATACGGAAAATAACAGCATTTAAAATAGTAAGTTCTCCGTCAGTATTATACCATTTCTGTAACTACCAAAGAGTTTAAATTTCATAGAGTGGCTATATGACCGCTGTGTTTGAGGTAAATTAAACGCCCTGTTTTTTAGAGTAACACCTACTAATATTGTACAATATTAAAACATGTGACAATACAGAAAATAAGTGTAATCAAAAATTTAAATTACACATTTACCGTGTGCTACTGACTACTTCACAAGAACATACCTTCAAAATCGTTGAAAGTTCGCGTTTTACAAGCTGGTCGTAAGGTTTTATTCATTTTCGTGAAAGTTGTGGAAAATTGAAGACAACATTGGGACTGTTTTGGGCGAAAGACAACTAATCAATTGTTGTACGTACGTTTGAAACTGGTTGATTTAATGTAGCTGGTTGCGGTAGTAAATCATTTTTGCTCTCTCATATTTGCTACCCATCTCGTCGTTAAGTTCTTATGTATCAAAAGAAACCAGTAATTATTGCAAAGCTAATTGCTTTCCTGCACTTATTTGAAGAGTAATTAAAACTGCAAGACTACCTTAGATTGCTTAGGAGTCTTGCTCATGCCTACTTTGTAATAAGTAATAGTGTTACGTCTCTTCTGATCGTCCAGTTGAAAGCTAAGGGACTGATGACCTAGCTGTTTAGTCCCCTCAAAAACTAACAACATCAACAGCAGTTGAAAGCTAAACACGTCTAGGCATATATATATTGGCCAAAAAACTGCATATAAAAAAATACGTGTTACAGTAAATAAAGCACGTCAATTCCCAAACTGACAAATCATGGTCTGATTACTGCCCATCGCACCCCTATCAGATTCAGTGCCAATTTGGCGCAGTGGGTAGGTCATCAAAAACTGAGCACATATCTAGCACGAAACCAAGAAGTTTAAGGAACTGTCAAAAAAGAAGAAAAATTTAACCTTGAGCTGTTGAAGCGCATGATATGCATTAGGAGGAAGCGTCAAAAGCCATGTCGACTTGGTCCTGTGGACATTGTGTTAGACTACAAAGCCGGAGAAACGTGTTCAGTAACCCGACATGATGCATAGTTTTTGATTTCCACAAATTATCACCTGTCCGGTCTTTGAGATATCTGTTCATTGTATTTAATTTTGTGTCTGTGTACCGTGCAAGTGTTCTATTAGCAGTCGAAAGGTAGTGGCTTTTGAGTGAGAGCCGCGAACGTTTGATAACTGAAAAACACGTCTGATCATACACAACGTCCGTGGCAGAGGATAGGAATCGCCTATCGGCACACTTAACTTGAACGCCTGGTGAGTGATGTATGCTCCCTTGTCCGATCAATGTATTCGTGTGAATCTGCATGTGATCACTCCCAAAGAAATTATGAAAACATAACAGTTTGTCACATACGTGCAACAGATGAACTCTGCAGTTTCACAAACACACACTTTTCCCTGTGCGCTGACAAAACATGTGTTTTAACGTATATGAAGTTTTTTACATGCACACCATCTAATTCTGCATATATCCAAGCTAATCGGAGAGCGAAGTTGATTATGTTTATTATTTATTGTTTTAACTTCTGCGAGAGGTATCGTCTGCTCTCAGTATCACCACGTTTACTTGCGACGGTAACATATATTTATCACATGACTTATCTAAGGTAAATGAGTCAAGAATCCGAAGATTGGTAATGTAATGTTTGTAAATCTATCGGATCAAACTGCGTGGTCATCAGTCCGTAGCTTATAAACTACTTAAACGTAAGTAAACTAACCTAAGGACATCACACACACCCATGCCCCATGGAGGACTCGAACCTCCACGGCGAGCAGCCGCGCGCTCCGCAGCGAGACGCCTCAGACCGTTCGGCTACTCACCGCGGCCCGAACGAAGAGTTGACAATTTTGTGAAAAACGAAAAGTAAAAAAATACAGAGACAGAAGGAAGAAAATCAAATGTTTGTATAGCTTATGGGACTTAACTACGGAGTCATCAGTCCCTAAACTTACAAACTACTTATGAACTAACTAAGAATAAGGACGACACAAATATCCATGCCCGAGGGGGGATTCGAACCCCCGACCGTAGTCGCCGTGCAGACCGTGACTGGAGCGCCTCAGTCCCGCCGACCGCGGTGGCCGAGGGGACTGAGGCGCTCCAGTCACGGTCTGCACGGCGACTACGGTCGGGGGTTCGAATCCCCCCTCGGGCATGGATATTTGTGCCGTCCTTAGTCTTAGCTAGTTCATAAGTAGTTTGTAAGCTTAGGGACTGATGACCCCGTAGTTAAGTCCCATAAGTTCTACAAACGTTTTTAGCCTCAGTCCCCTCGGCCACCGCGGCTGGCACAGAAGGAAGTTTGAACACGGATTTCCAGCATCACAATCCATCCCACTTTCTATTTATTTATCTCTCTGCAGTCTGATCAGCCTTTTGCGGCCGTTGGTTCATTTTATATGTTCATCGTTTCGTCGTTCAGGCATTGTTTTTGTTACAGAGGTCGTCGAGCCCTCTGACCGAGCATGCTGAGCTACCACGCCAGCTAAAATTTGTCCTGAGTGATACTGTCTCCACAATCTGACATAACCTGCGTTCCGCATGCGAATACGCTGCCCCAGAGCTAGCGAAGATGTACTCACCATAGAACTATGACGCAAGGCTTTAGTACTATGCTCCATGTTACATATACGAAAGCAGTTGCATTTGCACATATGGCCATTTATTAAACCACGTATACAAAAGCAATACGGCTATGACAACATGCAATTTAACTTCTCTTTCCACATAGTCACCGCGGAGGAGTAGCCGAGCGGTCTAAAGCGTCTCGCTGCGGAGCGCGCGGTTGCTCGCCGTGGAGGTTCGAGTCGTCCATGGGGCATGGGTGTGTGTGTTGCCCTTACGTTAGTTTACCTGGGTTTAAGTCGTTTGTAAGCTACAGACTGATGACCACGCAGTTTGGTCCGATAGACTCACAAACATTTCAACATTTTTCCAGTTTTTAATGGGCTATCCGCCGTGTCGTCTTAGCACAAAATCTAAGGAGGGTGCGATGGCGTGTTTCCCTTGTTTGCTATTTGACCACTGTTAAAATGGCGGCCGAGTTTACGTTAGTTGCCGCAAGGCATAAGTTAGCCAGTTAATTAAATTTCAGCTCGTTGGTTACCACACGCACTCACTATGTTTACATGCAACATATCTTCCGGAAGACGAAAACCAATTTTCGTAAACAGTTTTTCACTGCCGTGTTTACATAGCATAGCCTGAATCGGATTTCCTAACCCACTTAATATGGCGGCTGAGAAACAGCTGATTCAGTTCCTGATTTAGTCAGAACAATCGCTATTTTTCTTTCCTTAAATAAACAGTTTCATGTTGACTCTAATGTTTATACCTCATGTTATAAGATGTCATTCTTTGATCGACATGTTCATTTTGTCCATATGTGCCGAAATTCTTAACAAGAAAACACAATCTGACAACTAACTTGTGCTTTAAAAACGGTTGCATTCACATTGCGAGGGTGAAGGTCGGGGTGAGAGTTGAAAATAAGGGAAAGATTAATTTTTAAAACTCACAACCACCAGCTGCGAACCAAATTTCTAAACATGCAAAAACACTGGAACTGTGATTGCGACTGTTTGACTTGTTTTCTAGGGGATGATATCACACGTTCGCAGCTTTCCTTCCCTGCATATGATTAACAAAACAAATTCATAATAAAATCAAGTTCATGAGAGAAAAGGGTGTACTAACTACTATTTTTGAAAACACGTAAAAGTTCACTTTATGTTGTTTATTTCACAATCTTAGAACCCTGTGGCTGATACGTCTGTACGTCGGCACATTTATCAAATAAAGTTATAGCTCGTGAGCCCCCAGACAAAATGAATATTTGTCGCGAATTGTTTTCACACCACGTGGCTGTCTCAAACACCGTTTATGTTCATGCCTATGCGACGACACGTGTTACATTAACAAATCACAGTCACTTTAATTCAATGCGATGCACACCTTGTTCCACCAGCTAAATATTCACAAACACACAGTAGCACTCGATTTAACTTGGTGCAGTCTACGACGAGCAACCACACGTGGCGATTGCCACACACAAGTCTAAAGTCACCACCTCGAGATCCACATGCCGACTGAATGCCGAGCGACACCGGCCGGCCAGCTACCCCACGTGGTCCCGAGTCGTCACTTCCTGCCCTCGCGCGCCAAAAGCTCGACTGCCGGGGTTTTTTCCCCTACGTCATCAACTTCCCCATGTGAGCTGTTCTAACCGATTTGCCAACGTACAGCGCTCAGCCAATACATTTTTAAAACTTTACTTAAAATCAAAATAATTACGCTACACATTAAACTAATATTTTCTTACGTTTTTATATTAGTATAAACATACTTTGTACTATTTATCATAATCGTGCAATTTCTTATGTCACAGATAAGTGATTTAACTGAATACTTCAAGATAAAATACACAAGATTAATTGAAAATAAAATGAGAAATAGTTAATATATTATTTTTATAAACAAACATTGCCATGCTAGTTGTGTAACTGTCTTGCCTTCGTTGGTAATTTATTACTTTTCATTGTCAATTAAACATATTACGCCAGATGTGACTATATCAGCTAATGTATTGTTTATTTATCAACAGGCTATTTTGTAATGAGGGCCTTAAAGGTTCCTAACTGCATCATATTACTTCAAATGCCAGTAGTATTAGAATATTTTATTTCACGCTGTGCACTGCACTGTGCCTGGCACTCGCCATTGTCCCTCTCTCCCCTCACCGGAAATGAACTGGAAAATCCTAAGCTGGAACAAGCCACCAACGTCGGCCTGCTCGCTGGCCACCCGTCAGCTACAAGCACACAGCAAATCTCAACGTGGAGAATTTCTACCTTTGGCCTAACTATAAATGTTGTCACCCAACTGCGTACATACATTGCTACCATAATTAATAAGATTAAAATTGTGTAACATTTAGTGCATTGGCATGGTCAATGTTTGCAGTGAACTTCATACTGTTTAATTATCAAATGCTATTAATTACCAGTATTTCTATTTGGCGGTAATCTCACAACATGGGCACCAAAATCGACTGTAGACTGGAAGTGGATTTCCGAAATCGATTTTGGATTGTTTACATTTGGAATTGGGAAATTGGTTTACGAACTCCGTTTTTGGGAGCCCACGTAAACGGGGTGACTTGCCGCCTCCGTAGTCCAGTGGACAGTATGGTGGGTTGCCACACAGGGGGTCCGGATTCGATTCCCAGCCGGATCGGATATTTTTCTACACTCTGGGACTGCAAGTTCTGTTAAGCACATCATCATCGACGCGGAAGTCGCCCCAGTGAAGTCACCTAAAGACTTGCGCCAGGCACGCCGAACATGATCCCAACTGGAGTCCAACGGCCAAAAATGCCACACGATATCACCACCAACTCACAAACTGCCTACTCGAAGCACTGGCACCGCTTCACGTGTCAATGAGCTGCATCTTGTGCCCTGTTTTCTGCAGAATGTGGATCAGAGTTGCCAACTCCATCACATGGATTTCGCCTAAATCTACTTTCGAAATCTGCCAGAAAAGTCTATTATGGAAAGATGGAAAATGTTAAATACAGTATGTACTTGCACATCTTTCTTCCTATACATAATTGAACACTGATTTTAGTAAAAAATAAAAAACACATGAATTTTGAACGGGACATATCATTCCACGTGGAAAACAGGTATCTGAAGGTCATCCCCAGTGCTTTTTGTCCCTGACATTAAATCAGAATAAATGTATGATCCAGCAACTAGGAATTACAGTAGTAATTTAAGGCCAATGATGTATATGCCTCGCACATTGTCAGAAATCGTAGACTGCGAAAAGAAGAGAATTCAAAAGCAAGAAACGTTCAGTTATCTCTAATGTTATTACAACCTGTGTTTCAGAAGGGGAGCAAACAAGAAATGTTGTGCAGTGTAGCTGGTCATTATCAGACCTGCAGTCTATAAAAATTGTAGCCTTTCAGAAACATTTTTCTTATTTATATTATTATTATTACTATTAGAAGATAGCAATACCCGAAATCTGCGAGATTTTCGGCTGTCGGCTAACAATAATATTTTCTGGCCTTATAGAACACAAATCTGCCCGAATCAGCCGAAAATCGGCTGAGTTGGCAACACTGCTGTGGACACACTTGGACTCCCGCGAGTGCTGTTGCGGACTAATGAATGGAGCATAGACTGACTAAACACTAGACCGTTCGTTGGCGCTAGTGTCGCGTCCCCACATTGAACGTGACGGAAGTCGCCATTTGCAGGGAAACCGTACGTAAACATGGTTCGTTCGTGTGCTGCTTTTAATTATAACAGTAAGAACGGAAGCAAAGACGAAGACGGAAAGAATGTTATATTTCACAGATCAGTCATTACTTGTATATCGTATAGTATTTTATGCAGAAATAATAAATCATGAGCGTTTGTTTTTCTTTAGGTTTCCTCTTACAGATGATTATCTAATAGTGAGAAAAGTACTTTGTTGTTTGTCAAGTACTTACACTTTATTTGCATATTAATTACTAAAAATACTAAATTGAGCTGAATGAAGAACTAGGCCTATTAGAAGTATTTAGATTTTTAATCATATGTATCAGTATGATGCAGAAGTAGGACGAATAATTGCTTTTAGACACTTAACAGGTGGTGACTGTACTTCGTAAATGGTCATTATTTGATCAAATGTTGCATACTCAACCACTTTGAGAAGTACTATCTCTGTTAAAAAGTAATGTGCGAATGATATGCCTATTTAAAGTTGTATAGGTTATTACAATTATTCATACTCAAATTCTAGGAAGTCGAAAGAAAAATTCTATGTAATATGGAAAGGAATGTAGACAAAAATGTCGTGTACAAAAATAAGCGTGCAAAACGTACAGAGTAGGCGTAAAAAAGTAAACAGGACAGAAAATTACGTAGATTAAATAATAATCGCACTCTTTGCTACTTGTCAAGTTTGATGGAATCATATTACGCAAATATCTCAATGCAAAATCGCTCCACCTTTTCAGAAAACAGCCTTATATTTTAAAATTTCGTGTCTCTATGCAGACGTATTTCGGAAATTTCATTCATTTCAGAATACTTTTTAAACAGTCTGCAATAATCAGTATATATATATATGTGTGTGTGTGTGTGTGTGTGTGTGTGTGTGTGTGTGTGTGCCTTTATTTAGTGCTTTATTTTGCTCTTATTGCGTCCCATACACTACAAATTAGTACCCAAGTAGGGGATACCGAGGCACATTTTTCGCATTTTCCGTAGGGTCAAGTTTTCCAAATCCCTTTATATTCGAAACAAACCGCTAGATGGTGCCACCGGCGATACTGTAGAAAGCAGCAACGAATCACGCTTCATTTACGAAAGTTTCAGTGTTGTACCAGCAGTCACAACGTCGGCAGGGATGTTTTCGTCATTTTTGTTAAAACAAACTTATTATTTTGGTATTGCAGGCACTAAAAGTGGGTTTCTTTCTTCATGTAACTGTGCATTTGTATTGTAAATAGCTTACACTGTTACTCATGGACGTAGTGTTATATTCCCGAATACGACGACGGGGCACGTTTTCCGAGAGCATACGGGACACATATTCCTTATTGCTTTGAGTCTTACGCCAAGTCTAAAGCAAATGAAAAGTGGGTAGAGTGCACGAAATGCAAGAAATGGGCGCATGGAGACTGTACGAAAGGCAATGTTGTATTTTTTGTTTGCTTACAATGCGATTCAGACAATGAGTATGAGTATCGTTAAAAATGTCTGTATTTGTAAAATATTTAAATCACATTTTTGTACAACCTTTAAGTAGCAGTTGTTTTTATTTAATATGGCTACTTTTACTATCCTTCTTTTGTAATGTATTGTAAATTCATGATAAAAATACACATTCAGTGAAATCAAGATAATTATCTCTGTTTCAACATTTAAAGTATAATTGGAAAATTTGCCCCTTTACATTTTAAGTAAGCTGGAAAACTTGCCCCGCATACGGGGCAAATTTTCCGATGCAACATGGTCGGACAAAATTATTTGCTACCATGAATGATATTTACTATAAAAAAATATCTGTACAAGACTGTAATAAAGGTGTAGGAAATATAATGATCCACTGTTTACCGTAAAATCGATAAAACTAAAAATTACAAAGATAAAAATGTAAAAAAAAGAGAAATTTGCTAACATCGAACATTAATTTAAGTGTAAGGAAGTCTTTTCTAAAGGCATTTGTGTGGAGTGTTGCCTTGTACGGGAGTGAAACATGGACGATAAGCAGTGCGCACAGGAAGAGAATAGAGGCTTTTGAAATGTGGTGCTACAGAAGAATGCTGAAGATTAGGTGGGTATATCACATAACTATACTGATCCTGCAGCTGTTATTATTTAATATTCATAGAATATATGACATCAACTGCGATTGGGCAAAGCTGAAAATGTGTACCCAGCCGGGATTCGAATCCGGGTCTCCTGCTTTCTAGGCAGTTGCGCTGACCCCTACACCACTGGGGACACAGTGATCACCGCACCTGCAAGGACTACCCATGCACGCCTCCCGTCAGATACAAATTCCCAGCTTCGCCCGGCCCATAGTACTCAAACTCGTAGTTATAACTAATTCCCGCCACATGTATATATATAATATGCCGGTGACGGGCAATGATCCTATCGTTAGTGGGGAGGGATTGGCAAGTTTGAAGCCCTTACTCTTACGGGAATTAGTTATAACTACGAGTTTGAGTATTATGGGCCGGGCGGAGCTGGGAATTTGTATCTGACGGGAGGCGTGCATGGGTAGTTCTTGCAGGTGCTGTGATCATTGTGTCCCCAGTGGTGTAGCGGTCAGCGCAACTGCCTAGAAAGCAGGAGACCCGGGTTCGAATCCCGGCTGGGTACACATTTTCAGGTTTGCCCAATCGCAGTTGATGTCATATATTCTATGAATATTAGATCACATAACTAATGAAGAGGTGCTGAACAGAATTGGCGAGAAAAGGAATTTTTGGCATACCCTGACCAAAAGAAGGGATCGCTTGGTAGGACACATTCTTAGACACCGAGGAATCGTAAATTTAGCATTGGAGGGAAGTGTGTGGGGTAAAAAAAAAAAAAAAAAATCGCAGAGGAAGACCAAGAGACGCGTACAGTAAGCAGATTCAAGTGGATGTGGGTTGCCGTTCTTATGAGGAGATGAAAAGGCTTGCTCAGGATAGAGTAGGGTGGAGGGCTGCATCAAATCAGTCTCCGGACTGAAGACCATAACACAACAATTAAGTGGGTTAGGAAATCCGATTCAGGCTATAACATGTAAACACGACAGCGAAAAACTGTTTACGAAAATCGGTTTTCGTCTTCCGTAAGATGTGTTGCATGTAAACGTAGTGAGTGCGTGTGCTAACCAACGAGCTGAAATTTAATTGAGTGGCTAACATACGAGTCACAGCGCTCCTTGCGGCAACTAACGTAAACTCGGCCGCCATTTTAACAGTGGTCAAATTGCAAACGAGGGAAACACGCCATTGCACGCTCCTCAGATTTTGTACTAAGACGACACGGCGGATAGCCCATTAAAAACTGAACACAGATCAACACAGAAAACAGGAAGACGCTCTGTGGAACTCTGAAATAAATAAGTAAAATAGAAACCATAACAACAACAACAAAAATGTAAAATGGTGTAAAACGTGTCCCGGTCTCCGCTACTAGGATTCTTCCCTGCGATCAGCTGCTTCAGTTGGGGGACAGTTGTCTCGCTTCTCCGTTAGGCGTGGTAGGGGCTGTTGCCTGGAGCGACTCACCCAGCTGCCGCGCGAGAGGTGCGGGTCCTCGAGGAAGGGCGCCTCCGTGACGACGATCATCACCTCCGGCCGGCGGCGACGCCTCATGGCGACTGGCCCGGCCGGCCAGCTCGCGCCAATTAGCACTGGTGAGCGCGATAATGCCGCGCCGTTTCTCACCAGCCACCAGCTGGGATGGGCTCCCGCCGTCCGCATCTCGCCAGCCGCCGCTGGCACGGCTGCTCAGCACAGCGAGCCGCTCTGCGCACAAGCAACCCTTCGACGCCGACCCCTCGTAATTTTTATAAGCTTCTGTTATACTCCTTTGCTATGGATATTTAAAAGGGGTTTACTTTTATTGTAAAAACACTTTATAAAAAAAATCGCACTGACGTGTTTTACGACCAACTTTAGATTTGTAGTTTTATAAGTTTTTGCAAACATTTTGGACCAAAATAATAATCTAAATAATAATCAATTAATTAATAAGTGTCTGAAACCATTTTAGGAAAAAAAATTGGGTAGTGGCGTGATTCGAAATACTGACCTTTCGCGTCTCACTCCAGCATCTTGCCCACTACGCTACTATACCCGGGCCCCTGAAACTTTGCACTTGACGTTTACAAATAACAAGTGAAGAACAAGAAGCGCGAGGCACTATTCACTAGGAATGATCCAATCACAGCACCCTAAACACTACCGGTCGTCACGTGCCGTGACGTCAAAGTTCCGCGTTGCCAGATTTTGTCAGTGCTGCTGTAAACAACGTTGTGCATCGTGTCTACCGCGTGTTTACGTTGTGTGTACTTTTTTCGCTGCGATTTGTTTTACTGTGAATGGTTTAACTTTACTTGCCGAGTCCAAGTAATTGGATAATGACACCGAAAAGACGCTTCTCTAGTGACATTCGCTGAGTAAGTTCTCAATTTCGTATGAATAAAAACTCTGAAGCATATCCTCTGAGCAGAAAGTTCATTCTAGCTTCAAACGATCGGAAGACGTTACGGTGCAGTGGCTACAAGAAAGGAATATTGCTGCAGATACGTAAATGTTTTGGAATTAGTATGGAGTGACGTGAAGAATTACATAAGGAACAATAATAAGTCTACAATGAAACGTTCACTCTGCACCGTATTTTGCCAGTGACGACAACAGTGAAGATGGGGAGCTAGATGGCATTGTGCCATTGTCGCCGTAAATTGGTGAATGAAAACCACTATGATTATAAAATGTGGAGAGAGAAGTTACTATCCTGATGCCGGCCGCGGTGGCCGAGGGGACTGAGGCGCTCCAGTCACGGTCTGCACGGCCACTACGGCCGGGGGTTCGAATCCCCCCTCGGGCATGGATATTTGTACCGCCATTAGTCTTAGCTAGTTCATAAGTAGTTCGTAGGTTTAGGGACTGATGACCCCATAGTTAAGTCCCATAAGCTATACAAACATTTGAAACATTTGTATCTGTCATTATCAAATGCTTATATTCTATATTTCTTTGCTCCGTTATTGAAAACATGAGCGTGTTGTGCTCTTGTCTGGATTACTATGCCATTAATTAATTGCTACTTTGTGGTAGCAGCTCAAGAATGAATTATTATACACCCTTTTATTCTTCAATAGCTCACGTTTACGAGATGCAACTGAAAACCGTTTCGTCTGCTGTGTGTATAGAGGCTAGTGTTGCAACGTCGCTATAGCAGTGTAGCCAACTTAACTCGCCGTAACGCGAAACGTCAAGTGCAATGTTTCAGCGGCCCGGGTGTAGGGACGGGCAAAATTTTAGAATTATCGATATATATCGTATCAATATATATAAAATATATACGATAACCCCATAGTTAAGTCCCATAAGCTATACAAACATTTGAAACATTTGTATCTGTCATTATCAAATGCTTATTTTCTATATTTCTTTGCTCTGTTATTGAAAACGTGAGCGTGTTGTGCTCTTGTCTAGATTACTATGCCATTAATTAATTGCTACTTTGTGGTAGCAGCTCAAGAATGAATTATTATACACCCTTTTATTCTTCAATAGCTCACGTTTACGATATGCAACTGAAAACCGTTTCGTCTGCTGTGTGTATAGAGGCTAGGGTTGCTACGTCGTTATAGCAGTGTAGCCAACTTAACTCGCCGTAACGCGAAACGTCAAGTGCAATGTTTCAGCGGCCCGGGTGTAGGGATGGGCAACATTTTAGAATTATCGATATATATCGTATCGATATATATAAAATATATTGATTTTATTGAAATAAGAATATCGATATTTCGATATATCGGTAAAATCTTAAGATAGAATGCTAAATTAATAATTTTAATCAAAACCACAGAAATTATCAACATACAATTAAAAATTGACAAATATTTTATAAATGTAAACATTAATCAATAAAAAAGCACAATGTATAATCAGTAAAAGAAACAATGTAGAGTAAGATATTTATTTGAAAAAAAAATGAATTGAGCCAGTAGTTATCAGTAACAGACATTAGGAGACCTCTTTGCTTTATATGTTCACCAGTTATTCTACTTCTGTTGTATTGCACCATTAAATTGATCAATGAAGCCACTCTTTTGGACGAAACAGAAGAGGCTTCGCATATCAGGTACTTCTGCACAATGTCTGATAAAATGGGCGTAAAGTGTCGAGTGTCAGCCCAGAACTTCAGAGGATCACTGTTACGCTCTAAATATGGTTGATCAAGGTACTGCTTCAGCTCATTTGGTACAATCTTGGCTTGAAATTTGCTGCGAAACTGAACTTTGGGTCAACAGTTTTTCATGCCGGGACCAAATGGAAGTCTTCCTCGGACTTTGTTGTTCAATATCTAAAAGCGCAATGCTAAAGAGAGATATGTCCTTTTTGCCTATGTTCGGGACGAATTTCTTTGCTAATGTGAGCTACTGCAGCTGACACTGCAAGTGGGGATTCAAAATGAATTCTCTTAAACCGGGGGTCCAAAATTGTTGCCACAGAGAGAAAAATATTTTTTTCCAAGGGAACAAATCTTTCCATAATTCCTTTGAATAGAGATTTTTTTACTGACACTCCTAAATCAGTCAAAGGAGTTGTGTGCTCAACTTCTTGCAGAAGCAGGTTTGCGATGGGAATACCCAAGCTTGCAGTAACGTAACGAAAACTTGGCCTCTGCCTGCACTTGGGTTGATAAGTGGCTGATGCAAGTGCCTCCTCTGCCCACCTACCAAAATTGGGACAATGCTGGGAAGTGTGAAAGATGACCTGGGGCTACGTAAATCAGGCATTTACAGCATCCCGTGCCAGTGTGGGATGTCATACATCGGCCAGACAATAAGGACGGTGAATATAAGGTGCAAAGAACACCAGAGGTGCACCAGACTCGGACAGGCAACCAAGTCAGCCATAGCAGAACACTGTCTAGAGCTTGGCCACACTATGGACTATGACAAAACCAAAACTGTGACACAGACCCCAAGATTCTGGGACAGCATCATAAAGGAGGCCATCGAAATAAAGGTTACTGACAACCTAATAAACCGAGATAGCGGTTACCAGCTAAGCACAGCGTGGAGTCCGGCTCTGGAACTTGTTTAGGCCCAGCGGAAGGAACCAAATAACTCCACAAGAAGTAGAAACAACTCAGAAGTGGCGCTAGGCGGGCGCGGACCGAGAATGGAGTGCCTGACACCGGACGGGCCTCAAACAGCTGCCATAGCAGCAGATGTCGGCCAAGACGGGCGCGGACGTCCATTGGAGCATGTGGGCAGCCACAACATCTGAGGAGAGGCGCGAGGCGGGCGCGGACCAAGATCTGAGCGCCTGACGCCAGAAGGGCCTCAGACAGCTAGCTGCCCAGACCACAGATGGTGGACAAGCTGGGCGCGGACGTCCGTCGGAACAGCAGGGAAGTTTCAACACCTCAGAGGTAGCGCCATGCGCGCGTGGACCGCAAATGGAGCGCCCAATGCAGGAGGGGCCGCAAACAGCTGTCATAGCAGCAGATGTCGGCCGAGGCGGGCGCGGACGTCCGTTGGAGCATCTGCGCAGCCACAACATCTCAGGAGAGGCGCAAGGCGGGTGCGGACTAAGATCAGAGCGCCTGAAGCCAGTAGGGCCTCAGACAGCTGCACCGCCCACAGATGGTGGACAAGATGGGCGCGGACGTCCGTCGGAGCACAAGGGAAGCCACAACACCTCAGGAGCAGCGCCAGACGGGCGCGGACCGCGGAGGGAGCACCCAACGTGGGAGGGGCCTCAGAGTTGCCGCTGCCACAGATGGCGGCCGATTGGGGCGCGGACGTCCGACGGAACGCCAGGGAAGAGGCAACATCCCACAAGCAGCGCTAGGTGGGCGCGGACCGCAGACAGAGCGCCTAGCGTCTGCTGGCCATAAATACTGGACAAGGTCCTCCAAAAACGGCAGTCTCAGGTAGCGCCTGAAGAAGGCAGCGAGTTACGCGGCCAAAATATTGTGCCAGAACGACACATACATCCGGCAGTAATCCCGTTTATCCAAAATGTCAAGATCTCGCCGGGAAAGCATGAAGAATTACCTTGTTTATTTTTTTCCTAAGCGTTTATTCACTATTTGTGGAATATATTGAAAGTCATTAATTAAAATCAACGCATCTACAAAAGTGTTTGTCTTTGACGTGGTTGCTATGGATGCTTTTAACGTAGATGGTATTACCTTTCCTGTAGTTCAGATCTGACATTGTTCATGTTACACTGTTCTGCGCTAAAATAAAGAGCAAATATTCTATTTCAAACCGTGATTACATTTTCTTTTACAGCTAAAATCACAAACGGAATAAGTGTGGTACTACTGAATTCCACATACCTCTAGTACTCAATATATATACAAAGTTAGTACTATCAATACGTCATTTACATCCGTCATTGTAACAGTATCTCCCCAGTTTATGTACATGTGTTGAAGAAGTCTATGTTTACAATTTGTTGCTATGTATTTCATG
Source organism: Locusta migratoria (assembly GCA_026315105.1). Classification (NCBI taxonomy): domain Eukaryota; kingdom Metazoa; phylum Arthropoda; class Insecta; order Orthoptera; family Acrididae; genus Locusta; species Locusta migratoria. The sequence goes on from CM048746.1 coordinate 304,454,074, forward strand.
GCATGTTCTCGAAACAGAACAAATGCACTTTTCAGAGAAAGTGCTGTTACCTGTGAATAATTCAGAATCTTGCAGAATACAGTTGCGTTCAGTAAACAAGTGTGTGCGAAAACCTTTTAGGAAGTAATAAAAAAAATCGATGCTTTGTGGTCATTTATAAATATTTGTTCTGGGTTGTTCGTTGAGAATTTTACTCAGTTTTATTATTACAGATGGCGTTGAACCAACAACGTCTGAAGAGAAGGCCTGTGCACTGCCGTGCCACGTTACATCACGTCATGCAGAGTAGCTTGCAATCACGTAGCTTACTGGCTGACTGATGGGGCACAGCCCACCGCCTTACTGCCGCCAGCCAGTGAGCTACACGATCACGACCTACTCTGTGTGATGTGACATGGCACGGCAGTACACAGGCCTTCTCTTCAAGTGGTGTTAGTTGAACCATCTTTCATTTTCTCTCTTTTGATTGGTTCATCGGTTTGAATGGGTACTTTCTGAACGTTGGTTTGTTTTGTCCTATTTCGTTCATTTCGGATATCTCGGTTCTCTCCTTACAGAGGGCGTCGAGCTACCATGCCGGCAATCTTTTGACCGAGCGTGCTGAACAACCGCGCCCTAGCAAGTTCCAAATCAGCATGTAACATGTTCGTACATCACAAACTAATTCCTCACCTATTACGCTATGGCGAACAGCAGCAAGAGTAATCCGTGATTCTCTAACTATCGATGGCAGGCTATAGTCACTCATCTGAACAACAAATGTACGCTATGTTCGTTCCAGCCTATAATCATTCATAACCAGTACAGGCAAAGAAAAGAAACTTAGAACTACCAAGGGTAAGACAGGTGATATCTTAACAGAAAAATATAATGAAAATGTGGGAGAGATATTAAAATGATAGTTCAAAGAGGTAAAAGTTAAAAAGAAAAGTATGTTTGTCAAAGCTAAACTCAAACATCGTATAATTTTGACCGTTTGTTAAAATATGATCAGAATAGTACAGTGGTAATCTTATCACCATAATTTTGTATTATTCAGATTATTATTTTGGTCCAAAATGTTTGCAAAAATTTATAAAACTACAAATCTAAAGTGGGCAGTAAAACACGTCAGTGCATTGTCCATTGACATATTAAAAGTAGGTGTACACTCTTGCCTCAATTTAAACTGTTTCTGTTCCCGATTGATATTATGATTGGGTCTGGGTGCACCAAGGTCCTTCACTTTCAACCTACATTCATGATCCAAATTTTTAACTAATAAATTACACACTGAATTCATCTGGTGGTGTTTTCTAACTTGCAGTATGCTGCAGTTATTCATAAGAAAGTAAAAGTCACTGAAACTTAGTCACAATACACACACACACACACACACACAAACACTAATAACACATGTTAACCACAAACTGTCAGCAAGAAAGAAAACTAAAGTAAAAGAACATATTTCCATGTACTTTTTTCTGTAACTGTTCATGAAACTCTTGCTAGGTGGCAAAACTTAATGGTAGTTATTTAGTGCCCTCAAATGAGAAATTTGCAAACTTAATTCAACAGAAGATCGAGTAGCCAACAGCAGAAAAAACCTATTAAAACAGTAATACTAGATGGTGATTCATGACACACTGAAACATAATAGACATATGGCCAATTCCATAGTCACAGGTGTGACACATGAACTATCAGAAATTAACTATAAAACAATTTGAAAGTATTCCTTATTAAATATTCCTATTTCACTTACACCATTTAAAAGGGCATTGATTGTATTATTAAGTGTGAATATGTATATTTTTGTAATTAATTTAAATCTGTATTATTGAGCTAACAGCATGTACCAAGGGTGTAAATTATTATTTAAGAGAGATATACTGGCTGACCAGTACTTAGCTTTTTGCTGTACTGCTGATAGTTACACTCAGAAAAAAGGATGAAAATAACAAGCTTTCAGAGCTGCCTTCCTTCTTCAGGCAGAGAGAGAGAGAGAGAGAGAGAGAGAGAGAGAGAGAGAGAGAGAGAGAGAGAGAGAGAGAGAAGGAAGGGAAAGGTAATTCATGACCTAGGTCATAAAGATGGTGTTTCAAGGGTGTAACAAAAGTTAGAAGTACAGTGTAACACGCTGACATTTATAGGAAAAAATCTGTGAATTGAAACTTACTTTATTACCCATGAAACTATCACAAAGAACATTATTATTTTCAAAATACTAGTGTAATTTCTGCTGTGACACAATATTGTTATGGGTGTGACATGTACAAAGGTCTCAATATTTCAGAGAATTGACAGTTAATAATGCATTAATATCACATTTTTGGCGGCACACTTCAGAAACAGTTAATCCTAAACAGCTTCTGAACTCCCTTTCTTATTTTCTACTCCGGGGTGATTAATAGATTTTACATCACTAATACCAGGAGTATCTCTACTTTCCATCATCTTGACAAAAATACTCCATTACTTTATGTTTTGTTTCAGTTGAAAAACTTCTTGAACATTTTGGATGTATCTTAACATTATCTTTAATGCCAGTAGGATCAAGTTCTTAAATCAGTTTCCTAACAACAACATTCCGTTTTCTTCTACTGTTTGGAAATGACCTCCTTTATTAACACATTGGCTGCCACGATGACGTCAGAGGCGCGCCAAAGCCGCCTGCTGTGGCCACCGCCGGCCACATGGCAGCCATGTTAATTACAGCCGTATGGAATGGCCGTTTGGTCTAAATTGACATGCTATGGACTGGGCAGTCATTCCCACCAGAGGTTCAAGTCCTCCCTTGGGCATGGGTGTGTGTGTTCCTTAGTGTTAAGTTAGTTTGTAAGTCTAGAGACTGATGACCATAGCAGTTTGGTCCAAAGGGTTAAACATTTTCAAGACTAACTCACTTATGAAACTCATTTCTGCCTTTATTTTTATTTTTTCCATGTTTCCTTATGCAACCACTGCTTGGTTTTACCATTATTATTATTATTATTATTATTATTATTTAGTAGACTAGGTTTCAGTGGATCTACCTTCATTTCATGCTGCTGTTTTCTCATTCTTTCCATTGAAGAGCTCAATATCATGGAAAGCAAGATAAATAATTTACTTTTATTTTTAATGGCAGTAGACCTGCATTTATCTTGTATCTCACCAGTTGAAGAGCTCACATGAACACACACAATTTTATATACTGTATTTCATTATGCTGGATTATCTTTAAAAATGTGTGCATATTGTCACACCTGTGACACCATTTCTGCCTGAAGAACTTGTTCAAACAAGAAGCAAACTTCATCATCATCATCTGTTACAGATGTGACAGTATTCCCTGTCACTTTCAAAAAGAAGAGAAAAAAAATCAAAAGAAAGCAGCCAATATCATATAGTTTTTTGATGTTCATGGAGTTTATTCAATTTCAATCCTTGGGATGACTATTCATAAGTAAATATCTAGAATAAAATAAAAATGAGTTTCAATTCATTAAATTTTATGTTTTGTTAGTGCATTCACATGTCTAATCCTGTACTTTTCCAATTTTCTTAAAATGACCATCTGGCTCATTCCATGGGAAATGAGCCATATACAGAGATTCTATAACAAAGTTTCAACTACTCTGTTTAGACATAAGCAAAAGGAACATAAAAGTATTGTGAAGGTTGACAGAACACCCTTAGGCTTCAAGGTCAGAGCCTTAGGTCGTCTATAAAAGCAATATTTCAAAGAAGCTATGCCCCCAGAACTTCAGTACATGGAAGGCTTAGATTTTAAGGTGCAGCATTAAGACTGTTGTTGTTATGGTCTTCAGTCCGGAGACTGGTTTGATGCAGCTCTCCACCCTACTCTATCCTGAGCAAGCCTTTTCATCTCCTCATAAGAACGGCAACCCACATCTATTTGAATCTGCTTACTATACGCGTATCTTGGTCTCCCTCTGCGATTTTTACCCCACACACTTCCCTCCAATGCTAAGTTTACGATTCCCCGATGTCTAAGAATGTGTCCTACCAAGCGATCCCTTCTTTTAGTCAGGGTATGCCAAAAATTCCTTTTCTCACCAATTCGGTTCAGTACCTCTTCATTAGTTATGCGATCTACCCACCTAATCTTCAGCATTCTTCTGTAGCACCACATTTCAAAAGCCTGCATTAAGACTACTACTCAAAAATCATCTTTCTAAGACTACTACTCAAAAATCATCTTTCTATATGTACAGTTCCAAAAAAATTGATCATTATTTACATCCAATTGATGGGGAATTAATGTAAAGCGGGTATTGACAATTATAATTCTGTAATATATTGTACAGAATTTTATTTTAAAGTCTTTTGATTTCTTTTTTCCCCCCTAACTGAACTGGGTTGGTCAACAGTGTTCTATCTGGTTATACATTTTTATGGAATGATTTGACTGTTGTGAAAACTGCTTTATTTAAACTTTCAATTAATCTGACAAATTCTCCAAGGAGACACGAAAAAATTATTCCAAAGAGAAAAGTGGCTGACCAGTTTTTACCTCAGCTTAGTACCACCAAAATGATGAAAATAAATGTTGGAACAAGTTTTTGGGAATTAAATTTCCTTTTCTTTGTCACTGGGAGAGAAGGAATAAAAGGAAAGGGTTATTCACAACCCAGGCTTCAAAGTAAAGACAAAATAAAGGGTGGGAGGTGGAAGTCAAAAATTTATAAGTATTAATCAGCCACTATCTTTTGAATAATCTACAGTGTAGTAATAATAAATCTGTAAATATAGGCCCATCATTCACTTCAATCTTCAAAACTACTGGGCAAATCTTCATGTAGTTTTCACAGGAAACGTGATAACCGTTTCGTCAACATATAGGCATAGCTTTTTCAAAATCTAATCACAGAAAAAAAAAAAAAAAAAAAAAAAGGATATCTTAATTTTAGATGTTTTCAGTAACCGTCATGTCTGTTTGTTCAACTATTAAAAACCTCTTATCTCCAAAACTACTTCACGAATTTGCATGGGGTTTTCACTGATAACTTGAGCATAATTCTGGCCAACATATAGAATTCGTTTAATAAAAATCAGATCACGGAAAAAAAGAATATTGTTAATTGAAATTTCTTATCTATGGCCATTATGTGTGTGTGTTTCTTTGAATACGTTTATCTCCAAATGTACTACACAAACTTTCATGGGTTTCTACAGGTTAATTGAGAAGAGTTTGGAGAGTAACATAGGCTTCATTTCATCAAAATTGGATCAGAGATAGGAAAGATATCACAATTTTAAGTTTTGTGTGTGTACTATGCTCTTAAGTATGGTGTAGTACAGTAAATCTCTAAGAGTACTATACGAATTTTCATGGGGTTTCATATGTAAACTAATATAAGCTTCGGTTCATCAAAATCGGATCAGGAAAAGAAGAGATATCGTAATTTGTAATTTCTGGTGTATGCTATGCTTGAATTGCAGCGTAGTATAGCAAAGATCCGACAGAGGCGCTGTTACTTACATTGTATACCAAATAACTAATGGCTATACTGTGTTTTTTTATTCGCATAACTAAGGTGTAATACACTGAAAAAAAGGCTATGATTTTCCTTACTGCAGCAGTGTACTTTACTGAGGTTGGCAACAGCCGTTGAATCCTTTCTGAAAAATCAGTCACGTACAATGACGGGAATAATTCTTTGAGTTATAATGAAATAAATAATTCAAGTTGTTCCGATTAGTAAATTAATTATCTCCCCTAAACTGAATATTTCGTTGCCAACTTTAACATACTAAACCGCTGCCACTGCAAGTAAAATTTAACCCAGGTATGACAAAAAAATAATAACCATTTCATACATGCCTTGCAATGCCATGGAAAAAAAAGTGCTTCATTCCGCAGGTATCATTTGAATTTAAAACATGACGACGTTCCTTCACGTCTATTGATGTTTTCATTTAATAATAATTCTTTGCAAGGAAACACAAATATATGTAGTTTTCGGGTTATCCTCACATTTTGAGTGCATTCTGTTTAGGAATGCCTCGAAAACACCGTAGTACAGGAAAGAACAAAGTGAGGTGACGTTAGTTACATAGTACACAAAGTAACTAATTATGACATTGCTGCGTCCTTTTATCACTATGGTGTAATACAGTACAAGGAGTAGGATTTTACTTATGGCGGTGGCGTTGTGTGCTTATTTTGGCAAGGACCGTTGAATACTTTTCAAAAATCAGTCTCGCAGAATGAGGGGAATTGTTCTTTATGTTCACGATGAAATAAATAATCCATGCTGTTATGGTCAGTAAATTATTCATCCTCCTAAAGCGAATAGTTAGTTGCCAAAGATAGCAAACTAAACAGCTGCCACTGCAAGTAAAATTTAACCAAGGTAGTACACAATTTTTTTTTTTTTTTCATTTTTCCTAGCTGTATCACATATGCTTTGCAATGTCATGGAAAGAAAAGAAATGCATCTTTCGACAGGTATAACAACTAAATTGTTAGAGTAAAAATATCTATGGAGTGAGCATTACGTTCTGTGCAGCTTTTGAACATTAAGCTGGAATTACCACATGATAATAGACAAATCCAATCTTTCCACACATTTATTTGTCATAGGACTGGTTTGTACCGCATTGGCTGCAAAGAAGCCCCACCACCTTTTCGCAGAGGAACCACATAACATGAAATAATATCTACATAAATGTGTCACAGAAGCAACAAGAAAGTTGAGGAAGCATTGCTAAGAGGACCATTTACACAGTCATCCATCTTAACCGAACAAAATAGGACCAAGATAAAGTCAGCAATCAGTGTATTTTTTCTAGTATTACATACATTTCCACCTTAGCACTGAGGAGACACAATCTGTTCTGCACATCTGAATGCTCACTCCAGAGATACTTCTGCTCTGTGCCTGCCAGTATAGATAATATACACAAGAGAGCGACGAACTCATCAGAAATCTCTCTGCTTTCATAATTCCTCAGTAAAATTTCACGATTAAAATTTATAATTACTTTTGGTGCAGACTACATTAAGATAGAGAAATATGTCTTCTTTTGCAGAGACTTTTGTACATTTATAATCCGATTTCTGAATATATAGTTCTATTGCACAAGGTTGATTTCAACTTCGTGCTTTATGAAATAATCAATGCAGGACATGAGGAAATGTATTAGCTGAAAGAGTGGCCGATGCTTCTAACAAAGTCAAGACAATTCACTGGAAATGTAAGATTTAATAGAAAGTTCTACACATACGACCAGATGACACCATTCCTTCAACGATTACCCAGACTTACTTTATTGCATGTTGACACCACCATGACGTCTTATTTAAATGGACTTTAACTGCTGTGTTGATTGAATTACCAGACTTTCAGCATTCATCGAGTTTTCGATAATAGGGAGCATAGGGAGCACTGCATACAAAATAATTACATTGTTCCCAGTGCAACATATTAATTCTTCAGCATACACTTACTGTGAGAGATAAACAGTTTAATACTACTAGAACCAATACATGGCGCTGTTATTATTATTACTATTTCTCAACGATAGAAGTGTTTTCAGAAGTTTATGCCAAACAGCTCTCTTAACTTTATGAACACAAACAAACACTGAATTTACATCATTCCGCAGTATGGACTTAAATTAATTTCACTTTTTGTATAAAAAGCCTTATGAACATTCGTTTTCAACAATGACTTCTACTAAATTTGACATCTTGGCTAGCAGAACTGAGTTTATTGACAGAGCGATCCAACAAGGAATCTTTTTTTTTTTGTTGACCTAGGTCCGGAACCCTAAAAACTATGATATACACGGGGCCCTCGTTCACAACCGTTGCGAAGCACAGGCATATAAGCTAGTTTTAAATAAAACTTTCATTGAACAAATAAACTAGCATGGGAACAAGTGACTATGAAACCCCCACTGTTTTCTGTAAGAGAAAAGGTAACTACTAGCTGTTTTGAAATTAGAATACATGTGCATGCAGTGCCATACATCACTAATGACATAATCTTGATCTGGATTGAAGGTGAAGACATCCTCCACAACCCTAAAACTCCAGTTTGCTGCACCTCTACCTCCACCACAAGGATGGCTACAATAATACATCCAGCAAAATATAACCATCCAGCAATATCTCCATTTTGAGTTTCTACCCATTCAGTACAGATAGCCCCTTCCACCCAACCTAAGCATACAGAATTATCTGCAGTGACGATAAGTCTCTTCAAATACAACAAATGTCTTTACTGACAAAAATTATCTTCCTTACCTTGCCCATAAACAGATGTCCTGTGCTTTGTATCACCCACCATAAGCCCACTAGCATGACACAAAGCTGTGCTCCATTCATGACTCAGTACCACTTAGGACTGGAGCAAATTAGCCATGTTCTGTTTGACAATTTACTACTTATTGTGCCCTCAAATGAAAAATAAATTCCCTATGCCCCCCACACCAAGCTATCCCACCATTCCACTACCCATACAATATGTACTATGACATTTTAAAAATTTATTCATTTTTAATGTTGCACTATTATTTTTTTTATTTGGTGTTATTTAAAGATTATCTTGTTTCAGTTTTTCACGAGTTATATTTATTAACATAATTATACAAATATTTTCGAAGGATCAATTTATGTTGGTAGGCCCATGGGCCCACCTGTAAAGAAGCTTCTGTAAATATGAATTACACCACTGCTCTCAACTCCTTTCACCATGGCTTGTATTCGTTATAGACCTTGGTGAAAGATATATCCCTTTCATCCTACAACTACCGCCTACTCCTAATTTTCTGATGGGCATCAGCTGCCTCTTATCAAAATGAGGGTCACTAGTGAAATTAATCATGTGTTCTACTAAATTATCTGCACATAGTGTATAGCATTCTAATTGTATGTGACTGTGACCACTTAAAATCTGGCTGAATGGCCAATATCAGGCCAAGCTGGGACATCCAGTTGCTGATCATGCCTCCAAACCCCCTCCCCTTCACTAGCAATATATCCGCATGTATTTATCCTCTCGCCCCAAGCCTACCTGACCATAATAAACATGCCCACTCTTTGCCCCAGATCCATCTGCCATCTTTTTCCCTTCTCTACTTCTCCCCCGTCACATTTTCTTGCCACACAGACTCCTGGTGCTATGCCAAAGAGCCCAACATCCTGTCTCCACCAAATACCCGCACACAACAGGCAGCATTAAACATCTCACACAACCTCTACCCTCTTAACCCTCCTCACCTCTTTTCTACCCCTACCACAGCTAAGACAGACCATGCTCACTGTTGTTAGGCCTTAGAAACTGCAGATGAAGGATAACTTATAACAGTACTCTTTAATATAATTAAGGTGTCCTTGCCACTCAATATGCCCTCTTTTGATGAATAGTTATATATCTTGTTTCATATTTTTATTTTTCCATATTTTAGAATTAAAAGTAAACACGTTAAATTACTTAGTAGTCAAAAAATTCATTTATTAAGACATTTTATCATTACATACAGATGGCTTAAAATCTTAATAGGTAAAATTTAGATATGTCACTGAGTAAATCAATAAATTTTTGTTATGGATACATTTATGTATATATCAAATTACAAACCTTTGCCTCAATTCATAGAATGGTAATCACTGTTTGCTTCAGTGTGTTTGTACAATAAATATTGCTCACCAATTTAGATAATCGTATGGCTATGAATGGTGCAGTCAAGGTAGGTTGCTACTTTAAATTTACTCGTGACAGTATCATAGCATCACATTAAAGTACTTGAACAATTAAAAAGACACTAACACACAACCACTAGACACAAACATCAATTTTGTAAACAAAAGTTTCTCTGCACAAGATGGTAAGATTTTTTTACCATAGTTGAGTGTATAATTTGCATACAGGTTTTTTTTTGCCAAGGTATGTAATTGCCGAGCGATAAAAGGATATGAAAAATGCAAGAAAGGAGTAAACATGACAGATCTATATGGAATCAGTCACCTTCGTTACATAAAGAAGGAAGAAATTATACACATTATATGGTTCTACAGGACTTACAATTCACCATTTTCTCTCTCAATTATATCCTGAGCAATAAGAAGGTATGTATTAAGAAAATATATTACACATACAAAAAAGAAATTAGTCAGTCAGTTCAGCATGTCTACTAACTGTTTTATTAAAACAATACACCATGGTCTGTTTTGACAGTTACTTAGACAATGCTTACTAGTTGTAAATACTTAGCAAGGAATGTATTACCATCTAGCAAATAAATCACAAATATGTACATGTATTTCATAACAGCTACAGCTGTGTTAATACTGGAACAATAATCAAGCATGAAGATCAATAGTGTCCTAGCCAGCAGGATTATATGACTGCTGTGGCATATTATGATACTGCACAATACTACCACAATAAACAAAAATATACCAATGCAATCAAATTTTACAACATTCACCAGAAATTTAATTCCCATTAGCCTTTGCAAGATATGTTTGATGGAAAGGAACATCTATGAGCAGTCAATGAGAAGCTGACACATTACTGATGTCTGAAGAAAGATGATGCCAGCCTTTGAAAGTACTTTATGGAAAGAATTTTTCTATTCCATTGCACAGATGCGTAGGTTTTGTACCTAATTATAAACAGACTGTTCATCTGTTACTTCTCCTTGATGTTCTTAGTTGTTTCTCTAACTCAAATTGCCTAAGATCAGTCCTCTGCAGGAAATCCAATTTGTCGAGGTACCTAGAAACAAAACATTTACTGGTAAACAGAAATCAACATACTGAATACAAATGTAAAATATTTACATCTGAGTTTTTGGCAAAGTGTACACAGTACCATACGAAAATTTAAATTGTATGAATTTGATTACCTATTTTTGTGTCTGTTAGCAGCTTAGCGAGCCTCTTTACAGTGAGTTATCTATCCTCCAATATTGAAGTTTCAATCAGATTTTGCATTGTTAAAAAATGATGTACACAGTACTCTTCATAAGTAAGATAGTACACTTCTGGCCACAAAAAATGAACAAATACAACACCAAGGACTGAAGGTATAGCCTAATTTATTTGGGAGATACCATGTTGAACTATGATCAAGACTGAAAATACAGCTCCATGTGAATTGAGGATGATGATAAAGAATAAGTACAGAGTGTTGCTGCCACTGCTGGTTCTTAATCACTGCTGCTCATCTTGGAACTGGATCAGAGAGACTGTATGTGTTTTGGGGTATAGCAGACAATACTGCTGCCATTTACTGCCAAATTTGATCTGATGTAGCAACTGGGGGGAGGTGGTGTATTTTGGGCCAGTTGTTTCACAGTCATCAACCAAGACAGCAATAAAGTTGCTAACATCATGTGTCATTTGTGAACGAACACACATTATACAGTTACAATTCGGCTGTCAGCAAACTCCAAAGATAAAAGAGGGCAATAGGTCCAAACACTTCAAAGAAGTAATGCTGGGTAATTTAGTGGACCTGCAGTAGTTACTGTGCGGGCAAAGCATACTAGGGAGGCGCAGGAGAGGAATCCGACAACATGTTCAGGACCAGTACAGCGAAGAATAAGGTGGTGGTTGTTGTTGTTGTGTGTTGAAAGGTGACTAAACTGCTGAGTTATCAGTCCCCTGTTCCCAGCTAAGAGTTTACATCTTAAAACTTTGCCTTTTGTGCATAGTACTCCACATCCAGTATACTCCAGGTACAGAGAGAGACAGTCCATGGTAAAATGATAACATTTAACAGAGTACATGACAAGAGTTGACCAAATAGACAGAAAACTAAAATAGTACAGCAGAAGCGCGAGGCTGGCTGATCACAAGAATAATACAGGATGAGCCAGCCACTCTGCACACACTGAAATCCTTAATTGAATAACAAGCCGTAACATGTAAAAGGACAATAGCTTATTGTTCTGCGGGTGGTAGCCCGAGAAGGGGGGCAAATGAGCCCCACCATTAAATAGACCAATAAAAGCCAGTTTCACGAATAAAACCTAAAACACAGCCAACCATAGAGGCATCGTCAGATAAAATTAATGGAAGCTCAGAAGGCAGGGTAAAAGACTGCCTCGAGTTGGCTAAAAGTTGGCAATCCACCAGAATGTGGACCACGGTCTATAGTGCACCACAACGGCAATTTGGTGGGTCCTCTCAACGTAGAAGGTGGCCGTGTGTCAACCACGTATGGCCAATACATAGTCTGCACATGACTACAGACTCCCTACAAGAGGCTCACAGGGAATATCTCCACACAGCTGTGGAGGACTTGACTATGCGCAGTTTATTTGGTTTGTTCAAGGCGGCCCATTCCGAGGTCCAAATCCCTAGAACCTTACGGGTCAGTTGCAGTCTGAAATCCCTGTCTGGAGACCTATCTTCAAGGGCTGTGATGTGGTGGCCTGCTCGGCCAGGTGATCAACTTGTTCGTTTCCCGGAATGCCTGTGTGGCCCGGGGTCCAAATGAAAACTACCGAACAGCCTGATGCCCCAAAGGTGAAAAAGGCGCCCTGAATGGACCGAACCAAATAGTGCTTTGGCATAAACTGGTGAAGGGCAAGCAGGCTACTCAGGGAGTCACTACAGAAAACTATAAGCTCCCCAGAGCAATAGCGGAAATGTGTAAGAGCGCGAGAGATAGCCACCAGCTCAGCTGTGAGAACACTAGTCCCACCAATTAAGAAATGCTGCTCAATGTGGTCACCATGTACCCAGCACGGCCGTCTGTGTATACTACTTCTGCACCATGGTAAGAATCAATGAGTGCCTGGAATTGGCGACAAAGGACCATTGGCGAGATTGAGGCTTTCAAGTCACTGGCCAAGTCTAACCGAAGCTGTAGGCGAGGTACAAATCATGGAGGTGTATGGGAAAGGTAGTGGAATGTGGGAGGGATAGGAAGGGATGCAAGGGATGAAAGAAGGGAATGAACGGGAGACCAGACCGTGGATGTCGTCGTGGGGAAGGGAGGAGGGGAACACCCAGCTTCAGCAAGGAGACTGGTCATGGGACTTGTGAGGAAGGCACCCGTTGCTAAACGAATGCCACTATGGTGTATTGGGTCCGAGACATGCAGTGCAGAAGCGGCCGCAGAATCTTATACCAGGCTGCCATAATCCAGACGGGATTGGATAAGAGCCTTTTACAGTTGTAGGAGAGATGTACGGGTGCTCCCCAAGTTGTATGGCTTAGGCAGTGAAGAACGTTCAGATGGCACCAACACTTCTTCCGCAGCTGTTGAAGATGTGGGACCCCTCGCGAGCCAGGCATCGAACTGCATACCTAAGAAGCGGTGTGTCTGTTCAACACAAAGCAAATCATGACCCAAATACAGCTCAGGGTCTCGGTGCACTGCCCGACGGCGACAGAAGTGCATGACCCGGGTTTTGGCGGCAGAGAACTGGAACCCATGGGTCGTGGCCCAGGACTGAGCTTTTGTGATGGCCCCCTGCAGACACCTTTCAGCGATACCCATGCCAGTGGAACTGAAATAAAGACAGAAGTCATCGGCATAGACTGCAGAAGATACGGATGACCCCACTGCCGCAGTGAGGCCCTCGATAGTGATCAAAAAGAGAGTAACACTAAGGACAGAGGACTGTGGGACTCCATTCTCCTGTATACGGTGTGAGCTAAGGGAGGTACCGACACGAACTCGGAAAGAGCAAAGTGAAAGAAAGTTCTGTATAAAAAGTGGGAGCGAGCCCCACAAGCCCCAACCCTGCAGTGTAGCCAGAATGTGGTGGTGCCAGGTGGTGTCACAGGCCTTCCTGAGGTCAAAAAAGATGGCAACAAGGTGTTCACACCTGCTAAATGCTGTACGGATGGCCGACTCCAGAGCTACCAGGTTATCTAGAGTGGAGCGGCCTTGGCGGAAGGCCCCGTCATGGGGACAACAGACCCTGATGTTCAAGTATCCACATGAGCCGCTGACTCACCATACATTCTAAGAGCTTGCAAAGAATGCTGGTGAGGCTGATCGGGCAGTAACTATCAGCCACCTGTTGGTCAGCACCAGGTTTCATCACTGGTATAACAATGCTTTCCCGCCATTCCGATGAGAAAGCCCCCTCTGCCCATAGATGGTTGAACAGGGCGGGAAGCTGGTGTTGGGACTCTGCTGAAAGGTGGCGAAGAAACTGGCTGTGAATCCGGTCTGGTCCCGGGGAGGTATCGGGGCATGCGGCAAGGGGAGTTTTGAATTCCCACTGACTGAATGGCGCATTGCGGCTGTTCGACCTGCACTTTCAGTGCACGGAAGGCTGCACTGTAAGCTGCAGTTGTGGAGTTGCAAGAGTAATGGTCCCCCATGTGTTCAGTGATAGCGGTGGAGTCCGTGCATAAAGTGCCCTGAATGTTTATGCTGGGAATTGTTACTGGTGTATGGTGCCCAAAAAAGCGCTAAACCTGAGACCACACCTGAGATGTGGATGCGCGAGAGCCGATGTTGGCGACATACTGCTCCCAACAGTCCTGCTTACTTTGCCGGAGAGCTATCGAGCTCAGGCCCAGGACCGTTTAAAGGCCATCAGGCTTTCCAAGGTGGGATGACGGCGATGGAGCTGGAACGCCCGTTGACGAGCCCGGATGGCCTTAGCTATTTCTGGCGTCCACCAGGGCACGGACTTATGCGAGGGGAGCCAGAAGTGGTAAGAATAGTTGCCTCAGCGGCTGAAACTATGGAACTGGTGAACCGCCATGTCCACATCAGCTGACAGTGAAACAGAACCACAGCGGCTGAGGCATAACATTGCCAATCAGCTCTACCAAGAGACCATCTAGGCTGGTGGCTGGCAGGTTGAAAATGCAGCAGCGACACGAGGATAGGGAAGTGGTCGCTACCGCCAAGGTCATCATGGACCTCCTATAGCAAATGCGGGAGCAGGCTCGGGCTACAAACAGAAATATCTATCACCGAATATGTGCCTCACGCCACACAAAAGTCTGTGGGGGCGCCAGTGTTTAAGAGGCAGACATCTCGCTGTGACAAAAGTGCCTCTACATCTCTACTGCGGCCCATCGTCTATGTTTCACCCAACAATGGGTGGTGGGCATTAAAATCCCCCAACAGGAGGAATGGTGGGGGTAGTTGTGCTACCAACACAGCGATAGCTTCATCTGGGGGAAGGTAGAGCAAATGGTGAATTCCTGCATCGCCCACATTCTAACAGCAACTGCCTCCAGAGTCATGTGGAGAGGCACAGCAGCACTGGGGACAGTTGTGAGAACGTAGATACAAGCCCCTCCTGAAGCTCTATCGTATGCCACCCGGTTTTTGTAGTACCCTCAATAGCCGCGAAGGGTTGGGGTCCGCTGGGCAGGAAACCACATTTCCTGCAACGCCAAACAGAGCACAGGGAAGCGGCACAACAACTGCTGCAATTCAGCAAGGTGGTTGTAAAAACCACCATAATTACACTGAAGAAGCACATGATCTTCGAGCTGAAAAGTCAAATTAAATTTGAAGATCGCGTTATCCATAGTTTCGTCTGCTGCCAACTGTTCAGAATCGCCTAGGTTCTGGAGAACCCAGTATTGCGAGATCCTCAGGTGACAAGGATCTCAACCTCATCCTCCGAAGTAGAGGATGAGGATGCCCATGGCTTTCTAGCCACCA
Source organism: Locusta migratoria (assembly GCA_026315105.1). Taxonomy (NCBI): domain Eukaryota; kingdom Metazoa; phylum Arthropoda; class Insecta; order Orthoptera; family Acrididae; genus Locusta; species Locusta migratoria. The sequence goes on from CM048746.1 coordinate 304,469,667, forward strand.
AAGTTTCCTTCTTCTTACTTTTCTTCTGCCGTCCCTCTTGATGGCCCTTCAGTTTAGAGGCCTGGGAAGGCTTTCTGTAGTGGCATCAGGGTTAGAAGAAGAGCGAGAAACCCTTTTACTAGTAGTTCGTGGACCCTTCACCCATCGGCTGGGATCCCCACGTGCACTGTGAGAAGCCTCGGAAGGGAGTGTCCCCAGGGGGACCCCTTCCGAGCGAGAGGAGACGGAGGAGGCTGCTCCTCCTCCAGCTGGGAGACGGGGACTGATGTCCTCAATGGAGTGGGGGTAATTGCTCCCGCAGATGGTGGTGTGGGAGCAACAGCTGAAGAAGCACCCCCACCCATCGAGGGGGCAGTGGAAGGTTGTTGGCCCATAGGGCGCACAGATGTAGAAAACACTTGTTCTGTTAACCGCAATGCAACTGGGGCCGCTGTGACTACGGCAAAAGATGATGTTATCTTTACAGGATAGAGCCGCTCATACTTTCTACGTGCCTCTGAATACGTCAAACGGTCCAGGGTCTTTATCTCCGCAATTTTTCTCTCACGACGTAATACACCACAGTTCGGCGAGCATGGTGGATGGTGTTGCCCACAATTCACGCAAACTGGAGGTGGGGTACATGGAGCGTCTGGATGTGATGGTCGCCCACATTCCCTGCAGTTAGGGGTGAAAGTACATCAGGAGGACATGTGCCCAAACTTCCAGCACCTGAAACAATGCATAGGGGGAGGGACATAGGGTTTTACGTCACACCGGTGATTCATTACCTAGATCTTCCCAGGCAGTGTATCGCCTTCGAAGGCCAAGATAAAAGCACTGGTGGCAACCCTAAGGTCTTTTGGTCCCCTGTACACACACCGGACGAAGTGAACCCTCCCCGACATTTTCAAGTTTGCTCGCAACTCTTCATCGGTCTGAGAGAGGCGATCTCTGTGGTAGATTAAACCCTGGACCATGTTTAGTGACTTACGAGGCGAGATACTGACCAGAACATCACCCAGCTTGTCGCAGGAAAGTAATGCCCTTGACTGGACTGGGGATGCCATCTGTATCAGCACAGCCCCACTTCGCATTTTCGAAAATGATTCGCCAAACTTGTCCTCGAGCTGCTCCACAAAGAACTGAGGATTAGTGGTCATAAATGATGCACCATCAGAACGCACACAAACAAGATATTGTGGCGAGTACAGCTCTGATCTATTAAGGGCCCTTCGTTCCTCCCATGGAAGGGCTAGGAAAGGAAACGTCTTAGGGTCATAGGTTGACACATTTAACTCTATTTTGCCACACTTAGAGACGGCGTTTTTGCAACCACCCACACTATTAATTGCTCGTTTCATTTTCGTCCCACGAGCAGCTAGGGAAATAAGGTCCACCCAGGCAGAGCCCCACTTGCCTGGGTAAACCTTACACAACTGAGGTGCGGCAGGTTCCTCAGAGGTTGCTTGCGTTCAACCTCAAGAGTCATGCATCTCCTCGGCACGTAGCACACCTTGAGATTGAGGGTTCCTCCCCCCCCCCCCCCCCCGGGCTCTAAAAGTACAACGTTCCACTGTCGCGCCAAATGATGGTTCTTGAAGCACGCACAGAGCATATGGTGTAGCGGACTGTTGGCGCGACACGGACCACGCCAAGCCCGTACTCAGCAAACTAATGCTGAGCCCCTGAAGGGGAAGAATAAGGCAACTGTTTAACAGTCTTACAACGCTAATGCCAGCCTTTAATTGTACCATTGTGACGATACAGGTAGATAGAGGCTTTGTCAGTAAAAACAAAACTGTTATAATCCTGATTCTGCCTGCATGACCACAATGGTTGGATTAAGAGTCTAGACACACTGAGATGACAGACAGTGGGTTGCCTTATGCACTGCCATACTGATTCTGCACCCAGTGGTACATTTTGAGGTGATACAGAATTACATTCCTCGATCCCTATATTACACATTTCTGGTATACTAACCAGCCAGCAGGCCTCGCTATTCTCCTCCTCTCTCACAGACTAATAATTTCTGGTCAATGAATGTAGAATGACTGGCCTCTGAGATCTACCCAATGCTGCACCAGTTCAACTTTGGCAATATATCGAAGCAGCATGGTCTGTTATAACCCAACTCATCCAGCACCTGTCTGACTGAAGGGCAAGGTGTTTAGCAGTGACTATAGCCGTCAATAGCAAGAACACTCAATACTGATTTCACCACCACCACATCACATGGGGCAGCGTTTTCAATCACCTGACCTTCTTACAACGTTACCTTCCTAATAAATTTGGTTGTGATGTCACTGTTGCATTTTGCATGGCCCCATCATTCCACATGAAATCATCCAATATTCCTACATTTCGTAACCTGTCACCACCAATTTTCACAAAATGTTGCACATTTGCTTGGACTTATGAGAACAAATCAAAAGTTTTTTGATTTCAGATTAAAACTTTATATCTAATTTTCAATGTAGTGATGGGTCTGATAAACATTACAGATCTCTCTGAGAAAGTCAGTGCAAGGATACACCCATGAACAAGAAATACTATTGATTCAGCTATTTTGAAGCTTTCAAAATGATTTTTCCCCAATAGCTTGAGAGCGGTATATAGTTAACAGTGATGCAATTATTTAAGCAGTAAAGTTTCAAACAAAAGTGCAAAACATATAAATGAATGTCACTTTTGAATTTTTTTAAAAATTATAAGGATTTTGTAACTATTTTACAAGTTTAACATTTCCCCAACTTGCTGGGAACCTAGTTTTGGTCTTGCTCATACAGGCTGAAACCCACTGCCTTGGATTTTCATGAAACTTTTCCTTGTTCCTTTAGCCTTGATACTTAGTGTAAATTTTCTTCGACACATTTTATATAGTTTTTGAGGGAGGACTTAAATTTTCAAAAACATACATACGAACGAGTATGAAGCTAAAGAAGTGAAACTTGTTAACATCCAATATTAATTTAAATGTTAGGAAGTTCTTTCTGAAAGCATTTGTCTTGAGTGTAGTATTGTATGGGAGTGAAATGTGGATGATAAGGAGTTCAGATAAAAAGAGGATAGAAGCTTTTGAAATGTGGTGTTACAGATGAATGATGAAAATTAGAGGGGTAGATAACGTAACTAATGAGGAGGTGCTTAACCGAATTGGGGAGAAAAGAAGTTTCTGGCATATCCTGACTAAGAGAAGGGATAGATTGGTTGGACACATTCTGAGACATCAAGGAATTGTCAACTTAGTATTAGAAGGAAGTGTGTGGGGTAAAAATCGTAGAGGGAGACCGGGGGACGAATACAGTAAGCAGATTCAAAAGGATGTAGGTTGTTGAACTTATTCTCAGATGAAGAGGCTTGCACAGGGCAGGGTACTGTAGAGAGCTGCATCAAACCAGTCTGCAGACTGAAGACCACCACCACCACCACCACCACCACCACCACCACCACCACAAACAACAACAACAACAACAACATACATGTTGTGGCTGAAGCTTACCATTTGGACTGCCTTGTACTAAGGAGGGTGGGGATCATACCATGACAATTCAACGCACTTCTCAACCTGAACCTCTGATTTCTTTCAAATTTGGTGCATTCAATTACCCAGATAAAAGATGGAGAAACAGCTATTAGTAGGGCTGTATTACAACTGTGAAGAAAGTTACAGGTCTGGAAAGTTAGGAATATGTGCGAAATTTACATGTGTTCGTCTCAACATAAAAGACTATAATTCTGGTTCTAATTTACAGCAGTGAAAATGGCACCATTGGAACACCAAGGAAGAGACCTTTACAGATATGCCACATGCCAGGTTTCTGAGTATTTTTCTTCTAAATGTTATTGACCTTGACTATCTCAAAACACACCATCTTCAAATTTTCTGGAAGAAATATATTTTATTGTTCCGCTATGTTACTACAAATATGGTAAATGGCACACCAAAGGCATCATTCACAAAAAATTGCTTTGTGAACTTAACCCTTTCACTCCGGCACCGCGATTGTTGCACAGTGTGCTGTGTACGAGCGCCAGCTGTAAGGCCCAATTTTCGCGCTCCCCATGGCACTACTTTGTCCTACTTTCACATGCAGCGTTATTGCAATTATTGGACGTTATACTATATATTTATTAGGGAAAATATTTATATAAAATAACAGGTTTCTGAAATTCATTTAGAATAGAAAAAGTTTTCTTCCATTTGTCAGATAATTCGCATAATTTTTTCGTACATTCTAGACGATCCAAGATTTGGATTCAGCTCTGGTGGGATGTAGGCTCTATTATTACAAAGGTATATTTCACTAGTTCAATAATATTTATTTACAATTGGTTTACATTAAATTTCAGTAAGATTATGTTATGAGAATGTCATTACACAGTGTAACATTTCAAAAATTATTTTGTGTGTGGTAAATCCTGAAGCAGGGAAAGGTGCAAAGTGTCATATTGCATTCCTTACAACACATTTTAGTCTGCTTCCACTTCTTCTGCACTCTACAGACTACGCAAGTTCTGATCTTCTTCATCCGCTCGATATTATTTTTTCCACTTTTTTCTCTAGGATTCAGTGTATGACCCCCAATTTGAAATTTGGCATAGCTAATTTTCCTTACAAATTTCTTATATAAGCAATATGCATTGAAAAGCGACATGTCCACAATATGAATAAACAGCTTGCAATACCATTTAGTGGATTTTCTTATGCTTTCCACAGTCTTTATTATCATGTCACTTATCGACAGATCCCAATGATTTATTGTAGTCTATTACTACTGAAGGTTTCAATTGCTTCGAGCCACATGTTTCCACAATTTCTGCAGAGTGGATCGTTGAAAGCATATATAGATCTTTTTTGTCTTGCTATTTCAGTGCCAACAGATATTCCGATGCAGAATGGAAAGTAAGTTCTCCTTTCTTTAGTTTTTCAGGCATATATTTTCTTGTGTGCCTAACTGAACCACAAGCATTTGTTGCCCGTCATACAACCAACAAAACAGGGCAGGAGCTGGTGTACCAATTGTCACAGTACAGGGTGTGTCCCTTCTGTAAATATGGCTCTACCAACGACGCTGCAACATTTCCTCAGATACCAAGATCAAAGTTCTCAATATCCGTGAGCCACAGTAGACAATAAAATCTAAAATATAATTTGTGTGAACATTGGAAATAATAAATATCTTTATTCCAAAATGGCTATGTTTTGCACGTATATACTGCTATATTTTTAGCCTGCCTTTGAATAAAAGAAGACTAATCAATGCATAACTTTTCATAAAGATAGAAATTTTCTTTATATTGTTTTCTGAAGTGGTTAGTTACTGGCCTTAGCTTATACAAATAGTCATTGTCATGAGGCTCTTAGTTATTGGTGAAATGTAAAAACCACAAGATATGTTGAAATCGGTCTCTAGTTTAGAAAATACTGGTGTATGAATAACTGGATTCTCAGACCAATATTCAAACAGGCTCAATTTTTTTACTCTTGTCATGATAAACATAGTGGCAAAAAATATGTAAATATCATTTTCACTCATGTCACTCCACGATATTTGGATCCTTTCTGGAACATGACCACCAGCCACCATTTGGGAGAAGTATCTGTTAGTTTCCTCACACAAAATGTTTATGAAATCCGTGCTAAGAAACAACTGAAAGAAACTTAGCATGTTGTCATTGTCTACAATACCTTTCAGTCCAGAGGTAGCTGTGTCAAATGCATGTTTCTTTGGATTTACGTTGTAATTTTTCCATGTTATTTTTTCCTTGTTCGGTGGTTCTGCTGCCTCTTCGACTATATCATTATCTGTAGATTCATCTTCTGTCCACAAACCCAACTCTGTGGACCTCAATGGAACAGCTGGAGTAGCACATGTACCTGATGTAGAAGCAGCTACAGTAGGCGTTTTATGTTCATCGTCAGATTCAGACGGTGATTCGCTTTCATCCTCAAAGTCACTACCCAATATTAGAGAAAGAGCTTTCTCCACAGTATCTCTCTTATCTGCCATATCACGTCAGCTACGAAGAAGGCGGGAAACGAGCAGTGCAACTCAAGCGAAACCAATGCTTTGAAACTGAAAGCAACTGCCATCTAGTGAATCTGTTGTTAACTACAAACTATCAACAAAGCTGCAAGATGGTGCATAAGTCAAACTTCAGTCGAGCATAGTGAAGTGGAGAAATATGACGTGAGGCGAAACTGCTACAGCAGTCCACCGGCTGAGCGGCACATTTGCTCCCGACTTCTGCAGAAGTTCACCATAGTGATAGGGTTATGTACACCATCAACATGCAGTAAGCAGCTATTAGCCTAGATCTTTTTTGTTTTTTTTTTTTTTTTTTTTCTTTCTTTCTTTCTTCAAGAAAACCAGCCAATAGCAATTACTTTTATTTTGACCAATTTTGTAATATTTCTAGCTGTGAACAGCTAATCAGAGAGACTTATTCAATCACCATTAGACAGTTTTATGGCTGTGGGTTGTACATGTGTTGTAAAGAAACATTTCATAATAGTTTGTAAAAAATGGATATCAAGTCAAAATTGTATTGTTGCAATCCATTTAGGAAAGTAAGTCATGCAAGAGTGCAGAAGAATTTAAGGAATGTTAGACATCTACATGGGATACTCTGCAAATCACATTTAAGTGCCTGGCAGAGGAGTGGCCTGTTCAGGAGTGGATGATAAACAAATGTTATAATGTATTTTTAGGTGGAACTATTTGCAGTAAATGTAGAAAAAATATCAGAAATTCCAGCAAGCACTGCAGATGTTGCCTCAGTTGAGCCAGGTACTTCCAGAGTCAATTTAAGTGAAAATGAAGTATCTGGCATTCGATTCTTTATATAGCAGGGAAAAAAACAAAAAAACAAAAAACAGCTTCTGTGTTGGAGCATACTTATGTGGCACAACTGGAGAAAGAACAGAGTGAAAATGGAGAAAGTGAAATCACTGCCCAGCTGAAAGATAAGTTTCAAAATTCAGACCATATGTGTGACTAACTGTACTTCCACAGAGTTGGAGTATAAGGAAATTTTCTGCTTCAGATTACATGGTATGGAAAGCAAAGCAGTTAGTAGCAGAACATGGTATATTGGTAACACCAAATCCAAAGCCAGATAAGACATTGTGTGAGAATACCGTTCAGCGTGTGCGTGATTGTTACTGTGATGATGATGCGAGCCGTATGGTGCCACGAAGAAAAAAACTGTGTGCGTGAAAGTAAATGGAATTACAGTGCAGAAGCAGCTAGTGTTGCGCAACCTTAAGGAACTGTATTCCTATTTCAAAGATAAATACCCAGATATAAATATTGGATTTTCAAAATTTTGTGAGTTGGGGCAAAAGAACTGTGTTCTTGCCAATGCCAGTGGTGTGTGTGTGTGTGTGTGTGTGTGTGTGTGTGTGTGTGTGTGTGTGTGTCACCAGAACTTCAAGTTAATGATTGAAGGGTGTAAACTGAAAGCACTAACAAAGTGCGAAGAACACACATTACCATCATTCAAGCACTGTGTAGCATTTGTTACATGCAATCCTGCACTTCCAGCATGTTTCTTAGGTTCATGTTCCTATTGTCCAAGTGTGACAAGACTAACTGATTATCTGTATGATCTGTTTAGTAAGAACTGCATTGATGAAATTATGTATAAGTGTTGGTTAACTATGGGCAGGGTAATTCTACAGGCTATAACAAAGTCAACAGATGATTTCAGCAAGGTGTTTACATGTAGAAAATTACTCATTCACCATTCAGGTTGAGGTACATGGATTCCACTGGAATAATTCATAGGTTACAATTCACCCATTTGTAGCTTACTACAGACTCAAGCACTAATGAAATACGACATGTATCATACATGGAAATATCTTACTGCCTTCAGCATGATACATTATGCGTTTATTCATTCCAGAAAAATTTCATCAATTTCTTAAAATGTGTTTTCAAATCCAAAGCACATTTATTATGTTTCAGATGGATGTGCTGCCCAATACAAAAACAGAAAGAACTTTATGAATCTGTCCTACCATCAGGAAGATTTTAATGTTATAGCAGAATGGCATTTTTTTGCTACAGCAAATGGTAAAAGGACCTTGTGATGGATTAGCAGGGACTGTAAAGAGATTAGAAAGACTTGCTAGCCTCAAGTGACCTAATGAAAATCATATTCTGAGATCAAGACAGTTGTTTGAGTGGTGCAAGGAAACTATTCCTTCATGTGTCTTCCATTATACATCAATTTCCTATCATAATGAAGATTCGGCCAAGCTGAAACAATGTTTCAAAAATACAAGGGCAATTCCAGGTACCCATAAGCTTCATTGTGTAATACCTGTTAACAAAGGTTTAATAAGGACAAAGACATATTCTGCTTCTTCACTGAGTAGAGAAGAGTCAGTGATTGCTATGGTGAATGAAATACTGGTAACAGATGTATATGGATTTGTTGCCCGTATGTATGACAATCATTAGTGGGTTGCATTTGTCTTACAAACGTGTGAAGAAACAGATGAAGTGAAGGTCAACTTCTTGCATCCACATTGACTGTCTCAGTCATTTGTGTTCCCTGCTAAACCAGATACAGTAAAACCACATTTTTACGTTCCCGCTTTTTACATTTTCCCGCCATTTACACCATTTTATGTTGGACCCATCAAAATTCCTATGTTCACAATGTTAATTCGCCCTCGTTTTTGCATTAACATATTTACACTTTTCCTGCATTTTACACTTTTCGAAAGCATGTTCATGAAGAAAAAAATTACATACTCTACATAAATTGAAGCTAGCATGGCTTTCCGCTTAAAGTATAGTGCTTAAAAATTATTTGCAGTCGAGTTTCTTGACACTTTGCATTTATTCAAACGTATATTTCGCGTATCGTTGTTGGCAGTATGCAGCTAGTTGACTTACAACGCGCTGATTTGTGGCGATATAGTTCCACTTTGCACCACTTTCTTTGCCAGAGCACCTGGCATGTACTCAGACAAACAGAACAGTTTGTTAACGTGAGAATAACGCAGATTTGTGGCTGTGTAGGTCCTCTTTCCGCTAGCTTCTTTGCCAGAGTGGCTGGCATGTACTCAATCAGAACCAGTTGCTTTGCTGATGTGAGAATAAAGAGTTGTGTTGTTTTTGTGATACATATTTCTGATTAATAAAGAACGTTATCTGTCAAAGTTGGTTAACATAATACCCACAACCTCAAAAAAGCGATAATAGTGTGAGATGTCGATCCTATGCAAACGTCACAAAAATACTTGTGCATATGTTTGCACTCGAGAACGCAAATAAATTCTCTAATATTGTCGTGTGAAACGTCACAAAAATACAAAACGAACAGAACTTCAGGAGTTGTACGACGTAAATATTTAATGCCGGTAAAAGGCAGTAATTTGAAGATGTTACATAGCCGGCAGCGGCGTCCAAACGATATCTATCGAAGCGGTTCAGGTAATTTTGAAGATGTTTTACATAGCCCAGCAGCGGTGTCCTCGATTATAATGAATGAAATCAGGTCAAAAATTTCTACTTCCCATAAAATTACCAGTTCTGCTCTGCACTTCAAATAGTAGAAATTTGGATAACCTTTATTGTATAATAAACTTCCTGGCGAGTATTTAGATGCTTATTATGTACATATATCACAAATAAACTACAAAAATGCAAGGCTGATCCAGTAATCATATTTTACTATTTGAAACATTATTTCCTGCATATTATGTTTTCCTGCATTTTACACCATTTTACTGAAGTCCCTTGAAAAGCGTAAAAATGAGGTTCTACTGTACTTTTGTCACCAGAAAATGCGACATTATCACAAGAGTCGATCCAGTGACAACTGGAAGGACATACAATCTCCCTGCATCAGATCTGGCTAACATTAACAATTTAGTTGGAGAATTGTGAGGAAAGATCTAACCCCTTTTCACTGCCTTTTCATTAAAGCTGTAATGTAAATGGTTCAAAATACTACAGTAAAACTTCATTTATACGTTTTTCACTTTTAGGTTCCCCCCCCCCCTTCCTTTCTGGTCCTGGCAAAATATCAACTATGTGTGGAAGTTTTTTTTTGTAATGTTATAAGGTTTCTGAGGAAAGTTTGCGTGGAATGTGATCGGTAAGTTCCACCTATTAGTGTCTACTTGTGTTGTTATCTGCATGAATTAAATCTGTCACTTGGCGAGATCACTTATTGGAACAACTATAAGTTTGAAAAGCGATGGCTCCCGCCCTTGCAGTCCTGTGCCAAGTGTCAACAAGTGTGTAGAATACTTGTGTAGTGTTGCCAACTAAAAAATGACGTTCTTGCGAGCACTCGCATACAACTAGTGCTTAATTTTTAATGTGAAAGTCTTAAGATTATTTTATAGAACAACATATATGCAACAATAAAAGTCATCACAAAAACCATACATTATAAAAAGAATGTATGAAACTTCTTTACGGTTATAGCGGGGGTGATAGCCATATAGAAAGGTTGGAACTGGGCGCAGCAGTCATTTGTTCCCATGCGAATCTGAAAGCTTTGCCTGTGGTATTACCACAGTCTAACATACCAGACACAACACTTGAGTGAATTTTTGTTACCCACCGCGGCAGCAGCGCACCAAGTGGCCAGCAGGGGACACTACTGAGTTGGCGGTATTTCATGCATTGTACATCGGGTTACATGTGACTTATATTAGTTTTCATGATGCTTTGCAGAATGGGGAACACTTGTAACGCAATAAAATGTTGCAACAACCAGGGGGGGGGGGGAAGACCCTCATTTGTCTGTTTTCAAATTTCCTAAGGACACTAAGAAGTATGTAACAATCATTATGCTGAGAAGTTTTCTTTACAATTCACCTGAAAATTGCATATATTGATATATAATAGTGATTGATTGACCTTTTTAGGAGTAGAAAATGGCTCCTAGTGTATATAGGCAACTATGTGCTGCAGTCTGGAGACCCTAAGGTACAGAGATAAGAAGGATATGATAGGCCTAAGATATAAAGTAACGTTCTGAAGATTATGCTATAAAACTCTGAAACCTTATATTTTGGTAAAAAATTGAAATTTTGGCAAATAAGATGAAACCATCTAGGTAAACATGCAAAAACCTAACGTAACATCAAACTCAAATCTGGGCGACAGTAGTGATACTTCTTTTTTTTCCGGAAATATGCACATAAACCTTAGAAGAACAGTTCGTAAACTATCAACTATAAACAAGTTTTCTACGTATTTCAACTGTTAGTTGGAAGCATCTAGCCTGACACAGAACAATAAGCAATACGAAAGTCTTAGTTTTGCTAACAGTTGGCCTAAAAACTAAAACACAAAAGGAAATTAAAAGAAATTTCGTGCGTGTCATATGCATTCACTTTGGAGCTACACAGTAGGCTTCTTAGGCTTACATTACTCCTGTTTCAATGAGGAAAGCTGCAAAAATATTCAGAAGCACATGTTTCTGCGCGAGTAGATCTAGCTTTTATCATTTATGTTCCATTACTGTTTGTTTACGCATCATCCATTTAGTCAGATATTAGACTAAAACCTTTGTATCTAAAATAAAACAGTTGTATCGTGAATTACGTAGAAAAGGGTGCGAGAATAAAGTGTTATTCATTCGTATATGACGTTAACAGGTGGCTCCCTTGCTCACCACTTGGAGCGCTAGTGTCGTCTTCGCTGTCAAGCGGTAACAGATTTTACACTGGTGAGTGTCGCAACTGGTATGATAGACTGCAGTATTACTGCATGCTTATCTGTATTCGGTGAAGCAGCATGTGTATTAAGTGAACATTGTTATTGTGTTTTGGGTCTACAGTACTGTAATTCTTATTTTCTGAGGTCTGCTAAAATGAGTGGAAGAAAGAAGAATAGCATAACAATCACTGTAAAATTAAGAATTTTGGGAGTAGTTAAGGAGAACAAATAGAAAAAGCGCGTGGAGAGTTGGGAATTCCTACTTTAAATTCTATTGTAGGGAAGGCGAAAGAAATGAAAGAAATTACACATGTATTCGGAGTTTCTGCCAGTAAACGAACTCGCATTTAGGGCAGAAAATCTAAAGATGTGGAGACTGTTTATTGCAGTGGTTCCAGCAACATTGAGCACAAAGCATCCCATTAGCGGCCCAATGCTTTGTGAGAAAGCAACTGAATGGCAATGCAACTCTGAGTAGAAGATTTTAGTGCTTCAGCAGGCTGGCTGCATAAATTCAAGATCAGGCATGGCATCAGTTGTCATAATGTGTGTGGGGAGAGCAGAAGTGTAGATCCTGAGACTATGCGAGATTGGAAAGAAAATCGCCTGAAAGAACTTTTATCCCAGTACGCTCCGAAAAACATTTTTAATGCGGACAAAACTGGCCTTATTTTACAATGTAATGCCTGACCGAACAATGGCATTCAAAGGAGAGAACTGCCGTGGTGGTAAATAAAGTAAACAATGTATTACAGTGTTGTTATGCGCGAACAGTGATGGTTCCAAAAAGCTCACCGCACGCACCACTGGGAAATTTTCAAAGCCATGTCGTTTCAAAAACGTTATCTTATTTCCCACGAAATACACAAATAATAAAAAATTGTAGACGATGACAAAAGTTTTCGAAGGTTGCCTGTGAAGTCTCGATGCAAACATGGGTGCAGCCAGCCATAAGATTCAGCTGTTAGCAGATAGGTGTGCAGCACACCCTCCATTAACTCCTTATTTGAAAAATGTGAGCGTAGAATCCTTCCCAGTTAATTGAACGAGAACTCCAGCCACTTGACCTGGAAATAATTTAAAATTCCAAACTACATTATTGAAAAATACTCGTCCAGCGAGCATTAAGATGTGTCATCATTGGAAAAAAGGATGACATGAAAATAAACATCTTACAAGTAAGATTTTTACTTGCCTTTTTTTCATAATTTAGTACCAGTGCCAACGAACAAAATTGAGAAATTATTAATGAATTTGTTGTTCTGATAGGCAATGTACTACATCGCAGCTGCCTGACACAAAGTTTCGGACGGCACTATTAGAACTGTTTCCGAAAAGGAGTGGAATGTAGAATCAACGTTCCTGTTGGTTCTGATATTTCCCCAAACGATGATGATACTTCACCAAATGGTGATGAATGGAAGAAACTTGAAGGTGTTGCATCATTTGATGATTACGTCAATGTTGATGAAAACCTCGTCACAATTGGCGCAATAGTGTGTGTGAAATAGTGGAAGCTGCATCGCGCAATAACGAGGAAGAAACTAACGATGAGGATGACACTTAAGAGCCTCACCATTCCTCAGTGACTTTTAATGACGCAATAAATGCATTAGAAACCAATTAAAGATTTGGTGATGCGCCATAATCTTTCGGAGGAAATAATGGAAGAGTTGTCCCGTTTTGGGAGTACTGTGTATACCGTGCCCACAACAAAGAAAAAACATGCAAAAATTACAGACTTAAAAAAGACATCTTTGAAAAAGTGTAGACCTGACTAATTATATATAGTTTAAAGTGTGAAAAAAGCCTATTAAAAATTTTCTGCAACAGATTGTCTGATATTACGCATTTGCCTATTATTTTTTTTAATCAGTAAATTGTCTTTCACATATACTTTTTCCCCCTTTAGTCACCTGAAAAACATATAAACAAAGCTTTGCTTTATTCTAATACAATAAACTATATTTTTGTAGAATGTTTCTTATTGATTGTATGTTATCATAATTTGTGTTTCATATATGAGAGTTACCTTCTTCATTTTGGTAGTGTATTAATGCTGGAAAAATATTTTTTTGTAAATGATACCTCTGGTGTGCCATCTTGATATTTACCATATTTGTAGTAACACAATGGAACTGTAAAATATATTTTTTTTCGAAAATTTGAAGATGGTGTGTTTTGAGAAATTCAAGGTCAATGACCTGTCATGTGGCATATCAGTGTAAAGGTCTATTCATTAGCTTTCCAATGGTACCATTTTCATTGCTGTAACTTAATTAGAACCAGAATTACAGTTTTCTGTTGAGACAGACGCTTGTAAATTTCGCATAAATTCCAAACTTTCCAGACCTGTAACTTTCTTTGCAGTTGTAATACAGCCCTGCAAATTGGCATTTTTCCATCTCTTATTAGGGTCATTGAATGCACCAAATTTGAAAGAAATGTTAAATGGTCAGGTTGATAATGTTACTTTACTGTTTTGACTTGACATGGACTGACCTGTGGAGAAAAAAAATAAAAATTCTGATACCAGAAAAAGGATCTTATCTGTATGTGTATATGAAAAAATCCTCTGCAACCTACGGGGACTATATTCTTGTTTTAAATCGAAGAATCTATTGGTTTTTAAAAATTATGTCACTAAGACCAAAGTGGTCATATTCTGTGTGTCTGTGGTATCCACAAAAATGTGAAACTTCTTTTGGATATGAGTTGCATTGAAGAACTTTTAAATATTTATTGTATGTTGATAGGTAAGGCTACATGAAATTCATGTAGGCTATAAATGTTAAATAAACGAAATTTGATTGACGTTTACTGAAATTAGCGTAAACACTCTAGCAATCCGCGCAAATTTTTTCCCAAATTTATGAAGGAAAAACTGACTGCGTGGATTACTCGAATTTAGGTTGGTATTACTACATCTGCAACAACAAAAGACACTAGAGGGTATTACTTTGCTTTAAAAAACAGATCCCTGTAGGCCGGTATTACACAATAATACTTTCGATCAAACCTTTGACAAAGAAATATTATCAAATATTTGTAATATTTCTTAGACATAAAGCTTCATCGTAGTGTTAAAAAGTGGTATTATCATTGTCAAATTTCAAGATAGCACATAATAATAAATTTTTATTGTTTGCTGCTTTAGCCACTCATAAACGTGGTGGAGTAGCATATCTTTCCGGCAGTTTCTTTGCCAGCGCGTGCGAACAGTTGCATTGATGATGTAAGAATGACCAGTTTCAAGTTTATGGTTCCATCTTTCTGAGTAATAAAGTATGTTATCTACTTAAGCTGGGTAGTATTCGGCTCAGTACCACCATATTACCCACACCGGTATCGGCACTTTAGGATTAAAGCGATTTCTTGCTACTGAGATTAAATGTTAATTACGGCGCAGCATTGCAGCTATGTTCAAACACACACACGTCGATTAGCAACAGCGATGGTAGCACTCGGAGCAGATAGATTTTGCATTTCAGTGGGGAGATGACAAGCAACTTTTGTAATCAAATATACGACGAGGCGCTATATTTGATATTTCTTTGATGAAAAAGACATGCATTTCTACACTATGTACACTAATGTATTTCAAATACATTTGATATGACATATTGACTTTTACAAAGATATATGACAGTGTAATACCAGTGTCAGCTCCATTTATTTTTTAACGGTTCAGATTCTATAAGCATTCATTTCAGTGTGTTACTGTGAATACATTTTCACAGTAATAACGTTACAAATGAAATATATTGTTTAAGTTTGTATGGCAACATTTAGTAGGTAAAATACAAGAATTTTATAAGGTTGGTGCGAGATTCTCATGCTCCGACATGACAACCCTGCGCCCCTCTGCCCCCCCCCCCCTCTGTGTGGCGTCAACTGTTTTGACATTTATGTGTATTTTGAAATTTAACAGACGTGACATCCCAAGATAGCTGCCCTCTACGTGCTCGTTCAAAGCCGACGGGTGGTATCCTCATATACACAAATCCGCGTGGTGTTACAATAACTTCAGATACTGTCAGACAGACCTTAGCCTATTCTGTACTCACCCATCACGACCACGGTTGTGTGTTTGAAGTTCTTCTTCAATACCTTCAGCTTTCTTAAAACGATCCCAGTCAAGTTTGGACTTCTCAAGAGTTCCCAATTTCTGTTTCTTGTTACCTATCATGCCCAGCACAGAGGACAAGCCACCTCTTGGCTTTCCTTGGCCTCTTCCAGCGGCAGGCACCGAAGGTAGAGATGTCGACTGAGGCTTCGTAACTGCCGTTTTTGCTTCTACAGAATCAACCGGAACCTCCTTTGTGACCCTGTAAATGGTTTTAGGGGTAACAGCACCAATATTGATAAAAAATTTAATTGTTCATGCAAATGTGTACAATCTTCAAAAACCAGTTATTTTACAAAACAGGAAAATGCTATGATGGACAAAATTCTTCCAAGACAAAGCAGAGTCAGGCAAATATTAAAAACGAACAAAGAACCAGTTCTTATGCAAACATGCTATTCCCACAACTACTGCCTGCAAAATTTGCGGCATTCAAGCAGTACTGATTTCGTGTAACCTGAACACGCTTAACAAGAAGGGGAGAAAACCACGTTACCAGTGAGAAAACAAGTTTATAATATTTGTCCTATAATGAGATCCCACAGTATTTGTATGTAGGGTTTTTGTTTAAATGGGTATCATAAAATCACAATACATTTTTATTTCCACATATTTGGACTGGAGCTCTGCATTTCGATGAAAACAACCGCTCGAGCCTTTCCCGTTTGGTGCTGCTGCTTGACGGCTGGGGTAGGCCCACGCTGCGACACGGCTGTGGCCGTCTGATGCCCCATGTGGCCGGAAGCCCCCCGCCTCTCGGTTACCGGCGGAAGTGTGGAGCACTGCCGGGCGCTCGAGCGCACTCATAGTCTCGGCCGGTGACAGAGCAACCGCCATGCGCTTAACACTGCGGAATCGCATTACAAACCGACCTGGCTTTGAGCAGCGCAGACAGCGTTATGGATCAACGAACTAAAAGTCGTAAAGGCTCCATTCGTGAAACAAAAAGAAGTATTGTGGTGAGAATTAGGAGCGGCTTGTTAGTCCTGAAGAAGAAAGACATGTCGGAATAGGAGTCGAAAAGTGAAGCTTGGAAATCTTTTGCACTTGTAGTGGATCCTGTCTCACAGGTTTCTGCTGGTTTCGTGCAATGTACCATATGCGATACTATACTTTCGTACCAGTCAAGCACAACAGGTATGATTCGGCACTGCAAAAGTAAATGTGGAGCAGAATTACACCGACCACTTGCAGTACCAAGTACCATAAAGAAAATTCTTGTTGATAGGTTGGTCGATATGGACGGAATAGATTTGCTATCATTAAATACTTGTAGTAAGATTGGCTTCAAGAATTATTCGCAGGAGCTCATCGATGTTCGCACCACATATGGCAAAGTCAATATAGAAGATGTTCTTCCGCACCCTACCAATGTATCGCGGCATACTAAAGAAAAGGCCGACAAAATACGGGTGACAATGATGCCCAAGCTAATATGTGCTCTTTAAACGCTGATCTGTGGTCTGATAACTACAAGGAGATACGCTGCACATAACGCACGATTAGACTACTTTATTGCTGTTTGTCTACCAAAAGGAACGAAATACTATATACAGAAATTACAGTTTTTAACGTTGCAGTTACTGGAAGACATGATCACCCCCAATGGTCGAAACTCCAGTAGTTTGCAAAATATGTAAAAATTTTCTTCTTGAGACAAGTCTTGTTGAATTTTATACTTTCTATGAGTTTTACCATTTTTATTTTAAGTCGTATGTATTCCAGAAAATTCCCCATGTCACATACAATAATGGGGAATTTTCTGGAATACATACGACTTACAATAAAAATGGTAAAACTCATAGAAAGTATATTTAAAAATGTTTCATGTTTGTAAAGTTCATGGGACTTAACTGCGGGATCATCATTCCCTAAACTTACAGCTATCAAACATCAAATGTGACATATACAGTTGTAGTATTTGGGTTATAGAACTGATAGTAAACAACGAAAGACATTTGTAAAAGAAATAAGTTGTTAATATGAAGCGGTGGTCTCTCATCTCTGATATACATTAATGACTTGCCATACTATATTGATGAAGATTAGTTCTTTTTGCAGATGATACAAGTATAGTAATCACATCCAAAAAATGAGAACTAACTGTTGTAATCGTAAATAACGTCTTTCACAAAATTATTAAGTGGTTCTAAGCAAATGGACTCTCATTAACTTTCGATAAAACACAGCATATACAGTTCCGTACAGTAAATGGCACAACTCCAGTAATAAATATAGATTTTGAACAGAAGTCTGTAGCTAAGGTTTTTCGAAATTATTTGTTCGTTTTGAAGGGAAACCAGAGTTTTTCAAAAATTTTAGATGTGTGAATTAATGAGAGATTAAACTTGAAGCAACACATTGATTGTCTGCTAAAACGTTTGGGTTCAGCTACGTATGGTGTTAGGGTTTTAGCAAATTTTGGCGATAAGAATATCAGTAAAACAGTTTACTAAGCATATTTTCATTTACTACTTTAGTATAGCATCATATTCTGAGGTAATTCACTATTGAGCAAAAAAGTATTCATTGCACAGAATCGTGTAATCAGAATAATTACTGGAGCGCGCCCGAGATCGTTCTGGAGACATCTATTTAAGGATTTAGGTACCCTCACAGTTACTTCAGAGTGTATATATTCACTTATGAAATTTGTTGTTAATTATCCAACCCAGTTCACACACATGTTCACATGTTTGTAAATCTATCGGACTATACTGCTTGGTTACTAGTCTGTAGCTTGCAAACAATTTAAACTAAGGTAAACTAACCTAAGGATAACATAGACACCCATGCCTGAGAGGGGACCCGAACCCCAGATGGCGAATGGCCGTGCGCATCCCGCATGGCTAATCCGCCGTGGCAAACCCAGTTCAAAAGTAATAGCAGTGTGCATAGGTATAACACCAGAAGAAAGGATGATGATACTATGCAGGGTTAAATCTCACTTTGGCACAAAAAAGGGCGAATTATGCTGCCACAAAAGTCTTCGGTCACCTACCAAACAGCATCAAAACCTGACAGATAGCTAACTAGCATTTAAAAATTTATTAAAAGAATAACTGAATGGATGAATTTTTAAATATAAATTAGTAAAACTAAAAATAAAAAACAAAAAAATTAAAAAAGAATAATAAAACAAAATATATTTGTGTCGGATAACATTTTGTGTAATGTAATATCTTGTACAGACACCTTTTATTACACTGACAAGTTACACATTATTACGAAGTGTCGTATTCATGATCTATGGAAGAAGTAGTAATCTAACGAGTCTGACGAAGCGAAGCTCGCTGGCGCTGAGGTGCGCCGGTTACTGGCGACCGACCGAGCATTCGGCGCACTCGGGCGAGCGCTGGCAATCAGTTGCCTGCAACCGGTTAAAGAGGACGCTCGGCCGCATACTCCCGAGAGCCAGAGGGGCGAGCGGGACGCGCCGGTAAAAATCGAACATAATGCAGCCCTCTAATTTGGACTCTGGTATGAAAACTATCAGTCTCTGTACTGCCTACACAATTTATGGTGAAAACAAATGAAATCAATGTTAAGAGAACTTCTGAGGTTAGGCGACTGTACCACTCGAACCCCACCACCAAACAATTTTTTCTTAAGAATCCATGACTACAGCGTGTTCTTTTTCATCCCATCTCATTAATTGTCAACAGGAACACATTTAAAATTACAATCTGTAATGCGTGTATTGAATCAATTTGCAATCT
>CM048746.1:304496692-304751692 GCA_026315105.1 Locusta migratoria
AAGAAAAGGCCCTGACCACTGACGAATTTTATTTTGCTCTGCTTGGAGAGTGGAATTTTTAAAATTTATCTGCCCATTTACTTTGAGCTTAATCTAATGTAAAAATATTACTGAAACCACAATAAAATACACTTTCTATTGACCGCCTAAGTTACTGAGAGGTTAGTGTTGCTCCCTTCAGCAGCGATGGACCCAGATTCATTTCTCAGTACGTCGTCTCTTGTTTTTTCTGACACAGGTTAGATCTCAGTTACCAGATCTAGTAACCCCTTGTAGGGTCAAATGAACAGCAGCTTGATTAAAGAAGAAGGATCATCATCAAAATTAATCTACTGGTAACAATGGGTGGAGGGAATGGAAACATGCTCATAACGTGTCCTATGGTCATGGTGATTCTCATACTGTCTTGCAGATAGCATTCAGTCAGTTTGAAGGAGGTGGCCCCGATTAGAAACAACCGCCTGAACCATATTTAAAGACCGTTGGCAATGAAATGTAACCCCTTATGTCCTGCACCAGGACATAAGGAAGGTTTCATCCCAAGCCGTCGTCCCTACTCTTCCTCCCATGGGGTAGCTAAGGAGGGGAACGTCCTCTTATCGGAGGTAGCAGCATTAAAAGTTTCATTCTTGCCTCCTGTGATGGCTGTTGTACAACAATTTTGCAGTCTCTCACATTTTACGGTGCAAAACATGCTCCCTGGTAACACCCATTCATATCGGAGGCTCTCCCCAAGGGCGCCACCCAGCTGCAGCAAAAGCCACCTAGCATGATGGTCAATGCCAGGAGTCTTGATACTCAAGGAGGACGAGTATCTAGACCCCTTGGCCTCCATGAGGAGGTTAAAACTCGGTTACCAGTAGTGTGAGCCTGCATTGTCGGGTGGGGGTGTGGGCTCAGCCAAAAGGATTTGTAACACCCCCCCCCCCAACACAGACTGGCTACATGTGCTAGGGACCTAGCAGGGGTAAGGGGCTACAGCGAGGAAGGAAGGAATGGGGATCCACGCTGTAGGGGCTAGGTCGAGAGTTCTTCCCCAAACGGATCACACTGTTAACTATAATTTTGTAGTGGAGATCAAACACTGAGGGGGACCCACACTGGGCCAACAATTTGGGTTAAAAGCAAAGAGAGCATGATCATTAAAGCTATCATCAGAAGCTGGGTCGTCAAAGAGAAACGGCTAGAGAATTAAGAACAGCATAGAGTGGGGGAGGAATTAGGGCGGGGAGGAGGGGGAACAGAGAGGTAATGCAGCCTGGGAAAATAGGAAGAAAGGATGCAATGGCTCAGGGACCTGTGGAATACCACTAAAGAACTGTGGGCCTGTTAGACCATGCCACTGCAGGCCGCAGCTTAGGTGACCGTAGTATATCAAATATACACCACGGCCGTGATCGGCACAGGATGGTGCCATCACCACCTAGTAAACACGCGGTGTGCCAGCAGGCCAAGGCCTCAGTCATGGGACAGCTCTCGCCAGTGAGAATGTCTCTCTCTCTCTCTCTCTCTCTCTCTCTCTCTCTCTCTCTCTCTCTCTCTCACCATCTGAGAGCCTTTTGTGTGCCTTTGACACAAGGGGTTTAACAGTTACTATCAAGATACAGAGTGCAAAATCAGGCTGCAGTTGTGACTCTTATGTAAGTAAACAAAGCTTTGTGTGGTTAAGTTCGGTTTTACCAATGACTTCGTTGCCCTCTATTCTTGAGCAACAGTTACCACATCTATTTTAAGGTAAAGCAGTCAACAATCCGAAGATTGGTTTGAACACCACAGTGCTTTACTAGGCATGGTCCTGTTTGGAGGTGGTATGCCGTTGCCTTCCTCCGACCTTCGAACTGACTTACCCAGCCAGTTATAGGGGGAACTACAGTTTAACATGGGTTCCGAACCACGGTGCTACTCGGTATTTTTCACATGAGCAACACTGCTAGAGGTGAAAGAAGTGGAAAGTGACAGATAAAAATCCTAGGACCTGGCGGGGATTGAACCCGCGACCTTTCGATTTGTAGTCTGGCACTCTACCACTGTGCAACCGAGGCGCACAAAAGGTCCTATTTTATTGAATTTAATTATTTGACATTCTGCTACATCAGTGCTAAGTAATTTTATTCGTTAAACCATGCTCTTCAGCGGTATTTATTAATTCTATCTTCATCCCCCCCCCCAGGCCAAAACGTTAATGTAGTCATTTGGCCTGCAATTTTATCAGTCTGTGGCTTTCCGCATTTCCTATTTTTAATATTTCTTGGATTTTACATATTTTTAGTTAACTCCTGTGTTGTTATTTTTTATTTTTTACTTTCCCCCTTCAACATCTGATGATGCACAGAAGAGGCAAAAAGCATCACGTATAAAGAAGTTAAACATTGTTTTTGGCAATGAAGACTTTTTTTTAGCAAAATATGTATTACAGTTGCTGTGCCAGTGCCACAAAAATATGGAGTGGAGTGACTTCAGTCTTTTTTCTTGTCGTTGATACAACCAGATACTTTTTGTCTACTTCGGAAACTCTCTCAGATGCCAGAACTCACGGAATTATCTTCTTCCTGTATGTCGGAATTGCTTAGCACTTACTATTGTCAACAAATGCACATGGTGCACCCCCGTTTGTATTTTCGTCAGAACAAAAAAGAGGTCAATCTTATCAGTCATAGGTGGCAGACCTCAGAGGCTTAAATCTTGAGTGTAGCTAGTCTGTGCAAATTGTAACCAGTCATATGCCAAATGATTAATTTGCAACATCGTAGTCCATTCTGGTCCAGATAGGGCCATGTGTCTAGAGGCCTTGCGACTGCAGGATCCCACCCTCAACGAGGGTCTGTCCATTGCAGAAGTGTTTGACATTTCTCAGGCGGCAACAGATCAGTTCGAGGAAATGGTAGAAGTAGCAGTGTTACTTGCCACTAGGGATGGGCTAAAATGTGATTTTCCAATATCAGTGATTACTGTGACTGCTACATTTAGGTAGCTGCTTCTCTTAGTTGCGATTTGTCACTGTTTAGAATCACAGTTTACAAATACTCAACATGTATCCCTCCGCACTCAAACTGATTTCCATGACTCTGAATGCTACTTCTGTGATTACTGCTACTGCTACTTCTGCTACTTCCACGACTTTGGCAATTCATATGGTAGATGCTTTATATACTCGCTCCGTAAGAGATTCCTCTTCCTACATGTAAATATACACAAATAAAGAACATTGAAGTCATTTGCAAATGGAGCATCAAATTATTCATCCATTATTTACATCTCGACAAATGTGAATTACTCCTCTAAAAGCTATTTCAATGTTTGATGTGCAATGTATAGCTGAAACTAAGATTATTCGCAAGTATCATCCCTGTGAAATAGGCTCGTCTGTGAAAAAAAACAGAAACCAACAGAAAAGGATTTGCACACTGCTGTGAATGTCACTCACATAGTTTTAAACAGTATCAATGTACAATGTACAGGACTAAACTTTATGTATTGTCATTCTTCATAGAAGAAGTGAAGCCAGACATACTGTGTTTATGTGAACACTGGTTAACAGCACAAGAAGCCGAACACTACAAATCTATTGAATACCTAAGTCTGGTTAATGGCTGGTACAGACCAACTGTTTCTGGTGGTGGAGTGTCTATATATGCCAACAATAGATTAAGCATTAAGGAAATTGTCTTAAAATTTAGCTTCTCAGTTGACATAGATCTAGAGTTGACTGCACTGCAGCTACAGGACTTAAACATAATTGTTGTCTCAGTATACCACTCACCAAAGGGCAACTTTGAAAACTTTCTCAATCAAATGGAATCTTGTCTATCCTACTTAATGCACTTGAATTCAAAAATAGCTCTGTGTTGAGCTTTCAATATACACTTTGGTGAAAATAGCACTAAGGCAAGAGAATTTATAAACATAATAACCAGTTATGGACTATGTGCAGGAAATTGCATGCCAACCAAACCTAAATACTTGGGACTATAAAATGAATGTGATCCAATTATCTCTGATCACAGAGCGTTAGTTTTAGATCTCTTTACAAAACAAGGTAGCAATCAGCAAGATGCTACCTGGCATGTTAACTATGTATTCACAAAAAGGGTCATAAGTAAAGAAACACTAGGTACCTTTCAAATAGCAGCATCTGATATAGATTGGCAGCCTAGACTACAAGAAATGGCAGCATCTGACACATTCGAAGAGTTCTTTCAATCAAAGCCGAATTTCACTACAGCTATCTAGAGAAGATCAAAAGATATCCTGTAAGCAACTCACGTAACAGCCAAAAAACAGAAAAAGCAAAAACATGGTATACTAGTGAACTCAAAAAAATAAAATGCATTGTACTGCTACTTAACAATTACTACAAGACAGCAACTGATCCCCAGGAAATGGATTTTTCTACAAGAAGTATTTACAAGCAAAAAGGCTATATAGAAAGGATGTAGAAGAAGCCAAGAAGAAAAGCAATGATAGGTTCATAGCAGGAGCCCACAATCCATGCAAGGCAGCCTGGGACCTGATCAATGAAAACAGGAAGAAAATTACCTCCCCCCCTACCCGTGTGCAGTCCAGATGACTTCAATAATTATTTTATTGAAATTGTGGAAAACACTATGTGCAATCCCAGATTTAAACATTGACCTTGCAGCTGCTGTAAGAAATGAGAACAGGTGCACTATGATAAACTGGAAGGAATTACAAAGAGGATATCATAAAGATATCCTTTAAGCCATTGGATATATAAAACGGATGACTTACCCAAAAGGACCGGCTCGTCGATAGACAAATAAAAATCACACTCAAAACACACTTACTAGCTTTCGCCACCACTGGCAGCTTCTTAAGGAAAAAGAGGAAAAAAGGGGAGGAGAAAGGGAAGGATATGGGTTTTAAAGAAGTGGAAAAGGAGTCATTCCAATCCCAGGAGTGGAAGGACTTACCTTAGGGTACAAAAAGGAAGGTAGACAAATACAGACACACTCACACATATCCAAACACAAACACACCTAGACAGACATTTGTAAAAAGCAAAGAAGTTGGACAGAGATACCACTTGAGGCAGAGGCTCTGTCCACAGAACCGAGGCAAAGATGCTAAAGATGGTGGGCGGGAATATGAATTTAGTGGAGGTTGAGACCAGGTGGGCAACGGGAGGAGAGAATAAGCTGAAGGGCAAGTTCCCATCTCCGGAGTTCTGAAAGGTTGGTGTCAGTGGGAAGTATCCAGATAACCCGGACAGTGTAGCACTGCGCCAAGATGTGCTGGCCGTGCCCCAAGGCGTGTTTAGCTACAGGGTGATCCTCGTTACCAACAAACACTGTCTGCCTGTGTCCATTCATGCGAATGGACAGTTTGTTGCTGGTCATTCCCACATAGAACGCTTCACAGTGCAGGCATGTCAGTTGGTAGATCACGTGGGTACTATCGCAAGTGGCTCTGCCTTTGATCGTGTACACCTTCCAGGTTACGGGACTGGAGTAAGTGGTAGTGGAAGGGTGCATAGAGCAGGTTTTACAACGGGGGCGGTTACATGGGTAGGAACCAGAGGGTAGGGAAGTTGGTTTGGGGATTTCATAGGGATGGACTAGGAGGTTACGAAGGTTAGGAAGGCGGCGGAAAGACACTCTTGGTGGAGTGGGAAGGATGTCATTAAGGATGGATCTCATTTCGGGGCAGGATTTAAGGAAGTCGTATCCCTGCTGGAGAGCCACATTCAGAGTCCGCTCCAGTCCCGGAAAGTATCTGGTGACAAAAGGGGCACTTCTGGGGTTTTTCAGTGGAAGGTTCTGGATTTGGGGGGATGAGGAGGTGGCTCTGGTAATTTGCTTCTGAACCAGGTCAGGAGGATAGCTGCAGGGTGTAAAAGCTGTTATTAGGTTATTGGTGTACTGGTTCAGTGATTCGGGACTGGAGCAGACTTCTGCCACGAAGACCTAAGCTGTAGGGAAGGGAACGTTTGGTGTGGAATGGATGACAGCTGTCATAATGGAGGTATTGCTGTTTGTTGGTTGGTTTGATGTGGACAGATGTGTGAAGTTGGCCGTTGGACAGATGGAGGTCGACATCAAGGAAAGTGGCATGGGATTTGGAATAGGACCAAGTGAATTTGATGGGACCAAAGGAGTTGAGGTTGGAGAGGAAATTCTGGAGTAGTTCTTCACTGTTGGTCCAGATCATGAAGATGTCGTCAATGAATCTGTACCAAACTTTGGGTTGTCAGGCTTGGGTTTCCAGCAAGGCTTCCTCTAAGTGACCCATAAATAAGTTTGCATACGAGGGGGCCATCCTGGTTCCCATGGCTGTTCCCTTTAGTTGTTGGTATGTCCGGCCCTCAAAGGTGAAGAAGTTGTGGGTTAGGATGAAGCTGGCTAGGGTATTAAGGAAAGAGGTTTTAGGTAGGGAAGTGGGTGGTCGGCGTGAAAGGAAATACTCCATCGCAGCGAGGCCCTGGGCATGTGGGATATTTGTGTATAAGGAGGTGGCATCAATGGTTACAAGGATGGTTTCAGGAGGTAACAGGCTGGGTAAGGATTTCAGGCGATCGAGGAAGTGGTTGGTGTCTTTTATGAAGGATGGGAGACTGCACATGATGGGTTGAAGGTGTTGGTCTATGTAGGCAGAGATTCGTTCTGTGGGGGCTTGGTGACCGGCCACAATCGGCCGGCCTGGATGATTAGGTTTGTGAATTTTAGGAAGTAGGTAGAAGGTAGGGGTGCGGGGTGTCGGAGTTTGATGGACTCAGGTGAAAGGTTTTGTAGGGGGCCTAAGGACCTGAGAATTCCCTGAAGCTCTGCCTGGACGTCAGGAATGGGGTCACCATGACAGACTTTGTAGGGAGTGTTGTCTGAAAGCTGATGCAGTCCCTCAGCCACATACCCCCGCCGATCAAGTACCACTGTCGTGGATCCCTTGTCGGCGGGGAGAATGATGATGGAATGGTCAGCCTTCAGATCACGGATAGCTCGGGAATCAGCTGCGGTAATGTTGGGAGTAGGATTAAGGTTTTTCAGGAAGGACTCAGAGGCAAGGCTGGAAGTAAGGAATTCCTGGAAGGTTTGAAGGGGATGATTTTGAGGAAGAGCGGGTGGGTCTCCCTGTGATGGGGGACGGAACTGTTCTAGGCAGGGTTAAATTTGAATTATGTCTTGGGGAACTGGATCATTAGGAGTAGGATTATTTTTCTTCGTGGCAAAGTGATATCTCCAGCCAAGGCTACGAGTATAGGATAGTAGGTCTTTGACAAGGGCTGTCTGGTTGAATTTGGGAGTGGGACTAAAGGTGAGGCCTTTGGATAGGACGGAGGTTTCAGATTGGGAGAGAGGTTTAGAGGAGAGGTTGACTACTGAATTGGGATGTTGTGGTTCAGGATTGTGTGGATTAGGATTGTGAGGATTAGGATTGTGAGGATTAGGATTGTGAGGATTAGGATTGTGAGGATTAGGATTGTGAGGTTTGGGGGGGAGTGGGGCTGGAAGTGGGAGATTGAGTAGATGGGAGAGACTGGGTTTCTGTGCAATAAGAGGAGCTTGAGGTTTATTGGAGAGGTTGTTGAGGGAGAGTGTATTGCCTTTCCGGAGGTGGGTGACCAGGAGTTTGGATAGTTTTTTGAGGTGGAGGCTGGCATGCTGTTCCAATTTGTGGTTGGCCTGTAAAAGGACGTTCTGAACTGTAGGTGTGGATGTGGGAGTGGAAAGGTTGAGGATTTTGACCAGGGATAGGAGTTGACAGGTGCGTTCATTGGCGGAGTTGACGTATAGGTTAAAGATCAGGCGGGTGAGAGCTGTGGATTGTTCTGTTTGGAATGCAGGATGAAAGGATGGGTTACAGCCAGAGATGGGAAATTTTAGTGTGAGGCCCTTGGGGGTGATGCCAAATGTTAAACAGGACTGAATGAAAAGAATGTGTGACCTCAATCTGGCAAGGGTAAAGGCATGATTGCGGAGGGAATATAAATAAAATTTGATGGGGTCGATTTAGGGTGACATGTATAGTATGGAAAAAAAAGAGAAAACTGAAATGAACGGTACAAAGAAAAAAAAGTGAATAAATAAAATTATATATGGGAGAGATATAAAGGTGATCAGATAGGGAAAAAATAGAAAAAGTTGTTTGAGAGAGTAGTAGAAGAGAAACGTTGTTGAAACTGATCGATCACAGTTAGTCAACAATGTGATGCACAGGGGTGTGGCAGTTGTATGGGCGTCCAAACAGGTTATGGGGTGAAGAAAATTTGGAAAAGATTTGAAAACAGTGTGAGAATGAAAGAAAAGTATACTGAAAGGATTCGATCTGTAGTGGCAGAATACGGTTGGAGGGTAAAAATAATCTGACGAATGAATATAAGTGAAAACGCGTAGAAAAAGGATCGGAAATGTCGGAAGAACAGACGGAAATATCGAAAAACGGGAATGGAAAAAATCGCGAAGTAGCTACGAAATGCCGAAAATTGTTATGAAATGAAAACGTGTAGAAATAGGATCGGAAATGTCGGAAGAAATACTCATTGAAACTAGATCAGCAATGTAAGATACACAGTCTGATAGTAGAGGTTTTATGACGAAAAATTAGTTTAAACAGGGATCAATTACTCGACACAATCTTTATTTGGTATTCACATTCGTTGTTTTTACCAACTATAAACCAAATTATCACCCTTAACCTAAAAAACATAGATGCTAGGTTTTGCTTCACAACAAACATGTAAGTGCTGCCACCAGATTAAAGTAGTGCCACCAAGTGTTATCTTTTTGTTTATTAATGTGACCACATTCCTAAACAACACACGAGTGCAAGTTGGCCAAACGACAGCACAAGGCAGAATATTAAATGCTACTCTGGTTGCTACTAACGATTCTTAGTTGTGACTTTTCACTGAAAATGCAGTTTGAAAAAGTGAGGGCGTTCGAGCTCACTGGTTTGAACCAACAGTGTTCGCACGATCTAAACTGCTACTTGTGACTCTTGGTTGTGACTTTTCAATGAAATAATGTGAACGGCACACACACATAGACACACAAACACTACACAGACAACAGAAAGCTAGAAGTACCAATTTTGGCCAACAGATGGCAGCCAGCATGGTCTAAACTGCGACTCGCAGTTGCTACTTGTGACTCTTAAACCCAATTTGCCACTGAAGTCATATGTAGACTCTGTAGCCTGACCAATGCAAAGATGTTAGTACAAACTTCCACCAACAGATGGCAGACTGCGTTGGGAGAGTAAACTGCTTCTTGCTACTCTTAGTTGCTACTTGTTCCTCTTACAGAATGGCACACAAAATGTGTTACCAATTGATTTTTTTTTTTTTCTCTCCTCTCTTCTCTCTCTCTCTCTCCCTTCCTCTCTTCACAATTTATGACGCACATTAAATATCCTGCTGGGATCTCTAAAGCAGTACCAGCAGAGCTTGGAAAAACAAAGGAGTTAAGAAATAATGTGTAATTCACGATTCTGTCGTTAGCAGATTAGTATGCAGCAATGGCTGACAATGGAAGACTTGACGACACAGCAACGTTTGGCAATTTTGTTACTTTTTCATGAAACGAAAAGCCTTGTAGTGACTCTAAAGCGTTTTCGACAACAGATTAACATACAATGGGTCCCTTGCAAGAAGACCATCCACAGGTTGTACGAAAGATTTGTACAGGAAGGAACAGTATTGGAAGTGAAGCGACCTCAGCCTAAGCCTGTTCATTCAGTGGAGAATATTGAAGCAGTACGAGTTGCTGTACAGAGAAATCCCAGCAAATTGTATAGAAAGGCAGCAGTGCAACTGGGGCTATTCGGAAGCTCTATTCAACACATACTTAAAAATAACTTCCATATGTACTCATACAAGATGACCTGTGCTCAGAAGCTCACCGAAGAACACAAGCAGCAGAGACTACTTTTTGCTCAGAGGGCAGAGGATAAGGAAGAAACACTCGACAATGTTTGGTTTTCAGACAAGGCACATTTTCACTTAGACGGTGTGGTTAACAGACAAAATGTATGCTTCTGGGCCACTGAAAACCCACAAGTGTTTCACGAACGACAACATTATGCTCCGAGGATTACAGTGTGGTCAGCAATTTCCAGTCACAGACTTATTGGACCCTTTTTCCTTTGAAGAAACTAAAAAGCAAGGGTTATTTGAGCATGCTTCGCAATAGCTTCATTCCACAGCTTCTTGCTACTGTGTTGCCCTTCAACACGCAGTGGTTCATGTAAGATGAAACAAGGCCACATACTGCAAACACTGCGTTGGAGTTTTTACACGAGCATTTCAACATGCGGATCATTTCACTCAGGTTTCTAGGTTGCTTCAATGACGGACAAACTTTGCTCCCCAATAGTCTAGACCTCAATCCATGTGACTTTTTCTTTGGGTACTTAAAGGAAAAAATTTTCCCGAAACGTCCACATGATTTAATGGAGTTCAGAAGACTACTACTTCAAGCTTGCAGTGAAATTATGAAAGACGTGCCGTAGGGTAATCACCAACTTCAGTGTTTGATAAGGAGGTTAGGAAACGAAATGGTGGACATATTGAGCACATGCTGAGTTAGAACAAATCTCCATGGGCGTCTCTTTATTCCTTTCAGATTGTATTGACAAAGTTTACATTCAAAAACAAAATAGTAACACTTTTCGTGCCCCACCCTGTAGTTGCTACTGCGCTTCTAAACTGTGAAATCGCATCAGATTCTGTGATGGTGAATCACTGTGACTTCTAACAGATACACAATTTTCGACTCATCCCTACTTGCCACGCATCTTCGCCCTACTCACTGTCGTCTTCCTGTTCTTCGCAGTTGCTCGCTCCAGTTCAATTACAATGAAATCATCTTCCCTCTTGTGTCGATTGTTTTTACATGCATGACCGTCCTAGCTGCCCACTCTGCCACGAGCAGTGTCCTTTGTGTCATTAATAAGGACATGTGGTGGCTATTTGTTGCAGTTCAGTGTGCGGCTGGCATCCGTATTCTGATGAGGACCTTATGGAAGTACACCTACATCTACATTGATACCCTGCAAATCGCATTGAAGTGCATAGCAGAGGGTTCATCATACCACTTTTATGATATTTCTCTATAGTTCAACACTCCAATAGATTGCGGAAAAAAGGAAAACCTAAATCTTTATTTTCGATCCGATTTCTCTTATTTTATTATGATGGTCATGCTCCCTATGTAGGTGGCTGCTAACAATATATGTTCGCAATCTGAAGGAAACTTGGTGAAAGAAATTTCACAAATAGATCTTTCTTTTAACAATTTCCACCCCAACTCGTGCATCATTTCTGTGACACTCTCCCCCCTATAACACGATAAAACAAAACTTGTTGCCTTTCTCTTGTCTGTCAGTCCCAACTGGTGTGGAACCCACAATATGCAGCAATACTCCAAAACAGGAGGCACAAGTGTAGTGTAGGCAGTTTCATGAGTAGAACGGTTGCATCTTCTAAGTGTCCTGCCAATGAAACTTAGTCTTTGGTTCGCCTTCCTTACAATATTTTGTGTTTGTTCATAATTGTTACTCCTAGGTATTTAGTGTAAATAAAGTGTAACGGATTTCTTTAGTGCTCATATGGATGACTTAACACTTATCATTATTAAGGGTCAATTGCCAATTTTTGCACAATGCAGATATCTTATCTAAATCATTTTGCAGTTGCTTTTGAACTTCTGGTGACTTTACTAACTGATAAATTACAGCATCATCTGCTAATAGTCTGAGGGAGCTACTCAGATTGTCTCCTAAATTGTTTATAAAAATAAGGAACAGTAGGGACCCTTATAACACTTCCCTGAGGAATGCAAAATATCGCTTATGATCTACTCTATTACTTACCGTCAATTACAACATACTTTTTTCTTTCTGACAGGAAATCACGAATCCAATCACACAACTGTGGTGATATTTCATAAGCACCCAATTTGATTAGAAAATGCTTGTGAGGTATAGTGTCAAAAGCCTTCCGAAAATTTAGAAGTATGGAAACTATTTGACATACCTTATCGATAGCACTCACCACATCATGTGAGTAAAGCGCTAGCTGTGTTTCACAAGATCATTTACTTTCTAAATCCCTGTTGACTATGGGACAATAGGTCGTTCTCTTTGAGGTAGTTCATAATATTTGAGGAAAGTATATGTTCTAATATCCTGCTGCAAACCAACATCAATTATATAGGCCTGTAATTTTGCCTTTCTTGAATATTGGAGTGACCTGTGCAACTTTCCACTCTTTGGCTACGCAACAATCGCTAAGCAAGCGATTGTATACGATAGGTATGCGGCTATTGCATCAGCATACTGCGACAGGTACCTAATTAGTACACAGCATGGACCGGAATACTTACTTTTGTTAAGTAAGCTATCTCTCTCCTGCATCAGGAGAGGAACCTGTCACCACTGTAAACCTTTATGTCACACTCCATATTCAAAACCAGTCGTTCCGATTTCAAATTGACACCGGCACCTCAGTGTGTGTGTGTGTGTGTGTGTGTGTGTGTGTGTGTGTATATATATGCCACCCCTTGTAGTCTTCTGGTTGGCTATGGTGACAAGCCGATTCCAGTTCTGTTAGTTTAATATTGATGTGGAGTATCAGAAAGGCATGCTGGCAATCACATTTTTGGCTGTCCCAAATGTGGCTTCTGAAAAATATTTTTGGCCTCAACATTCTGAAAGAACTCCAGAGATGGGAACTTGCCCTTCAACACATTCTCTCTTCCCGTTGCCCACCTGGTCTCAACCTCCACTAAATTCTAATTCCCGCCTGCCATCTTTGACATCTTTGCCTCGGTTCTGTGGACAGAGCCTCTACCTGAAGTGGTATCTCTGTCCAACTTCTTTGGTTTCTACAAATGTCTGCCTAGGTGTGTTTGGATGTGGATATGTGTGAGTGTGTGTGTATTTGTTTACCTTCCTTTTTGTCCCCTAAGGTAAGTCCTTCCACTCCTGGGATTGGAATGGCTCCTTTTCCACTTCCTTAAAACCTGTATCCTTCCCTTTCTCCTCTCCTTCCTTCCTCTTTTTCCCGAAGAAGCCACCACTGGTGGCGAAAACTCTAATGTTTGTGTGTGTTTGGTGTTTCTATCGATGAGCCTGTACTTTAGGTAAATCAAAAATCTTTATTTTATACCTATTTTCCCACCTGGAAAGTCTCCTTCTATAATATAATCACTACATATTTAATTTTTAATTTGCAACAGAGACTACTTTTAAATTCAAATATGGATTCACTATTGCTACACCAGGCCAACGAATTTGGAGTAATATATATCATCACTGTTACTTTTCACAAATCACGCCATACAACACTAAACAACTGACCACACAAAAACATACGCTAGCACTGTGCAGCTATGAGATGCAGTAGCTGACCTGAAACATTGTTTCATTTGATCTGTTCCAACACCGCTACATATAGATGTTTCCACGTTTTGCAACATGTTTCTGGACAGTGTATACATCAAGTAACCAGAAGCACGTTTCGAGCTCAGTGTGCACGCGGCTTGAGGTACTTTGGCATGTTGCCTCCAGACGACCAGAACCATTTTCTACCAAAGTTGCTGGTGTGCTGCGCACATACTTTCAGATATGGCACCGGTTGTAAGTCGTCGGTGATGTCCTCTTCCTCAGTTCTGATTTCAACAAGCCTCAGGGTGTTGTCTCTTATAAACTGCAGGAACTAATGTTGGCTCTGCAACACTGTGGCCACTGGAGTGTGATGAGCATTAAGGTCCTCACACGCCATTTAGTCTATTGACCAGATTTTGACAGACATGAAACAATCGGTTCAGACGTGCACACAGTGTGCTAGCCAGTAAATAGCTCCCCGTCACATATTTGCCCCATAGTCCACTCCAACCACCCCTGGGACCGCATTCATGTGGATTTGGCCGGCCCCTTCTGTAAGTCAATGTGGTTAGTGGTGGTAGACGTGTTGTCCAATTATCCTTAAGTCGTTTGTATACACTTCACTATTGCTGAAAATGTGATCAGAGCTCTTGTGCAGATCTTTGCTAGTGAAGATCTTCCTCGGATGATGGTCTCTGATAATGATCTTCAGTTCACGACAACAGGTTTCCAAAATTTCTGCAGCAATAATGGTACTTACCTTCTAACATCTGCCCCCTTCCTCCCCCGAATTTTGAATGACCAATGAACATTATTGCACATGTTACTCTACTCCATGGCCTGGTATAGAATGAGAAGTAAAAAATGTGAATCTAATGCAGTTAATAAAATTTATTTATCAATAATGTTTTTCACGTTTGTGGTGCACCTTCAGATTGGATCATAACACGTCGGAGCACGGTGTGAGGTAGGCAAGCAATTACACTGAGCATTATTGGCAAATAATTTTATTAACTACAACAGAGACACTGTTTTTCCTTGAAATGAAAATTATAAATAATAATACAGACTGGACAAGAAAGATAAAAAGATTATGTTGCATAATATAATGTTTCAAAACTAACAATGGCACTGGGAAAGTGAAAATTTTTTGCTAAATAATACTCAATGTGAAAAAGGAAGAAGAAGAAGAAGAAGAAGAAGGAAGAAGAAGAAGAAAGGGAGAGGGGAATAAACCACACTTCATAAATGAAAACTAGTCTTAAGGCCTTTGTACGAGAAGCAGCCAGTCTATCAATTCAGATTAGTGACATAGTGGTTAAACCAACGATTTCGTCAGAAGAGCCAAACATGATATTTTACAAGTCTCCCCCTCCCCCTCATTTCCATGACATTTGAAATACAAGATACTCCTCGATTTCCAGAACTTGGGGCAACCCTGTCCATGTAATATAAAATATACTTTTCATCATAAAGAGGCTCACTGAGCTGCTGAAAGGCAAGAAAAATAGACAATCAGATTCACACGACTTAAATTTTTGGTCATGGCTTTCATCAGAAAAAGAAACACACACATTCATACAATCACTCAGACAACTAAACACACACAACCATCATGTCTGGCTACTCCAGCACCACAATGCTTATATTATTATTTTTGTGTAAATAGGAATTTCTGAGACTAAAGGAACTCACCAGACCACAAGGAGTCTGCTTTTTTCTTTTCTTCTTCTTCAGTCAAAGCATTTTGTTCTTCTGGAGCTTCTCTGACTTCTTCTTCCTCAACATTAATTTTGGCAGCCAATTTATTTCTCCTGCAGACAGTGAGAGTGCAAACTAACTTAACTGTCTAACCAACCCAAATAACATAACATATAGAAAATGTAATTGCACTAATAAATGTAACAGATTTACTTGAGCAGCAAGAAGGACATCGTTATAAGTACTGTTGTTAACCGTTTGTTTTCCAACGGCACTTAGAAGTACTACTAAGTTTTTACTCTCATAAATTTATCATAGGTTAGTTTTGTCTACCAAGAGCCTGTTGGTATGTTGTTGTATCTCCTCCACTCTATAGTTTCAAAGATGTCTCATGCTTCTGTGAAAATGTAAGACTGCTCACACTTGTTTCCGTAGTGTTGCATACGTTTATACGCAAGCTATTGAAGCTTCCTGTTTCACCATTGTAAATACTTAGTTTGCTTTTCCATAATCGTTCAAAGTATGAAGTTACAACGAAATTATGTAGAATAGAAAATACAAAGTGGACTTAAAAGTACTGTTGGGCTGTGATGACACTTCGCTTATGTGAAAGACTGGAGTTGTCTAACTGTTCTGAGATTTCTTTTATCATAATCAAAGCATAAGTGTTCAACACTTTAATGCATGACTTTTTATTCGAAGCTATAAAAAATACTATGATTAATGTATAGTGTGTACATACTGAGAAAAATATTGAAAAAATTCCTTAAAATTATAATGCATGTCTAGCAACAAAAAGTTCATAGATGGTCAGCTATATAGTGCTTCCATGATGTACCCAATGTAGTATCACTTATGCCTCTCATCTTTCCAGAAAGTAGCTCATAATACAACAGTAGTATCTGATTGAGTACTTTTACATGGCAGAGGAGGAAAACGAATGTAAACAAACACACATTAAGAGTAAGTCAATGCAGCTAACTGCTGAAATGATTCAGTAGCACTCTGCAATTTATAATTTCTAGGATGAGCTACTAGCTTATGTAACACTTTTTATATGCTGCTACAGATGAATTTGTGGTAAAATATTTATCAGTTTGAGAGACAATGGAAAAAATAAGGTATGTGCCTGATTAACTACACTATGAATTAAAGGGTTAATGTATCTGAACTCAATTTCTACATCAGTCAAGAGAAAATAACAAGCAGTATTAGGATTTTGGTCCTTCTGTTTCAGAAGGCACAGACAAAAATAATGTGGGAGAATTAATGGAAGATTACTAAAGAATTGTTCTCACAGCCAGATGGTTCTTTGTATTTTTCATTTTATATCATTTGTTGATATAGTGTAAGGGAGAGAAGGAGGGTGGATGGACAAATATGAAGGGAAGGAGGATAGAGACAGATATACAGGTAATACGGTGTGGTTGGTGGGGGGGGGGGGGAGGGAAGAGGTGGTACAGAAAGATGAACTGGGAGATGTGGAGGATAGGTAGTAAGGGCCGTAGCGGATAGAATAAAGAGAGGGCAGCAGTAGGCACAGGAAGTACTGCAGTGGACATCCCCACAGCTCTGCAAGAGACAGTAAACACCCAAAACCCTAATTCATTAGGACAAGCATGTACTGAATAAAAGATCATCTCCCCAGAGCAGGAGCCTAAACATGGAAGAAAAGGAAACAATTGATAAAAAAAAATGTGAGGTGGGTGTAAAAGAAGTGTAAATGGATGCCACAAACATGTGAGCGCTTCAAATAAAGCAAACAACAGGAAGTGCCACAAATCCAACCAACCCATCTGTGCATCAGAGATAAAATCCTAGAATAAAAACAGCCATATCTGGTACAGAGGGCCAAAGAGAGGGGACAGTCCACTAAGATCAGCCACTGACTGCAGGACTCCACAACAACAATGTGGGGAATGGCTCACTGCACAAAATAAAACTATGGGTCAGTCTGAAATGTCCGACACGGAGACAACAAAAGATGTTGGATTCCCTTCAGCGAGTGTGTAAGAAAGAACACCATGCCTCATTGGTCTTCTTGATTGTGCAGAATTTATTAGATGCAGCAGTAGCCTGTCAGTTGCTGTTCCAGATCTGGACATTCAGAGGTCTTATCTGCACTCACAAATCCACACCCAGAATGGTCCAGGGAAATGGGTAGCGGGTAATTGCTGCTCTAGAGGCAAATAGTCAGCCTGTTCATTCCCTAGAATACCCACATGAACTGGGACCCGGAGAAAGACAACGGAGAAAGAGGAAGCCTGTCTAAGGTCAGCTAGGAGATAGAAGTGGCCAAAGGATGGGAGGAGTGGCATTTGTCAGTGGGCTTCAGGCTGCTCATTGAGTTGGTACAGATTAAAACACTGCCCTGGGCAGCCTGTTTTTCAAGACCTCAGTGTAGAAGATGGTGGCACCCCTGAAACTCCAAGAACTAGGTGCAACAAACATCTTTCTATCCCTTCAATTTTGTCAACTAAGTGTACAATGACTGAAATAATAATTTACCTAAATCGTTTAGCAGTTTTGTTTTTCAACTTTTTGGAACTTCTCTTTCGTTTTCCCTTCTCTTCAGGTTCTTCTTCACTGGCATCCTCATTGGCTTCTTCATTTCCATCCGATTCTTCTTCTGATGGTGGGTTGCTCTCGGCTCCTACAAACAGATGTGGTAATGCACAATTTTCATACTTTTTAATCAACAACTCAAAGAAATAGAAATCAATGTAGAACATAAATAGTTACTCTCATCAATAATCAGAAGCATCCAGCTCTAACAACACAAAAGTCACAATACTTCATTGCATAATAAATTTGATAGCGCACAGTTCTGAACAATCTTCTTAAAATTGTACACAAAATACAAAGCAGAAATTTTAAAAAAATATTTTCTCCAACACACATTTAAACTTTTCAGTGTGCTGCAACAGTCTGGATGATTAACTATTGTGGCCTTGTAACATCAAATAACATAGCCTTACTGTGCTGGTATGGTTAAATTGTGAAAGCCAGGGGGAAACTAATCTTTTTCCTTAGTGCAAGCAGCTCAACTGTTTAATAACAACAGCATTATTGAGTAAAATATTACATAGGAAAATAGTCAACCATTTTTAGCTCTGGTCAGGGACTACTCAAGAGGCTTGTGGTCATTAGAAAAAACATGGCAATTTACATGACAAACAGTGGAATGGTAGATCCCATAATTGGGCAAGTAGGTCAGAAAATTTAAAAAGGAAAATTGTTATGTTTAAATTAAGGATATAGTGGGGATTAGTAAAGATCAGTGGCAGGATGAAAAGGACTTGCAGTAAGGTGAGTTCAAGACTTAAATAGTGCACATCATAATATACATAATGTGCAAAATCGAAAACAGGTAAACAGGAGGTGGTATAATGAGAAAGCATGAATACAGGTAAAGTGACCAAGCAGCATAGTGAATATATTATAACAGCCATGATACACACAAAGACAAAACCCACTAGCTTAGTACATGTTTGTGTGTTACCTAGCTTTGCAGATGAAGATATTGGAAAAATATTTATTAAGAGAGAGAGAGAGAGAGAGAGAGAGAGAGAGAGAGACAAAACCACACACACACACACACACACACACACACACACACACACACACACCTATCTCCAGTTAAAGGAAAGGAAAATTTCATTATGATGGACTGGAATTCCATAGTATAAAAAAAGAGGACAATGAAACATAGAAGTGAATATGGACTAGGGGAAAAGGAATGAAAGGCACTGATGGCATCTTACTTTTTAAGTTACAGAGATGCTCGAACTGGTGAAGCCCACAATCGCTGAATAGCTTATCAAGCCTTGCGTAAAAGACATTATTAAATGCAAGTTGGACAAAAAGGCCGTAAAATCTTAGAAGCAGTTCCCAGTTTCCCAACAAATCATGGACTTATCAGAGGACGTGGCAGGTACTTTAATTCCACGAATAAAATCCACCGCATTTTCACTTCGGATGGATGAATCAACTGATGTAGCCGATTTGGCAATATTAATTTTATTTGTGTGTTACCTTTACATGGACTCTTGAAAAAGAGGATCTTCTTCTGTGCAAACCATTGAAGACTATGGCAACTGGCACTGAATTTTTTTAATTTTTGGGGGAATTTTTCATAGAGAATAACATAACATGGAACAACTCTGTTGACATGTGGACAGATGGAGCAAAAGTGATGACTGGTTACAGGTCTGGTGCCATCACAAAAATAAAAGAAAAACCCAAGGAACGCAGCAGTAATCATTGCATACTTCATCGTCACACTCCAGCAATAAAGAAAATGCCACCTTCT
Organism: Locusta migratoria; assembly: GCA_026315105.1. Taxonomy (NCBI): domain Eukaryota; kingdom Metazoa; phylum Arthropoda; class Insecta; order Orthoptera; family Acrididae; genus Locusta; species Locusta migratoria. The sequence goes on from CM048746.1 coordinate 304,516,047, forward strand.
ATGAAAACAGATTTGGACAAAACAGTTACAAAAATAAATTTTATAAAATCATGATCTAAAAATAGCAGACTGTTCAAAACCTGTTGTGATGACATGGGTGGTCTGTATAATCTTTACTTCTTCACACAGAAGTAAGGTGACTTCCCTGTGGTACAATGAATTATAATCTAATGTCTAAAAATGCCATGTTAGCAATTAACACCTACCATCAATGGTACAAGAATTACAGATTACTCTAGCAGCTGTTTGCTTTAGCGTAATGGGTAGTGCTTTAGTTTGTTACATACGAACATGTTAGATTTTCATTCAAAACTTGCCAGGCATGGTGGCTTCATTTATTTATGTGATGTGAATATGCTTCAGAAGACCATTGTTCAATTTGTTGGTAGTATCTATTTCTCGGCATATTCACAAAATAGAACAAATGTACATTTTAGAGGGAGCACTCTTACAAATTCACAATCCTAAATATTGCAGAACACAGCTCTATTTAATAAAGGGTGCCGGGAAACTTTTTAGGAGCCAAGGCAAAAGGGGAAAGGGGGGGGGGGAGGGGGGAGAAAATTGGTTGAGGTGGATTTCAAACTACCGACTATGTGCATCACGACCTAATGTGTTGCCCACTACACCATGGGGAACCATTACACAACTGTTCCTAAACTCTCTTACTATCGATGGCAGGTGTCAACTGCTAATATGGCATTTTTAGACACTATATTATAATACATCATACTAAGAATGACGTGTTCTTGTTAGTTCTTAAGTGTGCAGTTGCTTGGAAATGACTACACAATTTATAATAATGAAATCATAAAATACGGAAAGCAAGATGATGTATGCCAGAGAGAGTTCTTGGCGATAAATGTTGTATGACATTTCTGAATGCCTGGTTTATGTAAGATCAAGGGACAATGTCAAATCACTATTATTTTTGCAAATATCTCTGTAATGGTGCGAGTTATGGAAACGAGAGCAAAGTTATTGATAACTTTTTCTCTACAAATTTGCTTATTAAATGGCTCCGCCAACTATCTGACTCCTCCACCTACAAATTGTGCCAGATTGACCCCATCCCCAAAGTCCAACAAGATCTCCAATCCCTACTAAAATCCTATGGCCCCTCCCAGAAACTCTCCCCTGAATCCATCTCCCTCCTCACCCCAGCAGCACCCCGCACACCCACCTTTTACATGCTCCCCAAAATCCACAAACCTAATAATCCTGGACGCCCTATTGTGGCTGGTTACTGTGCGCCTACCGAACGAATTTCAGCCCTAGTTGACCAACACCTCCAACCTATTGTCCAAAATCTACCTTCCCACATCAAGGATACCAACCACTTCCTTCACCGACTCTCCACCATTCCCACCCCTTTGCCTCCTGGATCTTTACTTGTCACAGTGGATGCCACCTCCCTATACACCAACATCCCACATGCCCATGGCCTTGCCGCTCTGGAACACTACCTCTCCCAACGTCCCTCTGAACGCAAGCCTGATACCTCATTCCTCATAACCCTTACCAATTTCATCCTACTTAACAACTACTTTTCCTTTGAGGGGAAAGTTTACCATCAAATCCAAGGCACAGCCATGGGCACCCGCATGGCACCCTCCTATGCCAACCTGTTCATGGGCCGTCTGGAGGAATCCTTCCTAGCATCCCAAAACCTCAAGCCTCTGGCCTGGTTCCGGTTCATTGATGATATTTTCATGATCTGGACTCACGGCCAGGACACCCTATCCTCCTTTCTTCAGAACCTCAATTCCTTCTCTCCCATCCACTTCACCTGGTCTTCCTCAACCAACCATGCCACATTCCTGGATGTCAACCTCCACCTCACTGACGGCTCCATCCACACTTCCGTCCATATTAAACCTACCAACCACCAACAGTACCTACATTTTGACAGTTGCCATCCCTTCCACGTCAAAAAATCCCTCCCTTACAGCCTGGCCACCCGTGGACGGCATATCTGCAGTGACAAGAATTCCCTTTCTGAATATGCTGAAGGTCTCACAAAGGCCTTCACAAACAGAAACTACCCCACAGACCTAGTCCGCAAACAAATCTCCCGTGCCATATCCTCACACACCCCAAATCCTCTTCCTAACACTAGTAACCATCCACAAAAGAGCGCTCCCCTTGTCACCCAGTACTACCCTGGTCTCGAACAACTAAATTCCATCCTTCGCCAAGGTTTTGATTTTCTATCCTCATGCCCTGAAATGAGAGACATCCTGCCCAAGATCCTTCCCACCCCTCCTAAAGTGGTGTTCCGTCGCCCTCCCAACCTTCACAACATCCTAGTTCATCCTTATGCCACCCCGAAACCCAGCTCACTGCCACAGGGATCATATCCTTGTGGAAGACCCCGCTGCAAGACCTGTCCAATCCACCCACCCAGCACCTCCTATTCCAATCCTGTCACAGGCTTATCCTACCCTATCAGAGGCCGGGCCACTTGTGAAAGCAGCCACGTAATTTACCAACTGTGCTGCAAGCACTGTACAGCTTTCTATATTGGCATGACCACCAACCAGCTGTCCATTAGGATGAATGGCCACCGCCAAACTGTGGCCAAAAACAAGGTGGACCACCCTGTGGCACAGCATGCAGCGGAGCACATGCTTGATTTCAATGGCTGCTTCACAACCCGGGCCATCTGGATCCTCCCATCCACCACCAGCTTTTCTGAACTGCACAGATGGGAGTTATCCCTACAATACATTCTCCGATCCCGAAATCAACCAGGCCTCAACCTACGATAACTTCCCTATATATATATATATATGTGTGTGTGTGTGTGTGTGTGTGTGTGTGTGTGTGTGTGTGTGTATATATATATATATATATATATATATATATTTTCCATACCTTACAGTTCCTACCTCTGTATCCCAAACCTCGCCTGATTTGAGTGGTGTGTGAATGTGTGATCGTGTGTGTGTATATGTATGTGTGTGTGTGTGTGTGTGTGTGTGTGTGTGTGGTGTGTGTATGTGGTCTTGTGCACTTGCAGTGTACATGAATTATTTTAAATTATATTATTTTACTTTATTTTATTTTATTTTATTTTCTCCCCTCACCCGCCTCCCCACTCCATTCCTAAGCTGCATCTCGTTATTCCCATCTAACCCATCCCCACCACCGTGACGTAACCTTTCTATCCCCTCCCCCTCCCCTCCCCTCCCGTCCCCGATTCGCTGCAGAGCGTGATTCGAAGTGTGGCAGTCGGAGGTGATGGTTGTATGACTGTGTTGTGTGCCTGTCTGATTGCGTGAGTGCTCTATTTCTGAAGAAGGCCATGGCCGATAGCTGAATGTGTTGTATGTGTGTGTCTTTTGTATGTGCCTCTCGCAGCTCGTCGCCACGTCTTTGCGGTGAATAGTAAACTGTCCTCACTATATTATTTATTCCAACCTGGACTTTCCAATTTTATACTTATTAAATGTTCGTGTCAGATGGACAATTAAGCCGTTATTTCCATTTAAAGTTTGAGCTGTTCAAAAGGTGATCACAAAGGTCCTCTCTTAATGTTACTACTATAAGTAGTGTGAAAAAAATTCCCAATTTGGAGGAACGTAATATTCACTTCTTCACGCCTGAGTGAGCGGCAGGAGGATTGCTACAGTCAGATTGTTGATTTCACCACCAAAACAGTTTTGTCACTGCCTACCATTCCATTCTCACAACTGCATGGACCTCTGATGTAACACAGAAATGACATCTTACAAAGTGGCAGTTGTTAGGATTTTAAGGGGACTAAACCGTCCTGCAACAGAACAGCGCATTGTGTGACGATATGATCCTTTCATCTATACTTGGCAGCCCAATCAGCTTAAATACTGACATACCCTGTGACACATCAGAATGACACCTGCTTCCTCCGCCGGATGGAGAACAGTTGGTTGTTTATCTGCTGCATCAACTTCTCAACTGAGTATAGATTCTTAAAGATAATAATGCACTGTGGGAATTGGAGCAGATGAGAAATCATTTGCTCTGAACATGCCCTATCTGCTTCACAAAGCTCTTCTGGGGAAAAACAAATGGTATATTCACTGGAAAGGCGAACCCTGAAGACATGTTTGGGAAACGCTACAGAATAGCAGAGGGACTCTCTCTGTTTGGACCCATCAATGTATGCCACTGTAATAATGCAATGCTTTCTAAAATAGTATTTTAAAAAAAGAGAAGCATTCTTTCTTAAAATTTGTCTAGTCTAAAGTAAGTCTAAGCCTCTGGAGGAGCCAGAGCAGAAATCTGTTCCAACCTTGATGTAAAAGAAAGCAATCCTTCATGTAAAGCCCATAGAGCCCCATTGCTCCTTGCTGATTACAAAACAGCCTTTCCTTTCGGGCTGAGAAAATAAGTTATGTTAGTGTGGACAGTGTTTTATTTGCATTGGACACCATGAGTAGCCTTTGCCTGATGTGAAGTGGTGGCTCAGCAGCCTCAGTGTAGAGGCTTGGGTTGGGGATTGTTCTGAATCGCCCAGTGGCACCACAGCCAACATATTTAAATAAGAAGGTATTGCAAATCCATACACCGTGCATCCGTAATCAAGACAAAATCCCTCCTGTAAAATTGCACAGACATTTCCCATCTGCTTCCCACAAACTGTTGCTATGACATTTTTAAAATATGTAATGCTCTGAGACACCTTCTTCTCATGTCCTCTCCCTCAAACTTAGCTCCACTGAAATTAAAGAGGAACAAGAATTGTTGAAAAGAAAACACACATAGTCACTCATTGAAAATTTTAAACCTTTCTTCTGCACCCATTCATCCCATCATTCTGCTTCCCACAAACTGTTGCTATGACATTTTTAAAATATGTAATGCTCTGAGACACCTTCTTCTCATGTCCTCTCCCTCAAACTTAGCTCCACTGAAATTAAAGAGGAACAAGAATTGTTGAAAAGAAAACACACATAGTCACTCATTGAAAATTTTAAACCTTTCTTCTGCACCCATTCATCCCATCATTAAAGAGTTAGTTGTAACTGACTCATCATGCAGGGCTTTAAGAAGAGCAAGAGACAGAATCAGAGGACATCAACTCTATATTGAAAATAGCATGGCAAGAGGAAGGTTTGAATAAATTAGGGAAGATATACATGAAAACCCCATTTGTGGAACTGCCAGAGGATATGATTGCACCAAGTAGTATAACAGGTCTTCACGATGTCAAGATACCACCTAAATAAGAAAAGCCTTCTGTTTAGCCACTTCAAGAAGGCCACATTATCAAGGGTGGAACGATACTTCAAAAAATACAATGAAAGCGAGTGTGGAACTTCCTGGATTTTAAGATCAAGACAGGGCAATGATTGACATCCACTCTTAGGAATTTCCAATGCAGCTAATGAAGACAACACTGTTTTAACTGCTTGGGCATGTGTGGCCTTTCACGAGTTTCAGAGGTGGAATGTAAACTGCCTCTCACTGCAAGCCAGGAAAGTGGCATGACACCTAAATAACATTAAAAAGTTTTAAGGTAGTTTCCATGTTTCACACTATCAGGTGCTGTAACATCTATCATTGTCAATGAATTTTTCCCAAGCCACAGATAATGCAGAATCCCACTCCCACCGAAAAGCAGAGCAGTTATTTCCTCTTCTTGCTCTCACATGAATTATCCTGCAACACTTTGTCCAAGCCACCCAAAATGCTGCAAGTTCTCTGCAGTTGGTTGCACTAGATAGAGCCACCCCCGTAGTCCACACGTCAGAGTGCCATTTGTCACTACACCAAAACACACTGGAAAAAGGTAGTAAAATGCAGAATGATCTGCAGCATATTGACGTAAGGTGTAGGCAATGGCAATTGAGTCTCAACATAAACAAGTGTAAAGTGCTTTGTTTACATAGAAAGCAAGATCTGTTATTATGTAACTATGCAATAGCAGGCCACACACTGGGAAGCAGTTAGGTGATCTGAAATGGAACGACCATATAAAATCAGTTGTACACAGACAACAGACTTCAATTCATTGGAAGAATCCGCAGGAAGTGTAGTCGGAACAAAGGAAGTGGGTTACAAAACCCTTGTTTGGTCATCACTTAGTATTGCTCATCAGTGTGGGATCTGTACCAGGTGAGGTTAATAGAAGACAGAGAAGATCCAACAGAGAGCAGCATTCTTCGTTACAGGCTCATTTAGTAAGCATCAAGTGTCACAGAGATGATTAAGAAACCCCTATTGTAAACACTGCAAAAGAGGCATTCATATCGTGGTACACGGTTCTGTCAAAGTTCCAAGACCAATTTATTGATTACTCTTCAGATTGAAAGTGATTACGTCCATGTAAGTCACTGACCACTTCCCACTGAGCACTGTGAGCAAGGGCTGGAGAATGAAGTGCAAGATTGATAGCGGAGAGCAGCAGCCCTGCCTGGCAGAGCAGAAGTGTTTGCTCCACCCTATATTTAATAAATACGCAAATGCTCTACCCTTAGGAAATGTAACTGCAGAGCCCCAAAGGAAATCTTTTGTGTTAAAAATCACCACAGAATTTGAAGGGGTAGGGAGCTGAATAAGGTTATAGACACCCTTTTCATCAAGTGTATGATGTGGAATGCAGACAGAGTGAACAAATAGTCAACTGATGATGCACAACCACAAATTGTTTGAAGTTAGTCTCTTGGAGACATATAAATTGGACCTAGCCTAAGACAACAGATGTTACACCATGTGTGTCCTGAATTTATGCAAGTTCCACTAAAGTAAGGAATCCATCTTCAACACGAGGGTTGGCTCTGTCTATCCCAATATCATTACACTGTAATGGGGACACGGCAGCAGAAGAGGACTCACTTTTAATAACTCATGGGTTCCTTCAGACATACCTTTCACATTTTCGAGCATTGTCTGATCCATAAGACTGAACCACATATCGATATTACACAGACCCTTACGGCTGTAAAATCAACAACCCCCTCCCCACCCACGCGAGAAGTACTATAGCCAAGATACATGTGTAATTATGAGAATATCATAACCCAAATGTGCCATCTAGTGATCAGTTAGATAACCATCTACATGTGAACACATCGCGAGCTCGCAATGTTGAATGTGATGAGGCCAGACAATAACACGACGGGAAGACGCATGTCTATAGTGAGAGATGATGTGGGGGCAATAATGTGTACATTTTATCATCTGATAAACAATTTTGTACCCCACTGACCAACCCGTAACACGACCTAAAGACAAAAGTAAGCAGAATAGTTGGGCAATCACATTTCCAAAGGTATGTAAGCAGCATTATAGAATGTGTTTACACATTAACATTTTTAACAGTTGCTGTATGTTATTGACACAGGTTCATTTATTAATACTCTTCTTTCTGATTCTTTTAGTTCCGACGATGGCGGCAAGATCCGCCGAAACCAGTCAAACCAAATAAAAGTCTGATTACACGATCTTGGCAATAAGATAAATAAAAACAGATCACACCCGGCAATATGTGTAAATTGTAAACTTTCCCTCTTACAGAGGTGTACACAAATGGCACTCTGGTAACTATGTCACTACACTACATCTACATACATACTATCTGCTGCACTATCACATTACCAGTATATCTACTATCTCTCAGGTGGCATTTGCCAATATCGGATCAAAATTGTAGTCATCTTCCCAAGTGTACTAACCCCCTTCCCCACCAGTACATAGGCATACATCTCCGATAGCATTCTGGAACACATTTTATGCTCATGCCTTGTGGAAAACACTGTTTTGGAAACAACATTTGTGTGAAACCCAACTCGCTCAATTTGCCCAGACAGCCCAGAAAGCAGTAGATCAGGATTCCAGGTAGATACGGTAATCCTGAACTTCTGGGAGGAGTTATGTATGATTCTGCACTGCTGCCTAATGACTTGAATACGAGAAATTGAGTATAAGGCCAACATCATGATTGTATCGAGTTTCTAACAAACCGTACACAGCATGTCATTCTCAACAAAGAGAAGTCTTCTAATGTGAAAGTAATTTCTGTTTATCTCAACATGTATTTCAATGTTCACAAGTTTCAATGATGCACTCAGAGCAAGGATTGGCAAGTGACATTCATCATACACAAATGTAATATACTGCAAATACATAGAAAGAAAGGACCTTTATGATATGATTGACTAATTGCACAACAATCCCTGGAAGCAGTTACTACCATAGAAGATTCAGAAGTACGCATATGGAGTTACTGGAAGAGGTATGACCAGATAAAATTTATCAATGGGTAATGATTATGTCAGACATTCATTGGAAGAATAATCAGGGAATATAGTCCATCAACAAAGTAACTAAACAACAAAACATTTTTTCAACCACTACCTCAATATTGCTCATCAGTGTTGGCTCCATACCATATAGGATTGACAGAGAAGATACAGAAGATCCAAAGGAGAGTACCACACTTTGTGACAGGTTCATTTAGGAAATCAATAGGAAACTATATTTTCTTTTATAATGAGCCAATGACATAAGCTTCTCACAAAAAGTAATACTTTCTGGAACTTCCTGCATGTTTTAATATCAAGAACACTGTGTTGCAGTGGAACCGCAGAAAGTTAAAAGAATCAAGGAGAATTATTGTAATTTACACATACTGTCTTTTGTGGTGAAAACTTACAACCAGTTACATCCATTCCTCCAATCTCTGAAGAGTCAACTGCAGCCGAAGTCTGCAGTTTTCCAGGCTGGAACATGTGGAAAGGACAGATATGTTATCTTCCAAATAACAAGCAATGGACCGGTCTCTTTATTGGGGATATTACGTTACTTATTGTAATGGCAGAATTAGTCGTAAAATCACCCACAAGAAAAAGTTCCCACAGGAGGAATTTATCAAAGAAAGAATAACATATATAGATGGAAGCTGTAACACTACTCTGGCAATTTGTTGTTTAGGTAATAAGTGTGAATTATAATACAAATTAAATTTCCTGTTGCATCTATCTTCTTTCATAAACTACTGTTTGATAATAAAAAAAATTTAAAATTTCTCCATTTCACTGCTTTGGTCATGTTATCATATATTTTATAAAACATATAATACATTATGTGAGTGGTTGGGTTTGTATCAGATAACTATGTTGGAGGAGGGTGTGTGTTGCTGACTAACTTTTTTGAAATTATATACTGATTAATTTGGGAGAGTACAGAAAGCAACTATCCCAGTATCTGCTGATAAAAATTACGAAATCCACAGAATATTTAAATATATAAATAGTTAAACAGTGATTTTGAACCACACTCCTCCAGGAAGCACATTTGGGTCTTTTAATACAGAACCAGCTTACTTTACTGGAAGGGACCTTCTTGGCTGAAAGGGAGGAGGATAAGGAGAAACATTACAAAATATTGCCGCGAGAGACCACGAACACCGACTGCCGGCGTGGCGCAGGGGTAGCGTCACGAAGTGCGGTGCAGAAGGTCGCCGGTTCAATCCCGCCCACCGGCAAAAATTTATTTCTTTGTAATTAAGAATTCCAGAAGGTTCTACATCTTTCTTACGTTCAACTGTAAATTCTACTTGTTTCTTATGTTAACTGTTGTTCTAATTTCTGGTAAATTCTGTCTTTGTATAAATAGCAGAGCACTCTGCCTAAGAGGCAGTCAGTGCTGCGTGTATGTTGAGTTCGTAATAAACGTGCTTTCAGTATAAGTGCTGTGTTTAGTTGCCTTCGAAGTCAAGCCTGCTTCCATGCAACGCGACAATATTTTAAACCAAAATAACTGAATTTTAAGTGTTTAAAACATCCTAGTAAAGCACAAATAAACGGTGTCTTTAATATAAGGATGTGAAGGCATGTATCACGTGATCAGCAGATTTAGAGTCACCTGTGTAAATAAAAAAACCACTATCAAACTTCCATAAAAGCATGTGAAACACCATTGGAGTGATGCAGACTTTCAGGGCCTGGGAGAGCTCCATCCAAATCTGGGCTCAAAGGGACTAGCCAAGGAGGATTGACTGGGAGAGCACTTGGGGACCAGAACAATGACTGGAGATGAAAATCATAAGCAAAGAGAAGTGAGGCAGAGACCAACAGCTAAACCAGACAGCAGACAATGGAGTATCATGGGGTGGAGAGTGGAGAAAGAGCATATAGTGGTGGCACAGAAAATCAGAAACTGGTACCATTGAATCTAAAGGAGTGAAATCTTATGTATTAACCATTCCACTATCAACAGGGCTAGTGTGAAAATTACTGGTGGCCATATGGAAACCACTATGGTGGACTGGGTCCACGGGTAGCAACATGGCAGATGGGCCCAAGCTATAAACTTGACGTGACAGTACTAAGACCCAACAATAAAGGTGGAGAGGAGTCAAATAGTCTGCCACCCAAGAAATGTGGAAAAGAAAGTTGAGTTTACAGAGACATCCAGTCTTTTGAAGGAGAATATGGGGGGTGGGGGGTGAGCTACCAAGTGAATCGAGCAGAACGTACAAGAAATCGAACTTGGGGAGCACTGTTATGTGTTGGGCATCAAGGTAGAAGTCCAAATCAGGATTGACCATGATATGCCAATAGAAATGCAAGACCTATAATTTAAATGAAGATAACTGAAAACTGAGGAAATCTAAAAGAATGTGTGCTAGATGGCAGGTTGCAGTTATTTATCAGCAGAGCTCACCAAAAAGGAAATGGCCAAGAAAAAAGAAGAAGAAGAAGAAGAAGAAGAAGAAAGGGGGGGGGGGGCGGGAAATCATTCACACACAGAGTATGGTGATCACAGCTCCGATGCAAGTCACAAGTCCATTAATACCAATGAGGACAGGGAGGAAACTTAATACAGACTTCATTCTCTCAGGTAGCCAACAGCTGGAAACAGCCACACTAGGACTCTAAATGACCGTCGCAACAGTAATTGGCAAATAATGATTGGGCTACAATTGAAGACTGCAATATCACTCATCGGCTTTGACTCTTGACGTCACCATGTTCTCATGTGTGACGTCATCGCTGCATGGTAGTTTTGAGGTGCGCACATGTTTGTGCGCGGCGTAATTATGTGGTGGTACTCTCTTTTGGTGGAATTTGAATTATTGATAGTTGTATGCAGTGGTACTGGTTATTAGCAGTTTGTGAGGGGTACAGTGTGGTTCCTTTTGTGGTTTGGAAGTGAGTGTGTTAGTACATGTATTACTTTTGGTACTTTTGTGGCACATCGGCATGGGTGCGTCCATAGCAGTGTTAGGTTGGCAATGTAGTATATTTAAAGTAGCCAATGGCATGAATCAAACCGTAATCAAGTGATTCTAAATCTTCCTTTCACGAGAGCAATTACTTTTACTGAGTGGACAAGGGTACATAAAGGAATCTGTCAACCATAGAGCAGGTATACACGTTTCCTTTATTTTATGATCTGTATGAAACAGTAATCAATGTTAACACATTCATTTTCACATCTTTGTAAATATTGAGTGCTGATATCCATCCCAGCAACCATAGCAACTGTTGCCAACAATGTCCCACCACGTCACATACCTACATTAGGCTTATGACACCGATCGAGACTTTTACCATTGTACATTCTGTTGTGGCAATCTGTAATTTATGAGGATAATCACAGATTCCACCACCATGAACCACAGACACTGATGAGGTGGGGTGCCTTACGTGCCTCAAAGATGCAGATAGCCATACAGTAGGTCCAACCACAGTGGATGGGTATCTGTGGAGAGGCCAGACAAACGTATGGTTACTGAAGAGGGGCAGCAGCCGGGCAACAGTCTGGATGATTGGCTGAGTTGACCTTGTTACATTAGTCATCATGGCTTTGCCACACAGTTACTGTAAACTGCTGAAAGCAAGGTGAAACTACATCTACATACATACTCCGCAATTCACCGTAAGGTGCATGGCGGAGGGTACACTGTACCACTACTAGGCATTTCCTTTCCTACTCCACTCCCAAATAGAAAGAGGAAAAAAAAGAATGTCTATATGCCTCCGTACGAGTCCTAATTTCTCTCATCTTGTCTTTGTGATCTTTACGCGAAATGTAAGTAGGTGGCAGCAAGATCCTACTACACTCAGCATCAAATTCCGGCCCTCTCAATTTCCTCAAAAGAAATTCACGAAAAGAATGTCGCCTTTCCTCCAGCGATCTCCAATTGAGTTGCCGGAGCATTTCCGTGACACTCGCACATTGGTCGAACCTACCAGTAACAAACCTAGTTGCTCACCTCTGAACCGCCTCTATGTATTCCTTTAAACTGATCTGTTGCGGGTCCCTAACACTTGAGCAATATTCAAGATGTGGCTGTACAAGCATTTTATATGCGGTCTCCTTTACAGGTGAAGTACATCTTCCCAAAATTCTCCCAATAAACCGAAGTCGGCTGTCTGCCTTACTCACAACTGTCCTTACATGCTTGTTCCATTTCATATTGCTCTGCAATGTTACGCCTAGATATTTGAATGACGCGACAGCATCGAGAAGCTCACTACTAATGCTGTATTCAAACATTATAGGATTGTTTTTCCTAATCGTGCTCATCGCCTTACATTTTTCTACATTGAGAGCTAGCTGCCATTCTTCGCACCAACTAGAAATTTTGTCTAAGTCATCCTGTATGCTATTACAGTCAGTTACAGACGACACCCTCCCATACACCACAGCATCATCAGCAAACAGCCGCAAATTACAACTTACTCTGTCCATCATATCTTTTATATAGATAGAAAATAATAGCGGTCCTATCACACTTCCCTGGGGCACACCTGACAATATACTCGTCTCTGATGAACACTCGCCGTCGAGAACAACATACTGTGTTCTATTACTTAGGAAGTCTTCCATAAGCCCGTATCTTCGTTAGCAGTCTGCAGTGTGGCACCGCATCTAACACCTTTTTGAAGTCAAGAAAAACACAATCTGCCTGTTGCCCTTCATCCACGGCTCGCAAGATGTCATGTGAGAAAACAGCAAGCCAAGTTTCACATGAACGATGTTTCCTAAACCCGTGCTGATTCATGGAAAGAAGCTTTTCCGTTTCAAGGAAATTTACTATATTCGAACTGAGAATATGCTCCAAAATTCTACATGAAACCGATGTCAACGATATTGGCCTGTAATTGTATGGGTCAGTTCTCTTTCCTTTCTTATACACGGAAGTCACCTGCGCTTTTTTCCAATCACTAGGAACTTTGCGCTGAATTAAAGACTCGCTATAAATGCAAGCTAAGTAGGGGGCCAATGCCGCAGAATAGTCTTTGTAAAACCGAACTGGTATTCCATCCGGACCAGCAGACTTTTTCGTATTTAGCTCTCTCAGCTGCTTCCCTACACCGGAAATACCTATTACTATGTCCCCCATTTCAGAATTAGTATTTTGATCAAATGATGGTACATTTGTGAGGTCCTCCTGCGTGAAAGATTTATTAAAGGTTAACTTTAGAACTTCAGCTTTCCGTTTGCTTTCTTCTATTACTGCCCCGGAATGATCAACGAATGACTGGACAGTGGGCTTTGACCCGCTTATCAATTTTAAATAGAACCAGAATTTTTTCGGGTGCTCAGAGAGATCTTTTGGTAAAGTATGGCTGTGATAATTATTGTATGCTTCGCGCATCGATCTTTTTACAGACGCACGAATCTCTACCACCTTTTGCCTGTCATCATTTGCATGTTCTTTTTTGAATCAAGAGTGCAACAGTCTTTGATTTCTCAGCAGCTTTCTAACATTATTATTATACCAAGGGGGATCTTTTCCACCCTTAATCGTCTTTACTGGCAGATATTTCTCTAACCCTTTATTTACAATGCACTTAAATTTAGTCCACAATTCCTCTACATCCATAGTCCCAGAATTAAACGATGCCCATTAATTTTCTAAGTGCGATCCTAACATTTGCTTATCGGCTCGTCCCAACAAAAACATGCTCCTAGCCTTCTTGATTGGTTTATGAAATTGGGTCACCACCGACGCTATGACAATATCATGATCACTAATTCCTGTCTCTACACAGACATCGTTAATAAGGTTAGGCCTGTTTGTGGCTATAAGATCTAAAATATTTCCATTGCGCGTGGGTTGCCGGTTTAACTGCTCAAGACAGTTTTCGGAGAATGTGTCCAAAAGTAGCTCCCAAGAGGCTTGTCTGTACCGCCTGAAATGTAACTAGAGGGGTCCCAATCTATACTCTTAATACTAATATTACATGGCCCGGATACCTATGCACTACTTAGTGTAGACTTTCTTTGAATGATTCTAAAACTGCTACAGCAGCACTGGGGGGCTGGTAAAAACACCAACTATTAACTTTACTTCTTTTAGACCTGTTATACGTGCCCAGATAACTTCACAGTTACTTTCAACCTCGATCTCAGTAGAAACAATATCTTTGTCCACAGCGATGAACACTCCTCCTCCAGTTGTATCCGATCTATCTTTCCGATATACATTCCACGCCTCGCAAAATATTTCTGAACTTACCACATCATGATTTAGCCAGCTTTCGGAGCCTAAAACTATTTGAGCACAATAATTTCCATGCAGTGCGGCTAATTTGGGAACTTTGTTTCTAATACTCTGTAAGTTCGTGGCTAATATTTTGATGTTCAAATTTTTGTTCTGAACGTGACCTGAATTTGCTGTTTGAATGCTGACAGGTGAGTGCTGATCAGAGTTAGTGCCTAGCCTGAAAAAACCCCCATGTGCACTCCACAAGTACTCTGCTACCCGAGTAGCGTCTTCCTTAGGGTAGTGCACCCCTGATCTATCTCGGGGCACACTACAATACCCCACCCCAGAATGAAACTTCACTCTGCAGCGGAGTGTGCGCTGATATGAAACTTCCTGGCAGATTAAAATTGTGTGCCGGAACCGGGACTCGAACCTGGGACCTTTGCCTTTCGCGGGCAAGGAGGCGAGGTACTGGCAGAAGTAAAGTTGTGAGGCGGCATCACGAGTCGTGTCGGGATAGCACAGTCGGTAGTGCACTTGCCCGCGAAAGGCAAAGGTCCCAGGTTCAAGTCCCGGTTCCGGCACACAATTTTAATCTGCCAGGAAGTTTCAATCCCCCACCCGATAATGCAGATCCAGAAATCTGCAGCCATGACTGTCACAGAGTCGGCGAAGCCTCTGGTTCAGACCCTCCACTCGGCTCCAAACCAAAGGACCCCGATCAACCCGGGGAACAATGCTACAAATCGACAGCTCTGCTTGCACCCCGCGTGCAAAGGCAGCAGCCTTCACCAATTCCGCCAGTCGCCTGTAGGACCTGAGGATGTCCTCAGAACCCAAGCGACAAGCGTCATTGGTGCCGACGTGAGCTACGATTTGCAGTTGACTGCACCCCACACCCTCGATAGCCGCCGGCAAGGCCGCCTCCACATCTCGGATGAGGCCCCCCGGCAGACACACCAAGTGCACATTGGAATTCTTTCCGGATCTCGACGCTATCTGCCTAAGGGGCTCCATCACGCGCCTAACATTGGAGCTCCCAATAACTAATAATCCCCTCCCCCCGTGCACCTGCTCGGACCCTGCTGAAGGAGTGGCCACACTTTCACTCACAGGACGAAAGGGCGCGGACGGACGTCCAGCCTCCACATTGGCCTTCCACCTCGAATGACGCGAACGCCGTACAACCCGCTATTCCCCTTGCGGAGAAGGCGGCTCGACGACGTCCGGTACACCTGAAGGTGTCTCAGTAGCAGGGACAGAGAGTGAAGCATGAGACACCTGAGGTGCCCCCACTTGACGCACCAGACTCCCCACCATCGCTGCACCCCGAGACAGCAGCCTGAAGACGGCTGACCGTAGCCAACAGCACGCTTTGCTGTTCGTGAACTGCAGCCAACTCCACCTGTGTCCACACACAGCAGACACACATCCTATCCTTTCTATCGATACAATTAACTGTAGAAAGTAGAAAACTAAATAATCAACTTTCAAGTAGCCTAGTACTCTAATAAAGGCGGCTGGCAGCTGACTGAACTGTGGTCAGTGGTAACTACACTGTCATATCAACGAAACTGAATCTGGCAGTTTTCAAAATAAACAAGAATATCTGTGGAATACACCACTTTCAAATGCGCAGGAATATAAGCTTTCACAAAGCGGAATACGAAATAAGGAAGTGATAATATGACACGTAGCTTGCAGCAGACAATAACTATACACACAGTATTTATCAAAATACACGAGAATACACTCAAAGCAGTAGCACAAACGAACTGTGTCAAGTAGGTGAGAAGAAACCTCTGAAAAAGAGAAACACTAACGAAAATTAAGAAATTAACTGGCAACGAAATTTCACGCAATTAAATTATGATACTTAGCGCTCTGGGTGATGGGGCAACGACAACAGCTGGCATTGAAATGACTGCTTATGACTGAATGCTAATCTGTCAAGTATGCGAGAATAACCTCTAAAACAGAAGTACTAACGAAAATGAAGAATTAGACTGGCAAATTAAATTTGACACAAATTAAGACACTTAGCACTGTTTACAATGTGGCACTGGTGGCAGCTGGCACTGTACTACAGCCATTACTTTTCCCGTGGACATGTGGCTCTACTGTATGTATATATGATGATGGCATCTTCTCAAGTAAAATATTCCAGAGGTAAAATAGTTCCCCATTCGGATCTCCGTACAGGTACTACTCAGGTGGATGTGATCATCAGAAAAGACAACAATGGCATTCTATGGATCGGAGTGTGGATGTTAGATCCCTGAATCAGGTAGGAAGGTTAGAAAATTTAAAAAGAGAAATGGATAGGTTGAAGTTAGACATAGTGGGGATTAGTGAAGTTTGGTGGAAAGATGAACAGGGTTTCTGGTCAGGTGAGTACAGGATTATAAATACAAAATCAGTTGGGGGTATTACAGGAGTAGGTCTAATAATGTATAAGAAAATAGGATTGCGGGTAAACTATTTTGAGCAGCGCAGTCATCCCATTATTGTAGTCAAGGTAGATACGAAGCCAACACTGACCACAATAGTACAGGTTTATATGCCAACTAGCTCTGGCGATGATTAGGAGATCAAAGAAATGTATAAGAAGGTAACGGAAATTATTCAGACAGTTATGGGAGAAGAAAAATTTAATTGTGAAAAGGAAGGGTAGGAAAAATAGTAGGTGAATATGGACTGGGCAAAAGGAATGAAAGAGGAAGCTGCCCAGCAGAATTTGGCATAGAACTTAATTTAATCAATTCTTTGGTTTAAAATCGTGAAAGAAGGTTGTATACATGGAAGAGACCAGGAGACACTGGAAGGTACCAGGTCAATTTTAAAAAGGTAAGAGATTTCAGAACCAGGTTTTAAACTGTAAAACAGACCCAGAGGCAGATATAGATTCTGACCATATCTTATTGGTCATGAACTGTAGGCTGAAACTGAAAGAGCTGCAGAAAGGTAGGAAAATAAGGAGACAGGATCTGGGCAAATTGAACGAACCTAAAGTTCTTGAGAATTTCAGCGTGAGCTTCAGGCAACAATTGACAGAAACAGGGGGAAATAAAACAATAGAAGAGGTATAGGTAGCATTGAGCAAGGAAATAGTGAAGGCAGCAGAGGACAAAACAGGTAGAAAGGCAAGACCTACAAAAAATCCGGCTAAACTGCAGAGTCTGTTGCCCACACACTGCAAATGTTGGCAACACCACAGCAGTCAACCATAGAGCAGGTATATGTTTTATTTTATTTTTTTTTTTTTTTTTGTGATTTGTCCAAAACAGTGATCATTTTAAGTGAAAGTTAAGTTAGTATTTAGTATTTTAGGGCGCATAGCGCCCAAATCTCCAGTCCAGAAACGATCAATTTACAGTTGCCAACATTACGCGCCATTCTAAAAACAGGAGCAACAGACTCTGCAGTTTTACCAAAAATCCTTCGATATCACAGGAAATACTAAATTTAAGTGATGAAAGGAGAAAATAATAAACTACAGTACATGAAAAAGGCAAAAATGAAGTACAGACGACTAAGAAATGAGATTGATAGGAAGCACAAAATAGCTAAGCAGGAATGGCAAAAAGGCAAATGAAAGTCTGCAGAAGAATGTATAAATAGGGTAAAAAGACACCGCATACAGGAAAATAAGACATTTGGAGACAAGAAAAATAGCAGTATGATTATAAAGAACTCAGACGGAAAACCAGTTCACAGCAAAGAAGGGAAAGCTGAAAGGTGCGAAGAGTATATACTGTAGAGGGGCTCTACAAGAGAAATGAACTTCGAGACAATAATGTAGGAAGGGAAGTAGATAAAGATGAAATAGGAGATACTATACTGAGAGAAGAATTTGACAGAGCTCCGAAACCTAAGTCAAAATAAGGCCCCTGGAGTGGACAACATTCTCTCAGAACTACTGAAGTCTCTGGGAGAGCCAGCCTTGACAAAACTATTTCTCCTGATGCATAAGATGTATCAGATAGGGGAAATACCACCAAACTTTAAGAAAAAATGTAATAATCCAAATTCCAAAGAAAACAGATGCAGTCAGGTATGTAATTTTCAAAATCATCAGTTTCATAAGACATGGTTGCAAAATTTTAACACGAACTATTTACAGTAGGATGGAAAAACTGACAGAAGCAGACCTTGCGGAGATCGGTGATGGGAAGCTGAAACAGAGGAATAGCGAAACACCCAACAATTTCTGGCATTGACATTCACACAAAAAATTCTCTGAAGCAAATAAATGTGTCGCAAAACAATTTTTATTATAGAATTAACATTCAATTACACCACACACAACTGTCACACGCAACATCATTATGCTAAAAGCCAATGCTGTGTGTCAAACAATTATGTTGTCCCCACAAAGGATCCTTTGTATGACTAACAAAAGGTCATTAGGCCTATATGTTACGGTAATATCCAAAACCGAACAGTATACAGATATTGTGAAGAACAATTTTAATGACTGAGAAGTTTGTGTGCTGCCAGTCCGAAGAAATTAACATGAATACCCGCAATCCTCTTAGCAACAGAGCAGAGAGTCTCTACTTTATGGATAATCCATGATAAACATTTGAACGTTTTAGAGTTTTCTAACAAAGCACAAGTAGTAGGCCTAATTGTTTGGTGCAGTAAATCGAGATAAAATAAATAAAATGTAGCTGTATATGGCCGAGTTCAAGAAAGAAACAGCAGTTAATGTGGTCTTAAAATTTAATGTAACAGTGTAAGGAACCTGAAAATCTCAGGTGGCGTAAAAGGCACATTTACAAGAGATACTTGTAATTAACTAGGCTATCTCCATCCCACCCCCCCCCTCTTCCACACACTTCACAAAAGGAAAAAAATCCAGCAATGCAACTGTCATGAGGAATCTAAGTGCCTCAATTATTCCATGATTCACATGGACTTCCACCACTGTTTTATATACTTAATTGAACGGAAGTAATTCCAAACAAACGTTGTCTAGCTTCCATATTCCTTTGTTTACTCTTCTTTTGTTGCTGCTAAACATTTTCGTAAAAACTATTATAAAAAATAAAAAAAAATAAAAACTTCATGTTTTCAGAAAATGATTGGCAATGCCCTAACAATCAATTGGGAAACAATTAAATAACATACTCAAATCAGATGGACAGAAAAAAAAGTGACAGATTAACAATATATTACCCCTAAATGTGCAGATGCACTAACGCAATTTTTTAAATCAAATGACTAAGCGGGAGATGACCCACTATCATTCACATGATGTACTATCTTATAGATCCTAAACCAAATAAAATATAGAGCTAATTAGCAAGATTTTAACAATGTACTGCCCACCCTCCCACCAATAAATAAAGCTTATATGCACGTGGACTGAAATGTCAGCATTTTGATACGATCGGATATACAAGTTTTCTTTCGAACGCTTCCACAAACACCCGAATAGATGGTTGTACGTTTCTTTGTCGTGTTATATTCATAAAGTAAAGTAACAATTTCCTCAGTCCTACGAAAAGAGCACAATTTTCATTATTCAACCGAATGTGCACATGTTCACACACCGGTAGAAGACATGCAGTCTCGTCTACTTCTATATTTTGATTTGGAGCGAGATGGGAGGCAAAGTGTTGTAAGTATACGTAATCAAATAGTTAAAACTAGAATTCTAACCTGAAGGAACATAATCTTCATCGCTCTCATCACTGTCCGAAGGCAGCTCTCTTTGATCCATGCCTAAAAGCAAAATGTGTTCTCAATTAAATTTCAAATATTTAGTTATACATCGATTTAGCAAACAATATATAAGCAAGATTCGCACTCTATGATAATTTTCATTCGGCAAAATGCAAACTCAAATTAAAAAAAAAATTACGTGATATTAGAACAAGGAAATTTACCTTGTACTAGGTAAGGATCAGCACAAAACAGATTGTTGGATGATGAAATATCTCGATACAATGATGGCTTTTAACGACGCCAACAAACACTGCGACGTCCTAAATCAATAAACGAAACAGCCTCTAATACTTTTTTAGGAACTGTATTGTACGGCAAACGCACTCTTCTCTTCATTCAATCTGAAAATAATGCATCTCTGAACTCAAAAGTTTCGCATATATCCTTGAATGATCGGTTACGCATCTTTGGTTTCGGACCAAAGACTTAAACACATCATGGTGGAGAGAAGTGCAGTATGTGAATGACATGAAATTGTTTTGTAGTATTTTTTTTATATGCATATAGGGAACCAGTCATCATGATATCCCGTTTCAAAAGGTACTGGCATTATCATTTACCAAGGGTTTTACAGCAGAGACCCGATGTCATCTTTTCGTTTCATAGTTAAATTTGCCGGACTTTTAACAACAAAACAATTTGTACATGAAAAAGTAAATATTTCTCGAAGACCCCTGTGCTCGCATTCATGGGCCGGTAATTAGTTTACAAAGTGAACTAAGTCGAAAATTAATGGTCAGGAGCAACAGATTTCAGGCATTTCCTTCGTTACGATGGAACAACTAGAACTAACTATGTACGACACTTGAAGTTTAAAAGAAAGAGAATTGTTTGAATAAGCAATTCATCAATTCATGATGTCCACGGAGCCACAAATTTCAGAGGTGCAAACTGGTGCTCCTGAGGGCTCTAACCAAATTAAAGATCCCCTGATTACTTTTGCTGGTAAGAACTAAGTATTGCAAACCACAGTTTTACTAAATACACTGGCAAGAAGAAATTGATAATCATTATGCTTGTTTACAGAAATGTGGTACCATGTGTTCCTTTGGGCACTTCTTTCTTCAGTCTTCGTCCATGCAGTAGCTGCAGCTATAGCGTTTGCAACACTCAGGAAACACATTTATGGCAAGTAAGTTTGCTATCATATATTTACAATACCCTAGATAAAACTGCTGCTTTTGTGGCGACTGCTTATGTAACTGTTGTTATTTTCCAGACAATTTTAATGATATACTATTATTTTTATTCACCTAGGCTAGGGTTACTCTTTGAAAATGATATAAGGACTTTGTTAAATATTATTATAGCATTAAAACACAATTTATTAATTTGTTTCGAAATCTGAGATATATTATAGGCCTACTTATCTAATCATAGCCTTTGGGGGAAGGGGGGCAATGATGGGTGAAGTAAGTTATTTTCAAAGAAATGGAATCAATACCATCAAATTGTATGGAATTTTTTTGGCTGAGAGACAAGCAAGACATTACACATTGGAGACGACAAAGTGTTTCAATCATTTTGTAATTATGACTCGCTTAAAGCAAAGCAAGATATTGGTCGGCAAAATTAAAGGATGGTCTTCTTCAGGCTCCAGGGCTTATGTTGGCAACAGATGAACATTGAAGTGTAGAATTGTGTTAATATATTTCACAGGCTATAGAGTGAATGTTATTGCTGCTCGTTTCACTCGCAGCAAAATTAATACTATACCTGCTGTATGGTTGACAGGTTCTGTCATTCAGAAAAAAATAATTTTCGTTTTAATGAAGTTGTCAAGACAAAACATTTATTGGTCATTTGAGTTGCCTCCATTAACCACTGTACGCTGGTGGGAAGGGTTGTACAATTTAACCTTTTGGTCACAGAGTTGATAAGCCTCATCATCCCTTTTGATCATATATTTTGCAAGTCAAACTGTATTGTTTCACTATCTCCTCAAATGTTTTCTTGTTATGGGTTTGGTTAGCTCAGCCAACATATCTCGAATGCATAAATAGTCTACTTAAATAGCCTCCTGCTCTTTGTAGTCACTTAAATAAGACACTCTTAAAGTAGTGTGTTTGATTTTGGCACTTGTGATAGTCACTTCGTCATATTCCAGTTGCGTGTGGATCACCGGGGGGGGGGGGGGGGGATTGCCGGTATGCCTCCTTGTTGGCCCTAATCTCTGATAGGCATAGCTGTAGATTGGGAAACCACCCGTCTGCTTTAACCCATGACATCAAGATGTCGGAAAACCAGTATATGGGATATCGTAATACGTCTGTATTGTAGATACAAATAATCTGTAGTTATTATAGATAACAGAATGTACCATTGATCACAGGTCTTAGCCCAAAAATTCACACCTTCGGCCTCACATACGGGGGAAAAAAATAAAAAATCTCTGTTAACCTACACCTAATGATCAGAGAAGCTACAGATCACTTTTTAAGCACAAAATATTAACCTGTTTTGTTTGTAAACAATCATCTTTAACTCGACCACCACATAATTACTAACGCGCATGCACCTCGAAACAACCACTCTGCGGTGATGTCGCGGGACAAAGCTGACGGGAGGTATCCCCATCTACAGGTCAGGTCAGCCCTCTGATGATATCTTTGTGGTTGCTTCACTATACATACATAATAGGAAGTAATATATTGGTTGATTCTTCATGAACTGTGCATTGTTGGAATAAAAGTCTTTATCACAACATCAAACATCTCTCTTCCAGCCTCTGCCACTGGAGTTTCGTAATCATCTCTTTGATGCTTTTGCACTTACTAAATGAGCCTCTAACGATGTTTGCTCCTCTCCATTGGATCATCTCTGTGAACTCTATCAACCCCATCTCATATGGATGCCACCCTGCCCAAACAAAAGTTTTGTAACCTTCTTCATTTGTTGATGGACCACACTTCATGAGGTCCCTTCCAATGCATTTGTTTGGCATCTACCTTACAACAATTGATTTTATCTGGTTCCATTTCAAATCACCCCCTATGTGTATTCCCAGATATTTTATGGAAGTGAATGCATAGTTGTATACAGTAATAAAGGATATTTCTTTCTATGTAAGCACAGCACTTTACACTTGTATTGAGGCTCAATTGTTCACTTGTTTCCACAGAATCTCTAACAAGGGATACTTTTTACCTCGAACAATTAGAAATGCACAAAACCATGATTAGAATAACAAACAATAGTAAACAAAACTGTGGTGTGCATCATTTCCAATCAAAACGCTGCTTTTATCTGTTAGCACCACTAGATGGTGGCACAGTGGTAGTGCCTATATCTGCAGGACATATTTGTTTCTTGGAGTGTTCACAAGCAAGTTATTGTGTTACTGTGTACAGTGCAGTGATATAAAGAGAATTAATCCTATGCATGTGGTCCAAATATTAAGGACCAGGTTGCAATGCGCTGAACATGTAAATGACATTGGGGCCAAGGATATAGAGTTCACAGATATATATCATAATAATTCAGAAATGAAATGGCGAGGATACACAAAGTTACGCTAGATTGATATATGGAATTTGAAGGACAGGAGGACCCTGGGCATAATTTTACAATGTAATTCCACACATCTGTTTTGACAATTGATGTCATCAACATGTCTGAAAACCCATAGGTCAGTTGGAGCCAACTGCAAATAATCAATGTTTCACTTGAGTAGTGACTTCAATTAAATGAAAGGACTCCTTAAAATTTTACTGATAATTTGGAAGAGTTCCATATCGCAGATGCGGCCTTCTGTCGGTATATTTTAAACACACAAGCATCACAGTTCCATCGTTGCTAGTTCATTCACAACAATTTAAGCTGTACTCCTTGGTTCCTGCCTAACCACATCCTTTAAAATTGACATATTCTGGCTTGCCTGAAAGTGGGGATACCGTTCGTGGGCTTTGGCCTGTGGCATTGGTGCATTGTTGTGTGTGTGTGTGTTTTTGTAGTTGGTGTGAGTAATTATGTGGTGGCTGAGTTAAAGACAATAGCCTAGTTTGTTTACAAGCAGAACATAGATTATAGTTTAAGATTTTGTGTTTAAAAAGTAATCTGCAGCTTCACTCTGATAGTGAGGTATAAGTTAATGGGGGGTCCTCCCCCCCCCCCCCCCCCCCCCAGCTCCTGCAAGTGAGCACCAAAGTCGCAAATTTTAGGTCTGAGACCTGTGATTGATGGTACATTCAGTTATTCTAATCTGTAATTCACAAGGGTAACCACAGATTAGTTATTATCTACAATATATATTAAGATATCGTCCCGTATACGGGTTTTCCAACACATTGATGATGTCAAAACTCAAAGCCGTCGGCTTTGATCAATGATGTCACATGAGTTCACAAGGTACACTATGTAGATATATCAACTAGCAAAACAAACACTATCAACAAATATAAACATATGGGATAATATCATAATATTTATGTATTGTAGATAATAAATAGTTGTTTATCCTCATAAATTACAGATTACTACAATAGTATGTACAATAGAGCACAGATCTCAGCCCAAAAATTTGTGCCTACAGAGAGAAGCTACAGATCACTTTCTAAACACACCATCATAATCTATAATCAATGGTCTGCTTGTAAACAAACTATTGTATTTAACTCAGATATAACGTCATTGGTCAAAGCTGGGTCGTATCGTGGACTTAAATTGTCCTGCATATGTAATGATACACTGATGCTATTAAATTTCACATAATGTCCTCTCAGTGGTATTGATATCTTGTTACTTTGTTTCTCTCTGTTATAATGTTATTTGGGGTACAATACAACATTTTGCATGGACATTGTGCACACCACTGTTCTGTTTGATTACCTGCTATTCCAACTATGGTTTCATGTGGTTTAGTGTGTTAAGAGACCATTGTCAGTGAGATCTGTACTGATAGTACTTTGTCACTTTAAGATTCCTGATCCACAATGGTTATTGAATTGTTTGTAATGAGCCTTGCATTCAGCTTCTACAGTGCTCAAAGCTACTGGTTTCTGTCTTCTAAAGGACTAGGGATACATGTCCTCCCATCAATATAAAACAATGTCTATTAATTAAATATCTTTTTCTCTAACTCATTTCTCCAATCTCCATCACTGTAGCATTCAAGATTTATGTTTTTCTCTTTTACAATTCCTTCATATTTAGTATGTTGTCTCCTTTAGATATATTCATATTGTTTAGTTTTTCAGTATTTCTCTCTTTAAGTTTTTACACAATTTGCTAATGTCATGTAGAAAAAGTGTTATCAGACATTGAAATTTATGACAAATGCAAAAGTCTACCTATTTCTTCTAAATTTAGCCCATTTTCATTGCATACCAGATCTTCATTGGGTGGTTACATGGCTACATACTGCTTTACCTCTCCAATATCCTAAATATTCCTCCCCCATGAACCACAGACACTGCTAAGGTGGGGTGGCGTACATGCCTCAAGGATGCAGATAGCCATACCGTAGGTGCAACCACAGCGGATGGT
Source organism: Locusta migratoria (assembly GCA_026315105.1). Lineage (NCBI taxonomy): Eukaryota > Metazoa > Arthropoda > Insecta > Orthoptera > Acrididae > Locusta > Locusta migratoria. The sequence continues at coordinate 304,541,695 of CM048746.1, forward strand.
TATCTTTGGAGAAGCCAGACAAACATATGGTTCCTGAAGAGGGGCAACAGCCTTTTCAGTGGTTACAGGAGCAACAGTCCGGATGATTGGCTGAGTTGGCCTTGTAACACGAGTTAACATGGCTTTGCCACACACTTAAGAGAAACTAGAGCCAAGTAAAATATTCCGGAGGTAAAATAGTCCCATATTCGGATCTCGGAGCAGGGACTACTCAGGAGGATGTAGAAAAACAAATCGGGCATTCTACGGGTTGGAGCATGAAATGTTATAACCCTTAATTGTGTAGGTAAGTTAGAAAATTTTAAAAGAGAAATGGGTAGGTTTAAGTTAGATATGGTAGGGATTAGTGAAGTTCGGTGGCAGGATAAACAGGATTTCTACTCAGGTGAGTACAGAGTTATAAATACAAAAACAGTTGGTGGTAACGCAGGAGTATGTATGATAATGAATAAGAAAATAGGAATGCAGGTAAGTTACTAAGAACAGCATAGTGAACAAATTATCATAGCAAAGATAGACATAAAACCAACACTGACCACACTAGTGCAAGATTATTATGCCAACTAGCATGGCTGATGAGGAGGATATCAAAGAAATGTATGAGGAGATAAAAGAAATCATTCAGAAAGTTAAGGGAGACAAAAAATTGATTGTGATGGGAAACTGGAACTCGGTAGTAGGGAAAGGAAGAGAAGGAATTGTAGTAGGTGAATGTGGACTGGGAAAAAGGAATGAAAGAGGAGATCACAGTAGAATTTTCTGCAGAGCACAATTTAATGAACACCAACACTTGGTTTAATCATCATGAAAGAAGGCTATGTATGTGGAAGAGACCAGGAGAGACTGGAAGGTACCAGATGGACTGTATAATGGTAAGGAATAGATTTAGAAACCAGGTTTTAAACTGTAAGACATATCCAGGGGCAGATATAGACTCTAACCATATCTTATTGGCCATGAACTGTAGCCTGAAACAGAAAAAAACTGCAGAAAGGTAGGAAAATATGGAGATGGGACCTGTATAAATTGAAGGAACCAGAGGTGGTTTAAGGCCCATTTACACTGAGTTTGGAACAGTGTTCACAACGTTGATGTGGCTGGTACTAGACTGCCAATGTCACCAAGAAACAGTGTTCCGGGGCTGTGTCGGTAAAAATCAAAGGAACATTTGTTCGTGGCCTGTTACCACAAACTGCTGCTACACAGTGCTAGTGTTTGTTTTTATTTTGCTACTTAAGCGAGTATTGTGTTGTGGTTTTCGGTGATCTGTCAGATGGAGTGTAGCGGGAAAAGATTTACCATCTTGTACCATTATATGAGAAAGACTAGTGGTTGTGGAACATAAATTGTGCAAGGTACAGGAACACAAGAAACATGATTCTTTCAAAATAAATAAAATAAAATAAAAAATACTTTGGAGCTGGGTACCAGCAACAGTGACATTGATAAGAAAGTAAAATCCCTCATGTCACAATACCAGCAGGAGAAAAAGAAAATGAAGAGTAAAATAATATGAAAACAGGAAGTGGGAGAGGGGGATGGGACTCTATGTACAATCTAAAGTGGTTTGGCTATAAAATTTTAGAAGTTCCTGGACATAACACTGCCATCATTTAGCTGGGATCAAATTTATTGCTGTGAATGTGCAATGTTTCAGTATTATTAATATAAATGAATTGCCTTTTCATAATCCTTCAAACAAACCTTGACAAAGCACTCAACTATTTTAGATATCTTATAGCAGGCTTTGAAATACGAAATAAATATGCTAGACTTTGGTACAAATTTTCTATTGCAAGAAAACAGAGGGTTACAGGAAGTCTTTATTTCACAGGAACTGCCTTCCTGAAATTCGTGTCTTTTTTTGAAGAAAACAAGCCCTTTAATATTTAGTAAAATTTAAAAAAATCTTTGTAAAATTACGAAGGCTAGAACTGCTTTCACGTTCAGTTCACAAAGCATGTCATTTCCACCACAACTCTTCTAATATGTTTTAATCCATCACCGATGACTGTCATTCTTTTCGTCTTCTTTATTGATCTATCAGTAACGCAGCTCCACATGCTAATGTTTCTTCCTCCTCACTTGACATAGCTTAGCTCTGAGAATTCCGTAATGCAAATACATGCAGAGCTCACTGTAGCAGATGATTTGAATACAAATGTTCGTTGCCAGTGTAGTAGCAGTCAAGAACAATTAACAATGTTTTCAACGTTGGCTGGGAACATGTTACCAACAAAAATTTGTTCCAAACTTCAGTGTAAACACGCATTTAGGGTTTTAGAGGGAGCATTAGACAAAGATTGCCTGAAACGGGAGAAAGTAATACAGTAGAAGAAGAATTTGTAGCTCTGAGAGATGGGGTAGTGAAGGCTGCAGAGGATCATATAGGCAGAAGGAGAAGGCCTAATAAAAATTCCTGGATAACACAGGATGTACTGAACTTAATTGATGAGAGGAGAAAATATAAAAATTCAGCAAATGACACAGGAAAAAGGGAGTACAAACGTCTGAAAAATGAGATTGACAAGAATTGCATACTGGCTAAGCAGGAGTGGCTAGATGACAAATGCAGAATTGTACGAGATTGTATAACTAGAGGGAAGATAGCTACTACCTACAGGAAAATAAGAGATACTGTACTTGGAGACGAGAAAAGCAGCTGTATGAATACCAAGAAGTCAGACGGAAAACCAGTACTAAGCAAAGAGGGGAAAGCAGAACTGTGGAAGGAATATAGAGGGTCTATACAAAGTAAATAAACATGAAGGCCGTATTCTAGAAATGAAAAGCAAAGTGGAGGAAGATGAGATGGGGGATATGATATGGCGAAAAGAATTTGACAGTGTGCTGAAGGATTTGAGTTGAAACAAAGCCCCTGGAGTTGATGATATTCCGTTGGAACTGTTGATTTTGTTAGGAGAGCCAGTCATGAAAAAAAGTTCCACCTGGTATGAGAGATGTATGAGATGAGGGAAATACTATCCAACTAGAAGAATAATATTATAATTCCAAAGAAAGCAAGTGCAGAAAAATGTGTGGTTGCAAAATACTAACACGGATTATTTACAGGTGAATGGAAAAACTTGTGGAATACGGCCTTGGGGAAGATCAGTTTAGATTTAGAAGAAATGTAGGAACCCCTAAGGCAATACTCGCATTACGACTTATCTTAGAAGATAAGCTAAGAAAAGGAAAACATATGTTTTTAGCGTTTGTAGATTTGAAGAAAGGTTTTGACTATGTCAACTGGAATACACTCTTTCATGTTCTAAAGGTATTGGGGGTAAATATAGGGAGCGAAGAGTTATATTCAACCTATACAGCAGTTATTATAGTCGAAGGGCAAGAAATGGATGCAGAGGTTGGGAAGGAAGACAGGGTTGTAGCCTTTCCCCAGTGTTGTTCAATTTATACGTCGAGCAAGCAGTGAAGGAATGCAAGGAAATAATTGGAGAGGGAATTAAAGTTCAGGGAGAAGAAATAAAAATTGTGATTTGCCGGTGACATAGTGATTTTGGCAGAGACTGCAAAGGATCTGGAAGAATAATTGACTGGACAGTGTCTTGAAAATAAGATATAAGATGAACATTAACAAGAGTAAAAAAAAGGGGAATGGAATGTATCAGAAAATCTGGCGATGCTGAGGGAATCAGTTTAGGTAATGAGACAATAAAAGTAGTAGATGAGTTTTGTTATTTGGGTAGCAAAAAAACTTCTGATGACCAAAGTAGATAAGATATAAAAAGCAGATTGGCCATGGGAAGAAAAGTGTTACTGAAGAAGCAAAATTTGTTGACAACCAATATTTAAATAAATGTTAGGAAGTCCTTTCTGAAAGCATTTGTCTGGAGTGTAGCATTGTATGGGAGTGAAATGTGGACAATACGGAGTTCAGACAAAAATATGATAGAAGCTTTTGAAATGTGGTGCTACAGACAAATGATGAAAATTAGATGGGTAGGTCACGTAACTTATGTGGAGGTGCTTAACTGAATTGGGAAGAAAAGGACTTTCTGGCATATCCTGACTAAGAGAAAGGATAGATTGGTAGGATACATTGTGAGGCATCAAGGAATTGTGTAATTAGCATTAGAAGGAAGTGTGTGGGATTAAAATTGTTGAGGGAGACAGAGGGATGAATACAGTAAGCATATTCAAAAGGATGTAGCTCACCGAAAGTATTCTCAGATGAAGAGACTTGCGCAGGACAGGATAGCGTGGAGAGCTGCATCAAACCAGGCTGCGGACTGAAAACCACAACCACCACCCTAAATATTACTACCAAGCAAACTGACACTGCAGTAACACATTAGATCTGCATTCAGAAGTATGGTTGTTCGAATCCACTTCCTGCCAACCAGTTTAGGTTTTCTGTGACTTACGTAAATCACTCCAGGCATCTCGGAATGGTTTCTTCGTAAGGGCATGACAATTTCCTTCCCCCCAGGGGGCCCACAACTCTTTTGTGGGTACGTGTGTGGCGCGCACGGGGCCCCGAGCCAAAGCAGCCTTTTTTCCGCCCCAGGCTGCTTTACTTTCCCTCCCGGTTTATGCCTTCGTCCGGAGACAGGCATTCTTTGCGAGTCAAGGTGGTTTCTTGTCCCAGTTTCTCCTTTTCCTTGGTTTCTTCCTTTCCTAACCTTTGCTTCTGTCTTTCTCTCTTTGCTTTACTTTCCTATCCTTCCTCTCCTCCTCATTAGTCTCCACTTTTGCGTTTGAGACACTTATTTCTCTTCACTTCCTCGATTCTTCTTCTGTCCTCCCTGTGCATGTCTGAAGGCTGACCCACGCATTATCATGTGTAGCAGGTGACGGGGTAACACGTAATTCCCCGTCCCGGGTAGACAAGTAGGGCATGTACGAACCCCCTGGTAAAGACCAGGCCCAGGGAGCGGTGATTACTCGAGCTAGTTCCTTCCAAACATGCTGATTGGTCCCTCCTTCAGTTCTCGGAAGGTGTGAACGATCACCTAAGGCGGGTAAGCCCTCAGAGAGGGCCCCCACTAGGAAGGAGCGCGCCATCGGAGACGCCGGTAATCACAGGGGACACTTCTGCAATGACTTCCTTCTCTTCTTCTGTGACTTTGACCCAAAAAAGAAAGATCGATTCACGTCAGCATAAGAAAACTTTGCCCAATCTTCCGAAATTCCTAGTTGTCTCTCGAACCGAAGGTATAGATTTCACTTCTGTAAATCCTTTCATCATTCAGAGAGGTGTTGATGCGATTGCTGGCCCTGTTAAGACCTGTTCGCGTCAGCGCAATGGAACATTGTTACTGGAAGCAGACAGTGCCTTCCAGGCGCAAAAACTAATACGAACTACGTTGCTACACACATTTTCTGTCCAGGTAGAAGCGCATTGCACGCTCAACTCGTCACGGGGGGGGGGGGGTGTAGTTTTCACGAGATCCCTTGACGGGTTGTCTGTGTCTGACAAAGAAATACAAACCTACATGTCCGATCAGGGTGTAAAAGCCATGCATAGGGTGTTGAAAAAGGTCGATAACCAGCTGACTCGTACTGTGTTTTTGACGTTCGAAAGAGTTGAACTCCCGTCAAAGGTCAAAGCAGGGTTGAAGTTATCTCTGTCCGCCCTTATGTACCAAACCCAATGCACTGTTTCCAGTGCCATAGATACAACCACACCCATCAATCTTGCCCTAATACAGCAAAATGTCACTTTTGGTAGGGACGCCCATGAGGGGGGATTGCCCACCTCCGTCCCTTCACTACCTTAATTGCAACGGTAACCATGTGGCTTCCTCTCAGGACTGCCCTGTTTATAAGGATGAAAAGGTCATTCAGCAAATTTGGGTCACTGAAAAGGTCTCAACATCTGCTGCTCGAAAGCAGTCGGTGTTGGTGAGTCGAAAGCCCACTGTCCTCCCAGCGGGCACATACAGTAAGGTCCTCACCTCCACTCGACCTACTAAGGATTCAAGTACCCAGACCTGTGATTTTTACTTTCGCTGACACAGTTGTGCGATCGACCAGCCCGAAGATTGCCCGTTCCACGTTCCCGCTTCCTCCTGCTGCTTCTAAAGTTCAGTCTTCGTCAACCTCTAATGAACTGCGGGCACCTAAACAAGATGCCTGGACATTGAAAAGGAATCCATCCATGAAGATTTTCTACATACTCAGGCTTCTCAACCGTCAACTGCCTCTTCTCACCGTCACTCTTCCAGAAGAGCCACAAAAAAGAGAGAGAGAGAGAGAGAGAGAGAGAGAGAGAGAGAGAGAGAGAGAGAGGGGGGGGGGGGGGGAGTTCCTGTCCTTCCCCGCTGAGGCGTGACCCATCCGTCACGCCGCCCAACAGTAGTCGGCCCCGATCATCTTCTGTCTCGCCGGGACGCAGTACTGTTAGCCGGGCAACTGGCATCTTACCGGCAGCGGAAGCTGCCCCCGCCTGATCAACTCGGGAAGGTGGCAGACGCGTTAGTTGAACCCATGGGACACGATTCTCTGCCTCCAGATGGCGATAGTAGTGCTCCCTCAAAGTCCGGTTCTCAGTGGCCATCGAGGTGACCCAACTGCTTGTTCCTTTTTATCTTCTTTTCTTCTCTCATTTTTTTATCGTGGTGCTCCTTCAATGGAATATTCGCGGCATTCGTTCCAATTGGGAGGGATTAAAACTACTCCTTCGATTGCACTGCCTGCTTCTAGTTTGTCTCCAACAAATAAAGTTACGTCCATGTGATCGTGCAGACTTCCCACACTACACCTCTGTGCGTTTCGACCTGCCACCTGTGGAATGTATCCCAGCCCATGGAGGGGTTCTGATGCTCATTCTGGACGACGTCTATCACTATCCCATTTCATTGCATACTCACCTACAGGCAGTTGTCGTCCACATCACTCTATCCACCTTTTCCTTTTCCCTCTGTAATATCTATTCGCCATCGCCATCCGCCCTTACTAGGGCAGATGTGCTACACCTCGTTGACCAGCTCCCTTCACCTTTCGTGTTGGTAGGCGACTTTAATGCCCACCACCCCCTATGGGGCTCTCCGGCACCTTGTCAGAGAGGCTCCCTTTTGGTGGACCTTTTCCAACACCTCAATCTTGTCTGCCTCAACACCGGTGCACCTACCTTCCTTTCTGACACAACACATACTTATTCCCATATAGACCTCTCGATATGCAGTCCTCAGCTGCCGGTCGGTTTGAGTGGTATGCACTTTGACACGTACACGAGTGACCATTTTCCTTGTGTCATCCACATCCTGCATCATTCCCTATCTCCTCGTCCCACCAGGTGGAACCTCTCTAAAACCAACTGGGGGTTAATTCTTCTATGGCTGTTTTTCACGATCAGATTTTTTCCAGCTGTGACAGTCAGGTCGAATACCTTGCAGAGGTTATTCTCACAGCTGCCAAACATTCCATAGCTCGTACATCCTCTTCTCCTCGTCGCGTCCCGGTCCCCTGGTGGACTGAAGCCTGCTGTGACACTCTTAGAGCCCAGCGCCGTGCTTTACGCACCTTCCGCCGCCACCCAACGTTGGAGAATTGTATAAATTATAAACGACTGCGAGTGCAATGTCGTCGTGTTATAACCGACAGCAAAAAAAGCTTGCTGGATTGCTTTTACCAGTTCTTTTAACTGCTTTACTCCCTCCTCGGCTGTCTGGGGTGGCCTACGTCGTTTATCCGGAATCAAGGTCCACTCCCCGATTTCTGGGCTGACTGTCAAGAACGCAGTCCTTGTGGACCCCGCTGATGTTTCCAACGCATTGGGCCATTTCTTTGCGGAGGTTTCGAGCTCTGCCCATTACCACCCTGCCTTCCTCTCTCGCAAACAGGTAGAGGAGGCACGGCCACCTTCTTTCCACTCTTTTAATCGTGAAAATTATAATGTCTCCTTCACCATGCAAGAGCTAGACCGTGCTCTCGCCCTGCCCGATCTTCTGCACCCAGGCCCGATTCCATCCATATTGAGATGCTAAACAACCTTTCTCCTGCGGGCAAGTGTTGCCTACTCAGCACCTATAATCGCTTATGGATTGAAGGTCAGGTTCCCACAAGTTGGCGTGAAGCCATTGTTGTCCCCATCCCCAAACCAGGGAAGGACAAACATCTTCCATCCAATTATCACCCCATTTCTCTTACTAGCTGCATCTGTAAGGTGATGGAACGCATGGTTAACGCTCGGTTGGTCTGGCTCCTCGAATCTAGACGCCTCCTGACTAATATTCAATGTGGTTTTCGTAGACACCGTTCTGCTGCTGATCACCTTGTCGACCTTTATTATGAATAACTTTTTAAGGAAGTCTCAAATGGTAGCAGTGTTCTTAGACTTGGAGAAGGCTTACGATACCTATTGGAGGGCGGGCATTCTCCGCACATTGCACACATGGGGCATTCATGGCCGCCTCCCTCTCTTTATTTTTTTGGCGAATCGCAAATTCCGGGTACGGGTGGGCTCTGTTTTGTCAGATACTTTTTGCCAGGAGAATGGGGTGCCACAGAGCTCTGTCTTTAGCGTGGCTCTTTTTGCCATTGCAATCAATCCGATCGTAGACTGCCTTTCAGCCGACGTTTCCGCATTCCTTTTTGCAGATGATTTTGCAATTTATTGCAGTGCCCAGTGGACGTCTCTCTTGCATAGCTGTCAACTATTACGGATTGTCTGTAATTGTTACGAATCTATCATCTTATTTAAGGAGTTACGGGAAGTTCGTAAAAAATTACAGAATTAAGACATTGGAAATCGGAATAGGTAACGGTTTATATTTAGCCAACCATATTGCTAGGGAAAGTTTTATTGATCATGATGATCTTCTTCCTGAGTACGCAGAACAGCCTGTTTTCGTTTTTATAGCAGTGTTGGGCCGCTTGAAATAAATAAGTCATGATGACATTAATTAAGGTAGGTTGGTTTATTCGTTGTTTTAAAAACCAAACCATTTGGTATATAGTGTTACATGCTAATGATTTTATATTGTTATTTCATAAATGCAAGGAATTGCACACTTATTTATTTCCTTGAAGACAAGTGTTTGGAAATTGCAGTTATGTGTCTATGTCACCCTCGGTATTAACAAAAATAATTTTTTGGGTTATTCCTCCTAACCTGATTGCGTTCATTTAGAATTCTTTCTTTTGAGGAATATATTTATGAACGGAGAGTGTCATAAATACAACATTTAATGGTCTAAATAGGCTTCCAAAAGTTTTCTTGGAAGGATGCGCATATGACCCACAAACCCTAGTCCTCGTCATGGGTCTGTTGAATTATTACTGATGGTATCTTCTCAAGGTTGGCAGCTATGCTCTTGGAGCGTTGTCTGTTCGGTGTACGCTTATCACGTCTGAACGACAAAACGCAGAGACCTGAGTAAGGTTTTTGGCACGGTTTTATAGCGATCTGATAGGTATTTAGTAATTTGAAGAATGTAACGCGAAATGTGGAACAATTACTCTTTGAAAATTATATTTACCCTTTGAAAATGGTTTTATTGGTTGCATTGTAGCTTGAGGGTTGATAATGATAAAGGGTGGAGTATATTGGGATGGAAAGTTATCAGTGTATATAAAGTTCTACGTGTGTGTTAATATTTCGCTCTGCAGCGAAAACTACAGTTCGCAAACGAATGGTCTGTGTGTAATTGTTGTCAGAAGTCTCCCATAGCAGTTCCATGCCGATAGCTATAAGGGGGTGGAGCTATAAGGGTGGTTGAAAGTGGCCAAATTAAAAAAAATTCGGACTGAAGGACATCGATCACGTTTGCGACTCTATAGCAAGGTGGTTACATACAGCGAAATGTGATGCCACGGACCATATCTTAGGTCTATACATGCTACAATGTCTTCAGCTATTTCTCTGTAAGGATAAGCATACGAATGAGGAAATATAAGAATAAATAAATAAAGCAGTAAAAAAGAAATTTCTTTTAATGTATCTCTTTTAAAAAAAAAATCGATTTGACGTTTCATGCATTACATCAAGTGATCAATCTTTGATATTATTACAATCATTACTGTTATATTTCGTGATTGGATTCTTCGAAACGAGTGCATTTTTACGTGTGATTTGATCTACACTACTTACTTTCCTGATAATGTTGATTAAAAATGTTTGTTTCTAAAGAAGGTATTGTATTTAATTTTATCCTTCAAAACCAAAACCTCATAGCACACTACTGAAAGATGGCTTGTGTATCGTACATAAACCAACACGCGAGCGGAGCCGCGGGTTTAAGCTAGTATGATATAAGACCCTGTGCTCTGCAAAGACATTACTCCATTTGAACTAAAAAAGAAACTACATGCTGTATCCGTAATAAGTAGTTTAAACTATCGCATCGACTTTATTCACATCGTAATCAAACTATCCAATACTAGTTACATCAACAGTTACATATGCAAAGAACATTCTACAGATCTTCTTGCCCTGTGTAACCCATAGTTAAATGTGCGCATTTCATTAGTTAATTGTCTACAAGCATAGTCTCATTGTGTGTTTTGTTAAAGGAAAAGCCATATTCTTTCAGAAATGATTTACATGATCTACATCTACATGGGATAATCTGCAAATCACATTTAAGTGGCTGACAGAGGGTTCTTTGAACCATCGTTTTACTATTTATCTCCCATTCCATTCTCGAATAGTATGCGGGAAGAAAGAACACCTGAATCTCTCTGTTCGAGCTCTGATTTCTCGTATTTTATTCTGATGATCATTTCTACTTTAAGTGAGAGTCAACAATATATTTTCACATTCGGAAGAGAATTTTGGCGATTGGAGTTTCATAAGTAGCCCACGCCGCAGCGATAAGCGCTGTTGTTATGATTCCCGTCCCAGATCCTATATCATTTCCGTAACACTGTCTCCCCTGTATTGTGACAATACGAAACGAGCTGCCCTTCTTTGGACTCTTTCAATGTCTTCCGCAAACCCACCTGATAAGGATCCTACACTGGGCAGCAATACTCCATAAAAGGATGGACAAGCGTAGTGTTTGCAGTCTCTGTAGTAGTTCTGTTGCATCGTTTAAGGGTTCTGCCAATAAAACGCAGTATCTGGTTTGCCTTTCCCACAACATTATCTGTTCTATTCAGTTTAAGTCTGAACTAATAGTAATTCCTAGGTATTTTGTGAAGTTTACGGCCTTCACTTTTGATTGATTTATGTTGCAAACAAAGTTTAACAGATTTCTTTTTGTACTCATGTGGACGACTTCACACTTCTCATTATTTAGAGTCAATTGCCAATTTTTACACCATACTGATATCTTATTCAGATCGTTCTGCAGTTGGTTTTGATTTTCAGATGATTTTACTAGACGGTAAATGACGGCATCATCTGCAAACAATCTAAGAGAGATACTTAGATTTTCTCCCAAATCGTTTATGTAAATAAGGAACAGCAGAGGACCAATAATACTACCCTGTGGAACGCCCGATATCACCTCTGTTTTAGTCAATGCCTTACCATCGATTACTATGAACTGTGTCCTCTCTGACAGGAAATCCCCTATCCAGTCGCAAATTTGGGGCGATATACCATAACCACGCAATTTGATTAAAAGCTGTTTCTGAGGTACGGTGTCAAAAGCCTTCTGGAAATCAAGAAATAAGGAATCAATTTGAGAACACTTGTCGATAGCACCCATCACTTTGTGTGAGTAAAGAGCTAGTTCTGTTTTGCATGAACAATATTTTCTAAATCCCTGTTGACCTTGGGCCAAGAGATCATTCTTTTCGAGATAACTCATAATATTTGAATATAGGATTTGTTCCAAAACCCTGCTGCAAATTGACATCAATGAAATAGGCCTGTAGTTTAATGGGTTACTCCTACTACCTTTCTTGAATACAGGCGTGACCTCTGCAACTTTCCAATCTTTTGCTACAGATCGTTCTTTGAGAGAGCGGTTGTATATTGCTGTTAAATAAGGAGCTATCGCTTCAGCATAATCAGATAGAAATGTAATGGGTATACAGTCCAGACCAGAATACTTTATCTTGTTAAGTGATTTTAGTTGCTTCACTACTCCGATATTATCTACTTCTACTTTATTCATTACGGTCTCTGTTCGTAATTCGAAATATTTGTTTCATCATCTTTGGTGAATGAGTTTCTAAAAGCTTTGTTTAGCAACTCTGCTTTAGTAGCGCTGTCATTAGCAGGATCACCATTACTATCACGTAGTGAGGGTATTGTTTGTGTTTTGCCCCTAGTATATTTAACATATAACCAAAATCTCTTTGGGTTTTCAGTCAAATTTCGAGAAAGAGTTTTGTTGTGATAAGTATTGTAGGCATCTCGCATTGAAGTCCTCGCTAAATTTCAAGCAACTGTCAATTGCTGTCGATATCATTTCTTTGAATTTGAGCCACATCTGGTCTACGCCTACGTTTAGTGTTTGAAACGATTGGAAACTTCTCTTTCAAGAAGCAATGTATTTTATTTCTATCTGCTTTCCTGAACAAATATACTTTTCATTTTTTTCGGTAACTTTGGGACTTTCGATATTCAATCTTGCTGTTGCAGCTCTGTGTTCACTAATAGCTGTATCCATTTTGATGCTCGTTATGAGCTCAGGATTATTTGCTGCTAATAGATAGTGTGTTTTGACATCCATTTACAATTCTATTTGGCTCACGAACTTATTGTTCGAAGTAATTCTAAGAGAATGTGTTGAGTACAATTTCACACAATGTTTTATGCGTACCTCCTGATCCGAAAATATAATTTCGCCAACAGATTGAGGATAAATTACCACCTACTATTATTGTGGGAGTTGGACACGTTTTTGTGATTAGACTCAGGTTTTCTTTGAACCTTTCTGCTATTGCACTGTCAGTCGGGAGGCCAGTAAAAGGAACCAATTAACTTCTTATGATTTTCGGGTACAACCTCTACCCATAATAGCTCTGATGGAATAGGAAGGGTGCCTCTTTATTATACTTATTAAATTAGTGTGGGTAATAATTCAGGCAACAGAAGTTTTCATCTTGTCTTTGACGTGAAGCCATAAATTAAGAATTAACTGAAAATGATGATGATCTTGGGCACTTTGCACCCATTTGTCATGGATTCCTAGCTGACATAGGTCTTTTCTTAGTTCATCCTCCCATCGCTTTCCAATTGGATGGATACTGTTAGGTCTTCCCATAAGAACGGGTTTTGCCCTTGAGGGTAAGGTGTCTGGTCTCCTAGCTATATGGCCTGCCAGCCTTATCCTATGTGCTTTCAGTTTTTGTATGACTTTTGGTTGCTTCATCAGGTCATACAGTTCTTTGTTCTTTCTCTGCCTCCATGAGTTCTCTTCACTGACTGGCCCAAAGATCTTTCTCATGATTTTTCTTTCAAACACCAAGTTCTCTTCATCTTTCCTTGTTGTGCTTAGGGTTTCTGTTCCATATAACAACACTGGTACTAACAATTGTATGCTTTGGTGACAGTATCTGCCTCAAACTAAAATATGTTTTAGACCCATTCACAATGCATTGTTTCTCTTCCTGTTTTAAATCTTGTACCCAGGTACTTAAAATTTTCCACTTTACAGTAGTTCCAAATGCCCACCTGTAATGGGATTTCTTTAGGGGCTTTTCTGGATGCCTCCATTACCTCCATTTTTACCGCATTAATCTGTAGCCTGATTTTTTTTTTAGTTGTATTTTTCGCTAGGTCCTTCACAGTTTGAACCATCTTTTCCTCTGACTCTCCTAGCACTGTAATGTCATCTTCATATCCTAATAAGTCATTTCTTCCATTTAGCTTAACCCTTTTGCTTTCTCTAACTGAAAACGAAAAACAATATATTTTGGTGTTTGTTTTTGCTTTGATTTTTACTTTCATGTTCAAAGAGTATTGGTGCATTTCTCGCATTGACATTTATTATGAAACAATGAAAGTATAAAATTCATAGACCACGAACAGCCTGCAAAGGTATATATGACACAGCCAGATGGTGAATGTGACTATCAAAATAATGTTGTGAATATGTTAAGACCTGGAGAAAATGTTGCAGAAAACCACTGGGGTATTGACAGTTGCAGGCTACAACTGATATTGGATCAAGGGTGTATTTTATTTGCATTTATTCTACTCATGATTTTCTTAATTGTGCAGTGAGGAAATGGCTAATGCAATTCTTCACCTAGAGTATACCTCATAGGTATGACAGAACTTCAGTGGAATTACTTTTAAGAATTATCAGTTGTGTAATCTCCAAAGAAACACATCATAAAATTAATTTTCTAGGGTAGTGGCAAGTTTGGAGACTTTATCAATTGTGAACATGCAAATACCCGAACGGCCAAACAAAGAGCACCAATCTTCTACACACAGCACGGCATGGCATGCCAAGTGGTGCATATGACAGTCATGCTCACTTGGACCTGACTGCAACCATTTGTACCCGAGAGACTTGACTGACCAGCGTTGGCAATTACCAGCAGAGTTCGCTGCTGTCACAGCGCAAAGGCCTATATGGCTGGTTGCCTAAGTAGGAACGTATCCAACTGTACCTGCCTGATGCAGATGTCTGGTGCAGACAGTGGGTAATGAGGTGACAATTAGGATAGGTCTAGGTGGAGAAGGGGTGGGGACTATAAAGTGTTGAGTATGTGGGAACTACCAGTTACTGTAGGACGAGGCCTTGATAATTTTGTGTCTGGAGAATTTACTATTATCTGAATAACTCCCATATGTGCTCAGAAAAACTAATAGTGGGAGATGGAGGAATCCAGATAGCCCAGATTGTCAAGCAGCCGTTGAAATCAAGCCTGTTATCCTCGGTTGTATGTTTTGACACATGGTGTGTAGCTTGCTTTTGGGCACAGTTTGGCAGTGGCCATTGATTCTTATGGACAGCCAGTTAGTAGTTGCATCATTAGAAAAAGCTGTGCAATGATTGCAGCAGAGTTGGTAAATCACGTGGTTGCCTTCACAAATTGTCTGACTTCTGATGGGGCAGGATAAGCCTGTGACGGGACTGCAGTTATAGTGCTGTAGGGGTGGATTGGGTAGGTCTTGCATCAGTGTCTTCTTCATTGATATCTCCTCAGGGGGCTCAGCATAAACTTGCTGAGTATGGGCTTGGTGATGCCGGGGCTCCTGAACTCAGTGCTGGTAAGTGCCACCAGTCCTCTGACACCATAATCTCGGTGCATGCTTCAGTGACCACCATGTGGTGTGGCGGTGGAACATTGTGTGTGCCAGGTAATGGGGATCTTGGCTTCACCACCTGGTTCACAAGAAAGGAAATACCTCAAAAAACAACAAACACTCAATCCAAAAGTGTGCTACATGCTGATGGCTCTTGCGATGGAACAGTGGCTAACGAGCAAACTCTGGAGATACTGCCAAACCTCAGTTGTAAAATGCTTGCCTAATCATGTGGGGCTCTATCCAGGTAGGCATTTATTTACCCTAGTTGCTCATGGTACAGACATGAATTATTCTCAGTTGTTCCTTCAATCTCCCAGCAGGGTGAGTGCACCACTGGGGGTACAAACACCCAATCTAACAAGAAGGCTCAGGTAACCAGTCCTCCTGATTTGGCATCTAATTCAAAACAAGTTGGGAATAGTTACAGAACACAGAATGTGTTTTTGATTATCGTATGGAAAGAGGGTGCCTTAAAAAAATACCACCTTTTATCATTCAGAAGGATCTGGAGAGTGTTGCCAGTGACTTGAAATCCGTAAAACACTTGCGCAATGGAACACTGTTGATGGAAACTGTTGCTTCGCAACAAGCAGCAAACTTGTAGAAAGCTGCATGACTTGTAGACTGTCCTATAGAGACAAACTTACATGGCTCTCTGAACCACAGTAAAGGTTTAGTAACTTGCAGGGATCTGGTGGACATGACTACTGAGGAACTGAAAAGTAAATGGGCTCAGGACAGTATTGTTGATGTTCGGAATATTATGAAGAGAGTGGATGGGGCGTTAATGAAATCTGACTCCTTTGTCCTCACCTACAATAGCCTAAAAAGCCCTGAATATCTCAAGGCATGCTTACTACAGTTAAAAGTACACTCTATGTCCTGAACCTGGGGCCAATTATCCTTCCTCCCATAATGCTGCACCATACATTAGCCCGCGAAGGTCACTGATGTTCCAATAGTGCGTATTATACTGGTTTACGTTACCTCTGTTTGTGAATGACACTTCGTCACTAAACAGAACGCGGGGAAAAAATGATATCTTCCTGTAATTTTTATTATTATTATTATTATTATTATTATTATTGCTGAAAACTTCCTGTCTCTTTAAATAACGTAACTGTCTGGCGAAAGTTCCGGACACTTGGATAAGGTCTTCCAGGATAACGATTAACAGACATAACACAGGTCCATTGGTCATTTTGATTATAATAGCCACATATAAATACCATATCGACCTTTTCTGCAATTGGTAAACAGTCCATTTTAAAGTGAGTAATGTATCACAAAGCAAATACCGTCCACATTGGCGAAATGTTACACAATACCATGCACTTATGTTTGTGACTATTACAGCGCCATCTATCACAAAGCGAAAAAAGTGTTCTAAATAAAACATATTTATTTACATACTAGATGAATATGTAATAAAAATTGGGTTACCTATTTTAAAAAATGTAGTTGATATCTGTTTGACCTACGGCAGCGCCATCTAGCGGGCCAGTCATATGCCATCTGTTTTCCCCCTTCTAGCTAGTAAAATTTAGTTCTTTGTAGATTTTTTGTTTGATGTTTATTTTGTGAGAATATTTGGCTCGGTCACTATCAATGGACCACCCTGTATATGTGCCTACCGTATATTTCCACAGATAAGATGATGGCAGAATCATAAAAAAGGCCCCAAAATGCAAGGTTGTCTTATACAACGGTTCAAAAAAAATTAGATTGATATTTAGTTAGAAATTTACATCTTGGAGGAAAGATTTATGAAACAAAGGTTTGCATAATTTAAAAAAAAAATTGGTGGAAGTGTATTACCGTCTTTAGCAACTAAATGAAAGGCATTTTTATTTAGTTGCTAAAGACGGTAATACACCTCCACCAATTTCATATGCAGCTAAGGATGACGGAAATCGAAAAAATGATGTTAAAAAAAATATTCGCTTTAGGAGCTTTATTAATTTACTGAGCATACAAGGGAACATACGATAACCTATACGTGATAAAGCAGGAATAGAATTATTTACAATGGAGCTTGATTTTACAATGTCACTTGTCAAAAATAATTCATCAATATATCCAGAGTCACACTGAAACGATTAGCATATTTTTAGTACGGGGCAGTGAAAGGTTTAAAATATTTCGGAGCTACATGCAATAATTGTGGTTTCCTTTGAAACCTTTTTTCTTACGTTCTTGGCCAATTTCACCCGCATAATATGTGCATCGGAGAGATTACATTTTGTCTCGGAGGGCGAAAGAAATTACTTTTCTCTTAAACTTTGTAGTGTAAAAAAATAAAAAAATCATGCTTCTTCATGATCGGATACAATGTAGCACAACACGTGTGAAAGTTCAAAAGCAGACCGCAAACACTGCCACAAAGGTAATCACGAAAACTATTTATGGCAGCTTCTAGTGGCATTTTTCGGAACTTCCTGAACCTTTGCCTCTGAATCTAATCCACGGGCATGATTTTAGATCTCTAAAACTGGAAAAAAATGTGTACTCGAGTAGATTAACTTGGGGGTCATCTTATAGAAAAGATATATGCTTAAACTATAAAATTTTGATGAAAATATGTATCTCGTCTTATCTGTGGAAATATATTAAGACTACACGGAAAGAAGGGGTTAAATCCATTTTACAGACTTTTTAGGAGACTAATTTCAAAGTTTAAAACATTACAGTTTCATTGGTTAATGACATACACTTCTGTAATTTATACAGTACATTCTACGACCTTTCTTTAGTATTCCCTGAAAGTATAAAACGATATTTATAAGAAAAACTGGACCCTTTATGTTGTTTTATCTGTAAATCTATTTTTTAATTTCTTAGTGTAAAGCACAAATAAGATTGTCAAAGTCAGATTGTTATGTGATATTGGGATGATATTTCACTATATAACTTCCCTGCAATTCCCCTTACAAAATTCTTCTTATATTTGAGTGTGGTCGTCTCTACGAGGCCTACGCTGTTGTGCACTATCAACGGAAATCAGTACTGTCAGGTGACAACTTTGCTCATTCCAGTCCTTCAGCAAATTGAATTTAGATATTAATGTAGATTTCTCTTTATCAGTTAGCAAATCATTACAGTTCTTCTTGTAATTAAAACACTCCCCTATTTCATGTGCCATTGCTCTTAGCTTTTTAGATACTTCAGACTGTCTACCAAAGCTCTGTCTTTTTCTAGACTTACCACTGCAAATTGAATCAGTATCTTCCATCGCCAGTTGAAACACCGTCCTCAGTTGGATATCAAATGAAATTCAATCTACTACACCACAAAGAATTCAAGTGAATGTCAGTGCTACTCTGTGTTAGCACAAATCACGACACGATATTCGGTTCTGCCACAGCATAAAGCAAAGAAGCTAATGTGAAATCTGCTATGTGTTTGCTTCGACAATACATATGAAAATCAACAATGACATTGCATTTAATTATGTCAACAATGATACTTCCATAACAGCAGGGGGGGGGGGGGAATACAGCTGACTGCTGAGAAATCGACACCGGCTGGACTTCACCCTTTCTTTCCGTGTTTGGAATGGACTTGACCCATTTTCTCAGTGTATTCAATATTTTGATCTTGCTGTAACTCAGTGACTAAACCCATTACTTTCATTTAAGTTCACCCAACTGAAAGTACATCTGATGAACTTCATAAGGATACCAGTAACTCATTAACCCCTTCTTTCCGTGTAGTCTTCATATGGTATTTTTCTTGGAATTATATTGTTAACAGCTGACTGGACAAGACTCGGTTATTGATTTAGTACATAACTCTTTGTAATTGAATGCCTTGATCATACATTGATTTTTTTTTTTAACCTATAGTCTTAGTCACAATTCAGTGTATGTACTCCTAAGTGTAAGTAAGTGTGAAATGTAATTTATTCCACTGTTTCCAGAATATTAATTTGCAGTATTTTTCAGGTTTTTTCCAGTCTTCATCCTAATTATGGGTGTCATCGCACCTTTGACTTCAGGTGCGGTAAGTAGTGCCGCTGTGGCATTTGTGTATGACTCCTCTAATATGCCAATGCGGACATTATATGCATTGTTCTGGGGAGTTGGACAAACTGTTGTGGCTGCTTGTATTGGCCTCACTCGAATACTTGCCACATTGTAACTATCAACCACTAATATCTATGATTTTTATGTATGAAAAGCCGGGCCAGCCAACTTTAACTGAAATATCAAAGCTTTAAAAAGCAACAGATTTATACTCTTTGTCCATAAGATGTGGTTAATTCAAAATGTTTCTCACACTCTTTCTTCAGTAGTAACTGTTGACAGTAAAAGTGATGAAATTATTGATTTCATTCAAGTCAGTAGTTAATCATGCTATGTTTATGAAGTTATATCTATATTGTAATCATTTGTGTGAATTTGGGATTATTGATGATTGCTCTTGTGACTATTCTAATTAATAGTGATTGGTTCAGCAACATTAAGTAACTTCTAAGAATCCTTCATAATTACAGTGTTTGGTTCTTTGTACTTTCTGGTAACACATCAGAACAATATTTGACATTTCAGGGAAGTAATATATTCCTCCCTTGCTTCAAAAGTTAATCCCACAATGTATGCCTACTGGTAAAGATTTTTACTTGTGTAATGTGTTTTAATACCTAACAGCATTAATGTGACATACTGTTGTAAATAGTTATTGTGTGGCACTGAGTACTGCACTGGTGGTGTAGCTTTAATAATTTATGTACATCTTGGGGATGTAGTGTCTGTGATTTACATGAAAAATTTGCTTTGTTGTTGTTTTCTGGCAACTTGTTTGAATTAGAGAACTTGTACTTATTATACTGGTTTTGTCCATAGTAATGCTATTGTTGCAATCTGGTTTGCATAAGCATTAATCTTCTTTTTACAAAAGAAGTATTTGTGTAAATTTTATTAAACATATTGCATATTTTGATTTAATTAGTACAAAAGCAACATAAGTGCTCTGTTGAAAAAATATAGATTTTGCAATGGTGAAAGTATTGTTGTTGATGGGAACCATATAGGAAGCAATCGTTCTATTGTGAATTAAAACTGCCACTGCAATACCCGTATTTCAAAAGTTCCTCAGGAACTAGTTCACGGAATTTGAGATTATCTTCTCATCCCTAATGATCCTATTATTTAATTAAATAATGGATGTGAAAGCACAAAACATTATGTTATCTTCAACTTCCTGTAATTTAGTAAGATTTCTGGGAAATGCAAATGAGTCTTGTACTTACTGCAGCATTCGTAATGATTGCACATAATTTATTGTATATAATGAAAATAATGTAAATATATATATTGTAAGCTGTACAGATACACATTGTACAATATATTTTTATGACTAAGAACAATGGATCATATAAATGGATCAATTACCTTTAAATTTTTTACTTTGTAGTCAAAGGGAATATGTAAATACATTTTTTGTATATATATATATTGCAGATTATGTAAGTATATCATTGTGAGATAAAATGGTTTAATTTTATAAATGGTTCAGATGAGATGTTTGTTATGTTTGATATATTATGCTAGGTTAAGTTTTTACCTTTTTTCAGAGAGACTGCATTTTAAAGTCTGTATGTAAGAGGCAGTAAATTATCTGTACATAAAGCTGTTTCTTTTAAACACACTTTTAGAGCTGATTCATATCAGTTTGTACATATACATTATCATCTCACTCATAAATATTTGTAATATTGTTGTATGTTTAATAAGTCAAAATGTGATGATGAAAGATTGATCTCAGTCTCAAAGACTCATGTTATTCATATGGTTTTCAAAGTATTTTAATTTTTTGAAGAAGTGTGCGTGTGTATAAGGATTCACTACAGGCTTCACATTTGTGCAGACTGAATACTGTATTGCTGTTTGTAAATTTTATAATAGATCCAGTATTATTAATAGCTTCCTGCTGTACATGTCCTAAATATTAAACATAATTTTTGAATGGCACCCTTTGGTACCATACAGAAAGAAAACAAGTAAAAATTGTTTACCAATTTTTATAACTGTGAATGAGTCCAGCAGATTAATATGTAGAAAATTGTTTGCACACTAGTTTTCAATATGATACATATTGAAAATAAAATTTTGTTACAAGAATTTATAAAAATATTCTTTGCTGCAGCAGAATTTTATTTCTTATTGCCTTTTCCCTGGTGTTCGGAGGGTCAAGAAAGTCTTATTCAGATAATTTGTATTCATGGGCCACATATTAAATATCACCTACACTTGTTCAGAACAAGACTCTATTACATCAACTAACCTCTGCAAGTGATGTTGCATTTGGAAAGTGGTAGTTAAGATGAGGAGGGGACTGTAACTGGCACTTAAAACGAATTCCGTTACATTTGTTTTAGACAGAATTTGGTCATTGTAAGAGTTCCCAGCAGTGACTGATTTTGTTACCTGTCTGTAATCTGTTGTGCCTCAGCATTTAACATCCACTGTCCTGTTTGGCCAATGTATGACATGCCATGTTTGCAAGGAATATGATAATTCCTGGTTTATGTACTCTCAGGTCATCTTTAAGTGTTCCCAATAGTCCTCTTGTTTTGCTGGACAAATAAAGCACATGCTTGATATGCTTCCTGAGGTTCTCACTGATTTTGATAGAAATAGTTTCTGCATAGGGAAGGTAACACTACAGTCTTGATCTTTCAATCATGTGGCAGAGTGGCTGGTTGAGCTACTTCTTGAATCTGTTTGGCAATGTCTCCATACTTGAAAAACACTGACCATAAGTGCTCTATTTCTGTTGCTAAACTAACTGTATCTGACAATTTGTATGCCCTACAGACCAATGTGTTCAGAACTCCATTCTTTTGTGTTGGGTGATGACAGCTGCTGGCTCAATGTATAAATCAGTATATGTGGGCTTTTGATACACACTGTGACCAAATGACTTATCTGCTTTCTGTTTGATAAGTAGTCAGAAATGGCAACTGGTCTTGCTCCCTCAGTTCCATTATGAGCCTAATATTTGGGTGGCATGAGTTCAGATTTTCTTGAAACTCATTAAGCCTTTCCCTACCATTAAGCCATATCACAAATATATCATCCACATACCTGAATAAAGATGTGGGTTTATATCTAGCCACCTCCATTGCTTTCTCCTCTGATTTCTCAAAGAACTTATTTACAACCATTGAAGACAGAGGGCAGCACACGGCTATACCTACAGTCAGCTCGTAATATAGCCTTCATACAGAAAATACGTGGAGGACACTTGTAAGTGATAAACGAAGTTTTACTATATACTGATCAAATATGTAGTTAGAAATTACACTTATCTCAAGTAAAATTAGAATGCTATATAATTAGAAATACATGAAGGAAACCATATTGGTAAATATAATGGATTATGACCAAATCGTTAAAACTCCAAAGAAAAAGTATCAAACATTGGAATGTCCCGTTCAAATAAAACACATTACATTTCACTCTCCAGTGCAGATAACAGATTTCTCCTCTTAGATGCACAGTGAGGAGGAAGATTAAAATACCATATTGCAACTTCTTTGATTGACAGTGTTTAAAAAGATTCTTGTGAAAATATATACTGCACAGCCTTGTTTGTTTGCCTTCCCCCTCCCCTCCAGGTAAGTCAAAACATTCTTTGTATAGTTTCATTGTACTTGGCATAATGTGTGTTTCATCTTTAACCAATTGCACCACATGAGGAACGCAAATCTTAAAACGCCTAACCTTGTGATGAGTTCCCCTAAAAACAAAAAAAAGTTCACCTGAACTTCACATGCTCTGGTGTAAATAGTGGTACTGATATGTAAAAGGACAATTTTTAAAGTAAGTTTCAATCTATCATGCCACACAAATGAGTTGCAGTAGCATTACGAACTGTGTTTCGTCATGCAACTTGGTCTGATACATTCCCGGTAGTATAAATAAGATTACATTTTAAATTGTGCAAGAATACAATATCTCACTAAGTGTGAGGCACATGGAGTAATACAATTTGACATCAGAAGCGATCCATCATGATATTATTGAAGTGTATGGGAACATTGAGTGAATGTTGTTTGATGTTAGCTTAGTGTTAGCATGGATGCAATTATGTCCATGATGAAGTACAAAGTGGCCAACAGTCTGCTATGAATTATGAACATCATATTGATTGATTCTACTGTCGGTTCTTGGTGAAACATTTCAAATAACTGAAAACTTGTTATTGCTATGTTTCACAAAACTTTATTTCTATAACCTAGGTTTCGGGTTATGAGCCCATTTTAAAGTACTTTACTGATTCCAAAGTTGTTACACCAGTGAAGACAAACCATTATGATACAACAGGTCTCTGTTTATTGATTTTAACATTAGAAGAAAATACTTGTACCTTGCAATTTAGGAACTGTTACACTTGCGTTACCTTATTAGAACAACCTTAATTATATATTGTACTCATTGTGTTTAATGATGTTATTTATTAATGAAATTACTGATCATTATTGTACCTTGAAAAAATTGAACAGTTTATAGTACAATACCTTGCTTCTTGCCTATTGTTAGTGCTACTTTTATTCTCTACTATGTCCCCCCAGGGGGCCCACAGTTCTTTTGTGGGTACCGTGTGTGGCGCGCACGGGGCTCCGAGCTGGAGCAGCCTTTCTTCTGCCCCAGGCTGCTTCACTTTCCCTCCCGGTTTATGCCTTTGCCCGGAGACGGGCGTCTTTCGTGAGTTAAGGTGGTTTCTTGTTGTTCTTTCTCTTATTCCTTGGTTCCTTCCTTTCTTACCCTTTGTTTCTGTCTACCTCTCCTTGTTGTACTCTCCTAGCCTTCTTCTCCTCCTCATTAGTCTCCGCCTCGGTGTTTGAGACACTTCTTTCCTTCTCTCTCTTCACTTCCTCTATTCTTCTTCTTTCCTCTCTGTGCGTGTCTGAAGGCCGACCCACGCAGTATCATGCTTAGTAGGTGACGAGGTAACGTGTAATTCCCCGTCCCGGGTAGACAAGTAGGGCATGTACGTACCCCCTGGTAAAGGCCAGGCCCAGGGAGGGGTGATTACCCGAGCTGGTACCTTCCGAACATGCCGATTGGTCCCTCCGTCAGGTCTCGGGACGTGTGACCTGAGGTGTGAACAGTCACCTAAGGTGGGTAAGCCCTCAGAGTGGGCCCCCACTAGGAAGGAGCGCGCCATCGGAGACGCCGGTAATCACGGGGGACACTTCCGCAATGACTTCCTTCTCTTCTTCAGTGACGTTGACCCAGAAATGAAAGATAGATTCACCTCAGCAAAAAAAGACTCTGCCTAAACTACCAAAATTTCTTGTTGTCTCTCGCACCGACGGTAAAGATTTCACGTCTGTAAATCCTTTCGTCATCCAGAAAGGTGTAGATGCAATTGCTGGCCCTGTTAAAACCTGTTCGCGTCAGTGCAATGGCACATTGTTGCTGGAAGTGGTCAGTGCCTTCCAGGCCCAAAAACTGATACGAACAACATTGTTACACACGTTTCCAGTCAAGGTAGAATCTCACAGCACACTCAACTCATCACAGGGGGTAGTTTTTACGAGATCCCTATATGTCTGATCAGGATGTAACAGCCATCCACAGGGTGATGAAAAAGGTAGATAACCAGCTGACACCGACTCGTACTGTGTTTTTGACGTTCGACAGAGTTGAACTCCCATCGAGGGTGAAAGCAGGGTATGAAGTCATCTCCGTCCACCCTTATGTACCTAACCCAATGCATTGTTTCCAGTGCCATAGATACAACCACACCCATCAATCTTCCCCTAATACAGCAAAATGTGTCAGTTTTGGTAGGGATGCCCATGAGGGGGGATTGCCCACCTCCGTCCCTTCACTACCTTAATTGCAACGGTAACCATGTGGCTTCCTCTCAGGAGTGCCCTGTTTATAAGGATGAAAAGGTCATCCAGCAAATTCGGGTTATGGGAAAGGTATCAACATCTGCCGCTCGAAAGTTGTTGGCGAGTCGAAAGCCCGCTGTCCTCCCAGCGGGCACATACAGTAAGGTCCTCACCTCCACTCGATCTACTAAGGATTCAAGTACCCAGACCTGTGATTTTACTATCGCTGACACAGTTGTGCGATCCACCAGCCCGAAGAATGCCCGTTCCACTGCTTCCTCCTGCTGCTTCTAAAGTTATCTTCGTCAACCTCTAGTAAACCGCGGGCACCTAAACAAGATGCCCGGACTTTGAAAAAGGAACTCGTTCGTTAGGATTTTCTGCGCTCTCAGGCTTCCCAACCATCAACTGCCTCTTCTCACCGTCACTCTTCCAGAAGAGCCAACAAGAAAAAGAGTTCCTCACCTTCCCCGTCGAGGCGTGACCCATCCGTCGCGCCGCCGAACAGTTGCCGGCCTCGGCTGTCTTCTGTTTCGCCGGGACGCTCCGTCTGCCGGGCACCCGGCCCTTTACCGGCGGTGGAAAGTGCCCCTCCTGATCAACTCAAGGGGGTGGCAGGCACTTCGGTCGAACCTATGGACCACGACCCTTTGCCCCTAGACAGCGATAGCAGTGCTCCCTCGATCCGGTCCTCAGCGGCCGTCAAGGTGACCCCGCTTGCTTGTTCATTTTTACCCTCATTTCTTATCTCATTTTTTATCATGGCGCTCCTTCAATGGAATATTCGCGGCATTCGTTCCAATCGGTAGGAGTTAAAACTACTCCTTCGATTGCTCTGCCCGCTTCTAGTCTGTCTACAAGAACCTAAGTTGCATCCAAGTGATCGTGCATACTTTCCCCACTACACCTCTGTGTGTTTCGACCTGCCACCTGTGGAAGGTACCCCAGCCCATGGAGGGGTTCTGATGTTCATTTGAGACGTCTATTACCATTCCATTACATTGCATACTCACCTACAGGCAGTTGCCGTCCGCATCACTCTATCCACATCACTCTATCCACATTTACCTTTTCCCTCTGTAATATCTATTCGCCATCGTCATCTGCCCTTACTAGGGCAGACGTGCTACACCTCGTTGACCAGCTCCCTTCACCTTTCATGTTGGTAGGTGACTTCAATGCCAACCACCCCTTGTGGGGCTCTCCGGCACCTTGTCAGAGAGGCTCCCTTTTGGTGGACCTTCTCCAAAACCTCAATCTTGTATGCCTCAACACTGGTGCACCGACCATCCTTTCTGACACAACCCATACTTACTCCCACATAGACCTTGCGATATGCACTCCTCAGCTTGCCGGTCGGTTTGTGTGATACGCACTTTCTGACACATACTCGAGTGACCATTTCCCTTGTATCATCCACTTCCTGCATCATTCCCCATCTCCTCGTCCCACCTGTTGGAACATTTCTAAAGCCGACTGGGGGCTTTATTCTTCCATGGCTGTTTTTCACGATCAAAATTTCCCCAGCTGTGACAGTCAGGTCGACTACCTCACAGAGGTTATTCTCACCGCTGCCGAACATTCCATACCTCATAACCTCATACATCCTCTTCTCCACGTCGTGTTCCAGTCCCTTGGTGGACTGCAGCCTGTCGCGATGCGCTTAGAGCCCGGCGCCGTGCTTTACACACCTTCCGCCGCCACCCAACTTTGGAGAATTGCATAAATTATAAACGAATGAGAGCGCAATGTCGTCGTATCATAAATGACAGCAAAAAAGTTTGCTGGACTGCTTTTACTAGTTCTTTTAACCGTTTTACTCCCTCCAAGGTTGTTTGGGGTGGCCTACGCCGTTTATCCGGCATCAAGGTCCACTCCCCGATTCCTGGCCTGACCGTGGAGAACGCAGTCCTCGTGGCCCCCGCTGATGTTTCCAACGCATTGGGCCGTTTCTTTGCGGAGGTTTCGAGCTCTGCCCATCACCACCCTGCCTTTCTCCCTCGCAAACAGGTAGAGGAGGCACGGCCACCTTCTTTCTACTCTTTTAATCGTGAAAATTATAATGTCGCCTTCACCATGCAGGAGCTAGACCGTGCTCTCGCCCTGTCCCGATCTTCTGCTCCCGGGCCTGATTCCATTCATATTGAGATGTTGAAGAACCTCTCACCTGTGGGCAAGTGGTTTCTTCTTACTACCTACAATCGCATATGGACTGAAGGTCATGTTCCCACAAGTTGGCGTGAAGCCATTGTTGTCCCCATCCCCAAACCAGGGAAGGACAAACATCTTCCTTCTAGTTATCGCCCCATTTCTCTGATGAGCTGCGTCTGTAAGGTGATAGAATGCATGGTAAACGCTCCGTTGGTCTGGCTCCTCAAATCTCGCCGCCTCCTGACTAATATCCAATGCGGTTTTCGTCGACACCGCTCTGCTGCTGATCACTTTGTTACATTGTCGATCTTCATTTTGAATAACTTTCTAAAGAAGCGTCAAACAGGAGCAGTGTTCTTCGACGTGGAGAAGGCATATGATACCTGTTGGAGAGCGGGCATTCTCCGCACATTGCACACATGGGGCCTTCGGGGTCGCCTCCCTCTTTTCATTCAAGCGTTTTTGGTGGATCGCAAGTTCCGGGAACGGGTGGGCCCTGTTTTGTCAGACACCTTTTGCCAGGAGAATGGGGTGCCACAGGGCTCTGTCTTGAGTGTGGCTCTCTTTGCCATTGCAATCAATCCAATCATAGATTGCCTTTCAGCCGACATCTCCGGATCTCTTTTTGTTGACGATTTCGCAATTTATTGTAGCGCCCAGCGGACGTGTCTCTTGGAGCGTTCTCTCCAACGCTGTCTTGACCGTCTATATTCCTGGAGCATCGCAAATGGCTTCAGATTCTCCACTGAGAAAACGGTGTGTATAAACTTCTGGAGATACAAGGAATTTCTTCCACCTTCTCTACGTCTCGGCCCTGTTGCTCTCCCTTTCGTGGAGACTACGAAATTCTTGGGACTCATGTTGGATCGTAAACTTTGCTGGTCCACACACGTGTCCTACCTGGCTGCCCGTTGTGTCCGATCCCTTAATGTTCTTCGTGTCCTCAGTGGCACGTCATTGGGAGCAGATTGCACCGTCCTGCTTCACCTTTACCAGGCTATCGTTCAGTCGACACTCGACTACGGAAACCTTGTATACTCTTCTGCACGGCCATCGATTCTCCGCCGTCTCAACTCTATTCACCATCGGGGTTTACGTCTTGCGACTGGTGCATTTTATACTAGCCCTGTTGAAAGTCTGTATGCCGAGGCTACTGTATTACCCTTGACCACTCGGCGTGACATACTTTTGTCTCAGTACGCATGCCGCCTGCGGTCGATGCCCAACCATCCATCTTACCAATTATTTTTTGACGACTCACTCGATCGCCAATATCAGTTGTCTGCAATTGCCTTGCTTCCACCTGGAGTTCGGTTTCGCCGCCTGCTACAGCGGCTCGATTTTACCCTTACTTCCACCTTTTGGTTGAGCGAAAGCCCATTGCCACCGTGGCATCAGGCCCAGGTTCACCTTGAACTTAGTTCGCTCCGCAAGGAGAGCACTCCGGATACCGCTCGAGGCTTGTCGAACTCAGTTCGCGGTTCGATAATGCCATATTTATTTACACTGATGGTCCCAAGAGCACTGCCGGTGTCGGATCTACCTTCGTCGTCGGGGACAACCGGTTCCAATACAACTCCCTGACCGGTGCTCGAATTTCACGGCTGAGCTTTTTGCCCTCCACCAGGCCGTTTTTTATACCTGCCGCTACCGCCAACCTTTCTATGCCATATGTTCGGACTCCCTTAGTGCCCTGCAGAGTCTTAAGGACCCTTTCTCGAACCATCCTCTCGTGTATCGGATCCAACGCTCCCTCCAGTTGCTAGCAGATGACAGCTGTCATGTTTCTTTCCTGTTGATCCCTGGCCACGTGGGTGTGCCCGGGAATGAGACCGCCAACATAGCAGCCAAGGCCGCAGCTCTTTTGCCTCACATGGCTACCTTTTGCGTCCCATCGGACAATGTTCAACGGGCTCTTCGCCGGAGTATCGTGTCGTCATGGCACAGTGCGTGGTTTTCACTGTACAACAATAAATTGCGAACTGTAAAACCAACCCCAACCGCTTGGAGGACCACCTCACGCCCCTCTCGGCGAGAGGTGGTCATCCTGGCCCGGTTGCAGATCAGTCACTGCCGTTTCAGCCACCGTCACTTGCTATCCGCCGACCCTGCATCGCTGTGCTCCTGCGGTGAACTGCTGACAGTGCGACATGTTTTACTGTCCTGTGTTAATTTTAATCATCTCCGTGTAGCCCTTCACTTTCCGTCTACTCTGGAGGAAATTTTAGCTGATGACACACGAGGAGCTGCTCGAGTTTTGCATTTTATCAACTTGGCTAACTTATCAAAGGATATTTAACCCCTTTAATTGTCTTTTATCTTTCGTTTTTAGCCTCTTCTTGTGTTCTAACTGGCAGTTACCATTTTTTTTTTTTTTTTTAGGTCTAGCGAATCTCTGTTCTTGTCTGGGCGCTAATGACCGTAGAAGTTGTGCGCCCTAAAACCAAAGAAAAAAAAATCTCTACTATGTAGAAGTTACTCATAGTGAAAAAGAGGTGAATAATTGAATTGCCCGTTTATTCAGTATCAAATGTTGTGCTGTGTGCATCTGTTTTTTAGTCTCCAAAATTTTTAGTTGGGTCAGTTTTGCACCTTTACCTTCAACATGTAAGACTTTTAGATCTATGGCGTATTTGTGCTCTTGTTCTAAGCAGTGTTGGGTAAAGGCAGAATCTGGTTTTCTTAATCTCTAGCTCCTGTGGTGTTCCTTAAGCTTGGTACAAATTGACTGACCTGTCTGTCCTATATAACAGGACTGGCACTCTTTACAACTGATTATATATACACCACTGTTCGTAATGGCTGGCTGCCGGTCCTTTGAAATGAACAGGCTATTACGTAAGTTATGTGGATAATAGAAATATACTGAAAAGTCCTTTGTTTTCAAAATGTTAAAAGCCTATTGGAAATTTTACGTATCAAAGGTAACCTACACCATTTACTTTTTGATTTTTCGATGGAGCTTACTGGATAGAGCAGGGATCTTGCTAGTTTCTTCTTTTTCTTGTCAAGAATTTTGTCAATTGTGGAGGAATGAAAGTCATTATTTGTTGCTATGGTTTTTATTGTGTCTATTTCTTGTTCATGGTAATCTTGGGTCATGGGAAAGGACAGGAGTCAGTTTATCATATGGTGGAATGCTGCATGTTTGTACGTTGTTGGGTTCTGAGAGAAGGCCGGGATGAAGGTATCAGTAAAGGTGTCTTTCCTGAAGATCTTAAATTTATGGCTTCCATTTTCTATTAGTATGCTGATGTCAAGAAAGTTAATTGTGGGACCTCCTAACTCCGACCTTCTCTCAGCACCCACGTCGACCTAGATCAGGTCTTCCGATCGCGATCTGGATTCGTACACTTCTTTCCTCACGTCAGTCCCTACCGCTCCCTGACGCTTTTTCCTGCCCATCCCATGTCCCTCCTTGGTCCATCCCCCGTTTGAAGCTCCACCTGCAATTATCCTGCGACCCAAAGGCGTTAGTTTCACCACTGACACTCCTTTGCAAGTTTCTGGCACTACTTGCTACTCACCGTGACAGAAGTCCTCTATAGTGATGCAGAAGTCCTCTATACTGATGGCTCCCTGGTAGTTGGCAGAGCCGTTTTTGCCTTTGTTCATGGCAACCACAACGAACAACCTGGCTTTAGTATTTGTACAACTGAACTGATCGCCATAACTCGTGCTCTTGACTGCCTAAAAACATGCCCCAGGAAGGCTGTCGTGCGCAGTGACTCCCTTAGTGGCCTGCAAGCCCTTGACAAGTATTTCTCTTCCCATCCGTTGGTGCAATCCATTCACAACGCCATCGCTTCACTCGACAAGTCTGGCTGTTCGGTAGACTTTATTTGGCTAAGCTGGCCATTACCGCTCCTCCCCTGGATATTGGTATCCCAGAATAGGATATCCTATTGGATTTGCGCCACAAGGTTTTTGAGGCTTGGAACATACAATGGGCGACACTGAGCACTCCCAACAAGCTCCATGCAATTATGTCCTTTACGGCCGCCTGGAAGTCCTCTTTCAGGCATTTCCGTAGGAACACTGTTGTTCAATGTTGCTTATGTATTGGCCATACGTGGTTGACGCAAGGCTACCTTTTACGTCAAGAGGACCCACCGAATTGCTGCTGTGGAAATTTGTTGACAGTGGTCCACATCCTGTCAGACTGTCCGATTTTAGCCACCTTGCAGCACTCTTTTAACCTACCTACTGCACCTGCCTTGATTTTAGCTGACAATGCCTCAGTGGCTGACCGTGTTTTAGGTTTTATACACGCAGCTGGATTTTATTGTTCTATTTAGTGGTGGACTTGTTGCCTGGTGTCTCAGCTCTCCACCCCTCACATTTTAATCTGATGTCTTTCTTACTTCTACCCTGTTTTTTACCTCCAGGTTTTTAGTTTGTGCAGAGTGACTGGCTCATCTTGTATTTGTTTGTGATCAGCCAGCCACTGTTCCCTGCTCTATTTTAGTTTAGTTCATCACTTGGTCTCTCCTATTCTTGTCTTCTTCAGTGGTGTTGAGGTGTCAGGTTCATTGGCACTGTTGCCCCTTATGCCTCTCTTCTGGGTGTTGAGCTTTATATTACCTTTTTCCAACTTGGATGTCTTGGCTTCGGTAGGAACAGGGGACTGATAACCATGTAGTTTAGAACCTTCAAAACCCAAGAACAACTACTACTGTTGGACAAGAGTTTTGGCCTGGCAGCTTTTGCACATGCACATGCACTTGTTGCAATTGAAACATAAGTTTGTTATTTTTTCCGCCTTTGTTATTTGCAGAAAATCTGAATTTGAAAATGACTTCCATTTCCATATTGGCTAGTACTTGCAAAGGGAGATTGGCTCCTCTTCGCAGTTCATAGAAGGAAGATCTGAGAATAACTTATTGCTGAAAAATCTTTTTTGATCTATATAACATAAAAAATGTGTGAGCAATAATCATTGCAAGGTCAAGAATGTTGTAAAAGCCATATACAGGCCTGAGATGGGTGCCACCTCTGACTCTGAAATGTCATGCCAATTTGTGAGGTATATCGACTCCATCCCAAGTTTCATTATAAAATTTCAGTATCTGGAAGATTCATCTTAATATTGTCATTGATCTAATATCCAGCATGCTTGTTACTCAGAATAAGGACATCCATACATTTGACACCTAAAGGATAGAACCGAGAAAGATTTACAGTGGACTGCACACTTTTTTGTTCAAAAACATGAATAACGGTATATGCCTATGTTGTGTAAGGTGTCAGATAAAAGATGCACTGTCAAATGTTTTCAGATTCTGTTTGTCATTTATTTCTTGTGTCTGAATCACTGAGTCAGCAGTCCACAGGCACAAAATCATTGTCCTCATCTGTGTTCTCCTCAGTACCATATTCAACACTCCAATTGTCTGTGAAGCATAGATAGTAGAGAATCTCGGCATCCGTAAGACTGTGGCATCTTGACATCATTGCTTCAATTATGTGAACTCATGAAAATAAGTCACAAGCTTATGTGGGTGGCACCAGGAATGGCTCAGCCCACTCGGCTTGACC
Source organism: Locusta migratoria (assembly GCA_026315105.1). Lineage (NCBI taxonomy): Eukaryota > Metazoa > Arthropoda > Insecta > Orthoptera > Acrididae > Locusta > Locusta migratoria. Next base: position 304,574,358 of record CM048746.1, read on the forward strand.
AAAGATAAAAGTACACAGACAGAAAGGGCAATGCGGTTGACAGCTGCTGTTTTCATACAACTATTAGCAGTGCCTCAGGTAGAGCTGTCGATACTCTGTGGCTTTCCAGTGTCACATTATAGGTCTGTATGTCATCAGTCCACAGAAAATTGAAAATCAGAGATACTAGTAATGTGTATATCAAATTGGTCCAGAAAGGAATATTAATATGTAGATAGGGAACAACTCACCATAAAGACAAATGTTGAACCGCCGACAGACACAAATAAAAGACACACAAACACATACACAATTCTAAATTTTCGGCTGTGGCCGTCCTCAGAAATAGAACACTCATCCACACAATCACTCATCAACACACGCCATCTCCGGCCACCCAACACAGTCCTACTCACGGCAAGTGGGCGGGGCAGGAGTGGAATAGGGAAGGAAGGGGGAAAGTGGAGAGGGAAGATACAGGTGGGGAAACAAAGAGGCGATGCCAGGTGGAAAATGAGATGCAGTATGAAAAGGGGGGTGTATATATGTAAATAATTAAAAATATAAAATAAAAAAAAAAAAAAAAAAAAAAAAAAAAACAGGAAGTACACCTTAGGGATAGGGGCAGAATCGGAAGGAAATGTAGGATGTGAGGAGGAGTGGGGCTGTAGGATGTTATCTGATAATGAAGCCAGGATGGTTGAAGGACCGTAGGCTGTGCTGTAGGGATAACTCACATCTCCACAATTCAGAAAAGCTGGTGGAGGAGGGGTAGATCCAGATGGCTCGGGTGATGAAGCAGCTGTTAAAGTCCAATGTGTTGTGCTTCACTGCATGCTGTGCCACAGGATAGTCCATATTGGTCTTAGCCATAGTTTGGCAGTACCCATTCATCCTGATGGAGAGCCAGTTAGTTGTCATTCCAATGTAGAATGCAGAGCAGTGATTCCAGCAGAGTTGGTATATTACATGGCTGCTTTCACAGGTGGCCCGGCCTCTGATGGGGTAGGACAAGCCTGTGGCAGGACTGTAATAGGAAATGCTGGGTGGGAGGATTTGACAGGTTTTGCATCGGAGTAAGGGGTTGGGATTAGGAGTGGCATAGGGATGGACTAGGATGTTGTGGAGGTTTGGTGGGCGGCAGAACACTACTTTGGAGTGAGGGGGGGGGGAAGGAGGATATTAGGTAGGATGTCTCTCATTTCAGGGCATGTTGACAGATAATCAAAGCCCTGACGTAAGATATGGTTCAGTTGTTCCAGTCCAGGGTGGTATTGGACGACTAGAGGGGCACTATTTTGCTGCTGGTTAGTAGGATTGGAGGGAGCACTGTTGGTGTGTGAAGATATGGCACAGAAAATCTGTTTATGGACTAGGTCTGGTGGATAATTTCTTTCTGTGAAGGCCTTTGTGGGGTCTTTGGCATCACTGCAGATACGCCTTCCACGGGTGGTGAGGCTATATGGGAGGGATTTTTTGATGTGCAAAGAATGGCAGCTGTCAAGGTATTGTTGAGAGTTGGTGGGTTTGATGTTGACAGAGGTGTTGATGGAGCTGTCAGAGAGATGCATATTAACATCCAGGAAGGTGACAAGTTGGGTTGAGAAGGATCATGTGAAATGGATGGGTGAGAAAGAGTTGAGATTGTTAAGGAATGAGGATAGGATGTCCTGGCCTTGAGTCCAGATCATGAAAATATGAATCTGAACCATACCAGGGGTTTGTGGATTTGGGAGGCTAGGAAGGTTTCCTCTAGATGGCCCATGAACAGGTTGGCATAGGAAAGCACCATATTGGTGCCCGTGGCAGTGCTGCGGATCTGTTTGTACACTTCTTCCTCAAAGGAAAAGAAGTAGTTGGTTAGGATATAGTTGGCAAGGGCTATGAGGAAGAGGGTATTGGGCTTGGAGACTGAAGGATGTTGGGAGAGGTAGTGCTAGAGTGCAGCAAGACCATGGGTGTGAGGGATATTTGTGTGCAGGGAGGTGGAGTCAACAGTGACGATTATGGGTCCAGGAGGTAGAGGAGTGAGGATGGTGGAGAGTTGATGAAGGAAGTGGTTGGTATCTTTCATGTGGGAGGGTAGATTTCGGACAATAGGTTGGAGGTGTTGATCAATGAGGGCAGAGATTCTTTTTGTGGGAGCACAGTAACCAGCCACAATTGGATTATTAGGTTTGTGAATTTTAGGAAGCATGTAGAAGGTAGGTGTGCGGGGTGTCTTTGGAGTGAGGAGATAGATGGATTCAGGTGAGAGATTCTGGGAAGTGCCACAAGATTTTATCAGGTATTGGTCATTCTGGCATACCTTGTAGGTGGAGGAATCAGACAATTGGACGAGACCTTCAGCCACATATTTACTGTGATTTAACGCCACAATGGTGGAACCTTTGTCTGCCGGAAGGAAGATTAGGTTTGGATCTTTCTTGAGGTTGTGTAGTACTCTGGTTTTTTCTGCCGACAGGTTGGTATTCTTAGGAAAGGATGGTGAGGCCTGTTGGTGTGTGAAGATATGGTACGGGAATTCTGTTTATGTACTAGGTCTGGTGGGTAATTTCTGTCTGTGAAGGCTTTTTGCGAGGTTTTTGGCATACTGGTTAAGGGAGTTCTCATCACTGCAGTTACGCCTTCCACAGGTGGCGAGGCTATATGGCTCTGTTGTATCCCCCCTTATCTTCCCTCTCCACTCCTCCCCCCTCCCATCCTTTCCGCTTGCCATGAGTCAGACTGTGTTGGGCGACCAGAGATGGCTGATTGTGTGTGTGTGTGTGTGTGTGTGTGTGTTTTATTTGTGTCTGTTGGTGGCTCAATGTTCAGCTTTACAGTGAGTTGTCCCCTATCTATATAGCAAATTGTGTTAAACTTTGTATGGATCGAAAATGACTCACTTGGTACTATAGTTATAACAGATAAATTTTTACCCTTCTAGGTGGGCTAGGGGGATGAAATTTTGGTGAATTGTACAACTCCATAAATGATTAAAAGTCATAAGAGGGTTGGTCCTGTTTTAAATAGGGACAAATGGTGTTCAGAAAAGATATATTGAATGAAGTAGTTGGTGGCATATTTATTGCTGTCACAAGCGGTTTACATTGAAAGAAATATCAACAGCAATTGATAAATTTATACCAAATAAATTAACAAAAGAGGGGTCTGACCCACTGTAGTACACAAAAGTAGCTAGATCACTCTTGTAAAAGCAAAGAATAAAGCATGCCAAATTTAAACAAACACAAAATTCCCAGACTGGCAGTCTTTCACAGAAACTCTAAATTTAGCTCGAACTTCAATGCGAGAAGCTTATAATAGTGTCCACAACAAAATCTTGTCACGTAATTTGATAGAGATTCGTAATAAATTCTGGTTGTATGTATACTAGCAGCAAAACACTATCAATACTTTCACTATGCAATAGCAATGGTGATGCTATTGATAATAGTCCTGCTCAAGAAGAATTGCTAAACACAGCTATCCAAAATATTTTCACCAAAGAATAAGAAGAAAATACTCCTGAATTTGAATCGAACAGCTGCCAGCATGCATAGGTTAATCTATAGGTAGATAGGCTATTGCTGGAGTATTAAAGCACTTAACAAAAGTAAGTCTCCCAGCTTCTGTTGTATACCAGTTAGGTTCCTTCCAGAGTATGCTGATGCAAAAGCCCCATAGCTATTGTATACAACTGCTTGCTCAGTGAAACATCTGTACCCAGAGACTGGAAGGCAGTACAGGTCACTCCAATATTCAAGAAAGGTAATAGGAATGATCAGCAAAATTATAGACCTATATCATTAACATCAGATTACACCAGAATTTTGGAACATATATTTTCTTCAAACATTATGAACTACTCCAAAGAAAGACCTATTTACCCATAGTCAACCCAGATTCAGAAGGTATCATTCTTGTGAAACACAGCTAGAGCTCTTTACTCACATGAAGTGATATCGAAAAGGTATCTCAAATCGATTCCATTTTTCTAGATTTTCAGAAGGCTTTTCACACTAAACTTCTGAAGTGTCTTGTAATCAAATTGTGTGCTTATGGATTATCACAACAGTTACAATTACATTAATTTTGTTATTTCCTGTAAGAAAAGACAGTATGTTGCAATTGATGGAAAATTGAGTAAAAAAAAAAAAAAAAAAAAAAAAAAAATATAAAAAAAAAAAATAAATAAAAAAAAAATAAAGTGATATCTGACTTTTCCAGGGAAGTGTTGTAGGGCACTAACTGTTGCCTATCTTTATAAATAATTTTGAAAATAATGTGAGCAGCTCTCCTGGACTATATGCAGTGACTGTCATTTTTATACATGTTTTTGATTCCAAAGTTGCATTAATTGGGACAGTTGTGGTCTGTTCAATTGCAACATCTCTTCCCTTCTTACAGTGTTGTAAGCCTTTTGTATGACAATGAATGCAACTAAAACTTCTTCCGCAATTTTCATTCTTGCATTACCTGTTTATTCTAGGTAAGGCATTTAGAGTTAATCTCCCAGGCAAAAATTTTAATTCTTCTGTGAATTGAGTTTCTTTCTCTTGTTTTTATTTGTTTTAAATTGTCTTTTCAAACTACTTCATGCAATAACGCTAACACTGTTCTTCTATAGTACTCGCAGAGCATTGTGTTACCCTAATCAAAAATAGGTATGATGATTCCCTCTGCTCAATCATAATGATCTTTTTGTCAGTCCATTCTCTCCTCATTACTAGAAACGGCCACTTAATTCTGGTGGGCCTTACTGTGATATTTGTCCACTGTGATGTCATTTCTAATCCAGCTTCCTCTATTTCCTATTTCACTGATTTTTTGTAGGCTACATCATTTTGTACACAAACCAATAATTAATACTGAATTACCTAGAATCCTTCCTACTTCTATGTCTTAAACACATTGACTCCTATGTGAGTTAACAGTAGTTTCACCTTTGGAGCACGTGAAAGTGCATACAAACGGATATATTTTAACTTGAAGCTAAGTGATGTTGTGCCAGCTCACACCAGGATGCTGTGACTTACAGTGGATCTTGGCCCCCAGTAACAAATCACTTTCCTGGGTTACAGTTTTCAAGAACTCAAGAAAAGTTAAATTCACCCGTAATTAAGTGTTATAAAGTTCATTTATAGTTGACAGTCTAAATGGTTGTATCTGTTTTTGAGTGCTTGGTGAATTTTTACTTTAAAAAACTATGAATCGGAGATTTTCCATTAAATTTTACTTGAAAAAACTGGAATAAATTCTATTCGAAATGTTAACTGAGGCTTCTGGCAAATCTACTCTGAGTAACATAAGAGTTTATGAGTGGTACAGATGTTTAAGATATGGTTGAGAAGTTGAAGACATGGTTGCCCTAAGGCTTATCACAGTGTGGAAGAATGAAAGAAAAGGTTCTGAGAAATCCCATCACCATATAGCTTGCCGATTATATAGGCATAGGCCCACACCAACCATTTTTAGGTTATTTTTGGCAGCAAGGTTAGCTCCAAAATGGTTGAATATAGACTAAAAACAACTTTGCACAGCAACCACTCAGGAATTGCTGATTGAAGTTGACAAAGATCCATAAAGATTAGAGCAGGTGACAAAAGATGAATATATGGGTGTTTCATCAAAACCAAGGCCGAATTGTCCTGTGGAGTATTGACGCCAGAAGTCAATGCTAGACGAAATAAACCAGTACATCTTTGGGACTTATGTTCTTTGACTTTGCTGTGTGTGTGTGTGTGTGTGTGTGTGTGTGTGTGTGTGTGTGTGTGTGTGTGTGTGTGTGTGTGACTTAATTATGCAACATCACGTCCACAGTGGTGGACAATTTCATGCTTAGTAAGCTGCTTACTCTTGTCGAGTATGTGGCTACACAACTCGACACACTTGTCGCACTGTCTGAACTCTGTGCTGACATTGCCACCCTGCGAGAAACGAATATCTTATTACTCAACAAAGTAGATAGTGTCTTGCATGACTTGGCCAAAACCCACCAGCGGTTTAGCCATCCACACAAATAGCTCACAGCCACACCACCCAAACATTGAACCACACCACTCCGCTAACCGGCGCACAATCGGGACCCCAAGTGATGGCCCATCACAGACCGGCTGCCTCACCTCAGCATTGGGCACCACACTGCTGCCACACACACACACACACACACACACACACACACACACACACACCATCCAAACAATGGGCAACGGTCTGCAGCCGACCTGCCACCTCAACATCGAGCACCTATGTACCATAACACACGCCAGTTCTACTGTGGCTGCGCTGCTAGCATCTCGCCCCCTACCTCTCCCCTCCTCTTAGCTGCAGTCACCAACGGCACTTGCCGAAAAATCACAACCACTCCCAGCACCACTGTACACCATAAAATGTGCCACCTTACTCCTAAAAAACTTTTTGCAGGAAAGGAGGCAATCCATGAACTTCTCCAAGCTAGTACTGTGCATGCCTCTTCAAATGACTGGTCGTCATACATCTTGTACCCAAGAAAGATGCTCCGTCTGCCTATGCAGCAACTATCGAGTCCTCAATGTACACACCATCATGTATTTCTACTCAATGCTCTAGATCAGGGGTTCTCAAACTTTTTGAGTCGCAGAGCATCTTTAAAAAGTGGAACAAAAGGTGGAGCATTAATTTTTCGTTACACATATATACTGCATTTGGTAAATTCAGTGACAGTATTATTGACAAAGCACAGTAATTTAACAATTTAAGCACACAAGACAATAAGATTAATCACTGTAAATGTTTATTTTATCCATAATTTCAAAATACACAGAACTTCACACACATACAAAAAACAGTAACCAAACATTTGAGAATAAATTCAGCAAAATAGGTATTGTAACTCCACAAATTTTACACACCCAGAAAAATAATTATTTAAAGACATAGTTACAAACTTTCATTGGTTTAGGGAAAAACCAAGGATGTCAAAGAGAAGGATGCGACTGTTTTAATTTGCACAATAAGACTATATCTGGTTGAATATTGGACAGTTGGAACCGAATATCTTGCTCTACATTGAGACACGATCTATATTTTGAATTAGTTGAAACATATTGATGGTGTTGGTGAGCAACCTCATATGTCAGTTTGTTCATGTAAGAACATCGTTGACAATTTTTATTTAATTTATGGCTTGAATATTATTTTCGACTATGTTTTCATGGAATGAAATAATTTATAGTGATGATAATTGTTTTTTACTTATTTACTATCGAGATAACTGTAAAATAATAATGCTTATTTCACTGTCCCGTAAAACTGATTTTTTTTTATATACAAGGTTGCTGTTCCCAACACCATTGATATGCAGAAAACCCTGATTCGCATAAGTATGTGGTTGACAAAGGCAGAAATTTAGCTATATCTGATAAGATTTTAATCTTATCCTTTAGCGTACACCAAAATTCTGAGTCTGAATGCTTAGTTTGAAACTTTGTGATAATCTCGGAATCTGATGCAAATCAAGCAAGCATCGTACCGCTCCAATGTCTAGAGTGTGTGTGTGAGTGTGTGTGTGTGTGTGTGTGTGTGTGTGTGTGTGTGCCCGTCGAGGTAGCCCCCTCTGGAAAGGTTGAAGTTGCAATTTGAGATCCCAGTCCGAAGCCTGTTGAGAGCTTTCCAGGTCGTAAAGGATTTGTTACCTCCAGATGCAAGTTGTTCTTTCAGGGCCAAAGGAAGCTGCTCCTTGAGCGAAGCCGCCTAGGCTGTTGTTGGTGCCCATGTAGGTATTGATGATTGTCTGTCAATTGTTTCTTCCTCTCCACCTTGGCAGCTACTTGCCGCCGTATGCTAAGGGGAGCTATCGCTATGAGAGGGTAGATCATCTCTGTCCGCGTGGGTCCCAAGCACCCTGATATGATGTGGGCTGAGTCATTTACAGCCACATTGATATGTTTCACGTGGGCCCAATTCTTCCACACAGGCACGGCATATTCAGCTGCTGACAGACTAAGTGCCATGGCTGTTGTTCGAAGCACTTGTGGGTCGGCACCTCAGTTTGTGTTCGTCAGTTTGCAAATGATGCTGGTCCTAGTGCTGACCTTTCTCTTAGTTTCTAAATAGTGTTGTATAGAGGACAGAGTTCTATCCATCTTCACTCCTAGGTATTTGGGAGCATCGCAGTGCTCCAGCTCTTGGCCTTTCCAGCTTACATGAAGCTTTGTTTTAGCTTCCTTATTCCTCAGACACAGCCATGTCGTCAGCATATATAAACTGCCTGACTTCGGGGAATATTGGCTAGTCATTTGTGTACATGTTGTTTTTTTTTTTATTCTCCATCTGCTACTTTTTCCATGCAATGTGACATAAAAACGCCTGTTCTGTAGTATGCTTTTTTATACGGAATACTGATTTACAACCCAAACATTTTCTTTCTTTTTTTGTGACCTGTCAGGAAAATACAAGTTAAAAAAATCAAGCAAACATAACAGGTGAACTTCGTACTCATTTAACAGTATTGTCGGGATTAGAGTTCATCCCTGAAGACTTTTGTCATTGTAAAACTATCCAGGTTTCCATTCTGCCCTAAATTTAAGCTTCTTTTTAAATGCTTTGACAGTAGCATTAGCATTAAAACTAGTCGCTGCGTTTCCTCAGATGGACAGAAATAAATAATTAAGTTTTGTAAAAATATTGGCTAAATACGCTGACTTCGTTAGCCAACAATCATCGCACAATTTCTCTCCCAAAGTGCAGTCTTTTTCATTCATGATGATTCTCACTTAATTTCTTAGTTGAAAGAGGCGCATTAAACTTTTACCATGGGAGAGCCACCTTACTTCTGTGAGAAAAAATCATGGAAGTAAAAATAAAGGGAGATGGTACTATGTAGCTATACTACACTTTCAAGCCATGGCTGCCATGAAACTCCAACCACAACACTGACACTGTGTTGTAGAGTCATCGCGAAATACCGAGAGTGCCACCAGAAGTTAAATTTAAATGGACTATCGAGTTTTCTGGTCAAATCATGGCACCCGACTCCATGATCACAACATACACGAAACCAACAGACGATGATTTGTGAAACGCACGAATATGAATTTTGTTGCAACTTGTTTCACTCAAAGATGATGTTAGGTTCATACCTAATCACAAACTCGTAAATCACTACTTATTTGGAAATAAATTGTGAACTTTTTCTTTTAAAGGAATCCCAGATACCTGCCATCAGTTGTTTTTAAATTCACATTTATGGTTCCAGCTTGTATTACTGTACATGGTGATGCTACATGTTGCGCAAAGTAAAGTAAAGCAAGATCATATTGGTATGTTGACTACGGAATGGGTTTTACTTTTCTGTAATGTCTCTTATCTGTGCACTGATGCAGTAAATTTTTTATATGTGCTCAGTTACAGAACTTGACAACCTGTTTTGTGATACTAAATGAAATGTACAGTCATGTGACTATGGCATGTTTCTTAGGCAGGTCTGACAGTTTAAAATTGTTATGTGGCACATGAAAATGGACTTTCCTACAGAAATCTCGACTGTGAATTACAAATAGTTGATGACAATCTAATGTCCTTAAAAACTATATTTGAGTTATCCTCTACAAATTAAAATGACCAAGCAGACACCTATTAGCTACAAGGAATAATATAAATGTTAATGATACTGTACTTTTTTCACTGACAGTAACTAAAGTTGTTTCCTAATGTTTATGCCTGATTATCGCACTCGGAAATCAGCACAATATCGGTTATAAGCAGCCAATTGTTTGTGAAAAGCCATTTGGAGGTTACTCATTTCAGCTACAGTGATTTAAACTTTCTTTTTAGGTTCCTGAATCGCAACATATTCCGAAATAGATCGCCAGCGCCGTCTTTCTGACAAGGAAGAATGTAAATAACATTATTTTCAGTTACACAAATTTAACCTGTACTATTAGGTTCCTGCTTAAAGTTACTTGGATATTGCAAAGTATTCGGGAAAAAAAACTGCCGAATACTGTATAGCATACTTTTAATACACTAAGATTATGGTGCCAGATTCTGTTAATATATTTCACTTCTCACAGGACTCGTACCATACAGTTTCCTTAGGCCGGTATTACACTATCAAATTTTCTTTGACAAAGATTTTTTGTCAAAGAAAATTGGATAGTGTAATATGGAACTTTGGTCAAAGTTGCCTTTCGTCAAAAATTCTTTGATCAAATCTAGCAGCTCACCGTAGATTTGATCAAAGAAAGCGTTCGTCTTATGTTAACTGTGGTGAGAAATATGACCGCTTTAAAGCGCTAGCATCGCTGTAGCAGTTTTTGACGTACTGTTTGAAAACATAACCGCGTAATTCGTATTGCGAGTCGTCGCAACAACTAAATTTATGCAGTTGTATAAGGTTGATTATAAAAACCGGCTGCATCGAGCCGAAAGCTAGATAATTGCGGTATTCATTAGCGATCAAGTGAGTACTGTTTGCACGGCAGACGACGTAAAAATGAAAATTAATTGTCTCTGCACCAGTTTTGCAGCGGAGAAAGCAAAAGTACATAGTGACACTTTAATTCCGTACATATATTTAGCCAGACAAATGCTATTTACACGATACATAATACGCAAAATATAAATGTTTCAAAAGTTTTGTTTACTGCAATATTTAGAGCAGAACGCCACTGCAGAAGCAAGTCAAGCGTCACCATTGTCAGTCTTCCAAACGACGAGAAGAACCGTTTTCGAGTGGTACAGCGGCTCTCGCCTCAGGTGTATCGGGTAATGCAGCCTAATATTACATATTTGTAGGAAACGACGAAGTACTTTGACAAGCTACACTGTAGATGTCTATTATGATTAAGAAAAGAACTTCAATTTTTTTTATTTTTTTTTTCTAATGTCTTAAGAGTACAGCATAAATTGTTGTGAGTGAACAAGGAGCGATGATATCTACAGTCTAGCTAGAAAAAGTACTTCGCTCTTTTCTACAAACATCAGATGTTAGGCCTTATTATACGATACACCTGAGGCGAGAGCCGCGGTACAAATAAAAACGGGTTCTGTGAATAAAGGCACGCTTCCAGATGTCTAGTCGTTGCAATTGTTGTACGCGTACATGCAATCTAAGTGTATAAGTAGATATTTGTAATCTATGTAATCAACAACTAAGGTTAATAATAAATATTCGTCCGCCATTTTCAATGCACTGTGACAGATTCTTTGTCAAAGAAAATTTGATAGTGTAATGTCACCATTTCACTACGTCAAAGATTCTTTGTCAAAGAATATTGGACAAAGATTCTTTGTCAAAGAAAATTTGATAGTGTAATACCCGCCTTAACGTAGATTACAACCTAACACATCTAACCACAAGACCAGACTGATTGATACCATATTCATACTTGGAGGTAGAGATGGGCAAGAAATCACGTACTCGTGAAAAATCACGGTGATTGAAAATTAACTGTTTTCACGGTCGCGGCGATCTGAAATCTGACCGTGATTTCAGTCACGGTCACTGTTGGGTAGCGACGAGCAGGAATAGCAGCGAACAGCAGTACAAAGAGCCATCTGGTGGCCGAAATTAGTACTAAAAGCAGCAGCGAATAGCGGAAAAGCGAAGAGGAGGTGAGGGAAGAGAAGCAGCAAAGGCTAAAACAGCCATCTGTGGGTCGAAATCTGTACTAATATCAATGCAGCAAATAGTGGGTATAGAAGCGAATCACCGATAAGCGAAGAACGGGTATAGCAGCGAATCACCGACTAGCGAAGAGCGGGTGTACCGGCTAAAAGCCGATTACGGACAGTGACCAGTTCGCATACACTTGTGCGTTTTTCCTAGAAAATCGCCAGGGCCCGGCAGGGAGAGGTTAAAAACTGAAAAACATATCTCGTCCATTTCGCCGTTCATCGTCTAAAAGTGTATATCTTGTTTCTGCCGAGATGAAGCGATCGAGGACGAGCGAGATGTGTCATTTCACCGCTCTTAATAGCGACTATACCCGGGCCGCTGAAACTTTGCACTTGACGTTTACAAATAACAAGTGAAGAGCAAGGAGCGCGAGTCGCTAGTCGCCGGGAACGATCCAATCACAGCGCCGTGAACACTTCCGGTGGTCACGTGCCGTGACGTCAACGTTCCCGCGTTGCCGGCTTTGTTCAGTTCTACGGTAAACAATGTTGTGTATCGTGTCTACCGCGTGTTTACGTTGTGTATGCTTTTTTCGCTGCGAGTTGTTTTACTGCGGATGGTTTAAATTGACTTTCCAAGTTCAAGTCATAAGGTAATGCCATCGAAAAGACGTTTGTCTACTGACGTTTTCTGATTAAGTTCTCAATTTCGTATAAATAAAAACTTCGAAGCATATTCTCTGAGCAGGATGTTCATTCTAGCTTCAAACGATCGGAAGAAGTTATGGTGCAGTGGCTACAAGAAAGTAATATTGCTGCAGATAAGTCAATGTTAAAACTTTTACATTCGCTCGTGATACAAATAAGCCTATTGAGCCCACATATGTAGTAGACGAAATAGCAAAGAAGCAGGGTCCCATTGTAATAAGGCTGCCCCAATATCACTGCCATTATAACCCTTTGGAATTAGTACGGAGTGACGTGAAGAATTACATAAGGAACGATAATAAGTCTAGAATGAAACTTTCACTCTGCAGCGGACTTGGCAGTGACGATAACAGTGAAGTGGGTAGCTAGATGGAATTGTGCCATTGTCTCCGTAAATTGGTGAGTGAAAAGCATTGTTATTATAAAATGTACAGAGAGAAGTTACTGTCCTGATTATTATTTATTTCGTATCTCTCATGATCAAAGCCTTAATTTCTATATTTCTTTGCTCTGTTATTGAAAGCGTGAGGGTGTTGTGCTCTTGTGTAGATTACTATGCCGTTAATTAATTGCTGCTTTGTGGTAGCAGCTAAAGAACGAATTATTATACACACTTTTATTGCTCAATAGCTTACATTTACGAGATGCAACTGAAAACCGTTTCGTCTGCTGTGTGTATAGACGCCAGTGTTGCAACGTCGCAATAGCAGTGTAGCCAACTTAACTCGCCGTAATGCGAAACGTCAAGTGCAATGTTTCAGCGGCCCGGGTATATGCGAAATGTAATTTGTGCGGCATATAGTTGTCGCATAAAACGTATATCTCCAACTTAAAGAAGCACCGTGAATAGGCGCATGTAACCGAAATATGCGACGACTTCAGCGAGAGCTATCAAACCTGTGGTGCCAATCAGAGTCCGAGTTGTGCGCTCTCTGCTGCCGTTACCAACTCGATAAAACATGTGCATAAAATCATTCCCCATGGGACTTGCGCTGGAATACTGATATCACATTAATTGCTTCAATTATAGTAAAGATCTCAGCTTCTTACTTCATATGTATGCATAAATTTTGTTAGTGTATGGCACTGTAGTAAATTTAAGCATCCAGTTAGCTGTGCATGATACATCTTAAAAACATATGGCACCTAACAATAAAACTGATACTATATTACTGTAAGTAATTGAAGCGTGTAAAGTAATATGATAACTATTAAAGGCCAGTGTATTTAAATAACGCACACTCTAATAACTGCAGTATCAATTACATTAAAGAAACAAGTTATTAAAATTGATGGCATATATTCATTGACAATGAAATAACACCTATCTTGCAAATAATTTTTACACTTAGGCCTACGAAGAATATTTATTATTCTTTCATTGTGTTAATGTGGTTAGAAAGTTGATTGTACAGTTATTTTAAAGTATTCTTACTATTGACTTATTTGTTGAGATTTACTTTTCTCGTTTTACAACATAACTTTCATAACAACAAAGAGACGATAAATTACTTACTGGTGGATTAAGCGTTATAACAAAAGTAAATAACTCGATTTTTGTCAGTTACATGGTAAATCATACAAGTCGCCGGAATCGCGGCGATTCAATCACGGAATAGGGGAAAGAGCTGAAATCACGAAATAGCAGAAAAAGCTGAAATCACGGAATAGCGGGAGGAGTAGAAATCGCGGAGGGATACATGTCGTGAAAACCTCAAACAGTGATTCTAAACCGTGATTAATCACGGTTTAGAATCACGATGATTTAAAAGTAGCAATCACGGAAATCACTGTTAGCGGAAAATCACGGTTTAGCCCATCTCTACTTGGAGGTATGTTTTGTTTTCGGTTTCATTGTTATTGCATCACTGATAGATATTTCTTATTCATTGACATTTAATGGACTAAGGTGAAGCGTATGTGATAAATCTTCAACGTACTATCACCTTAAATGGTATATTGTGATTTGCATTTCACATGTCGTCTGCAAAGCACAGACAGACCATAGACAACCCAAAACCCACAGATTAGGGATGATCGATGTTCGATAGATATCGATGTTAAGATTTCGAAAACATCGTTGGTGTGAAAACAATATCGGACCATCGATGCTTCCAGATTGAAGAGTCAGACCGCTGATCTAATAAAAATTTTGAGTGCCAATTCACACTGTCCGTCACGTCACCGTCCGTCAGAACATTCCGCAATGTATTTCCGTCGCGGACCATCACGTCACGTCAACGTCACGTCAAGCTTTCTCGCGAAGAATGTTTTGACGGAACGGTCGTCTGCTAACACGGGCGTTAACCTATTTTCGTCATGCGAATTAAATGTTGCAGTCGACGATTGCACTGTTTATATGCAAATAAGTCTTATTCGCCTTTATTTTGTTGTTATACTTCGTTTTAGGGTTAAATCTCAAATGTTTCATGGCGACTTAAATGTTTTTGTCAATTAAGTGTCCCCCTAAAATCGAGGTCGGATATCTGAAACCAAAAAATGGTTAATGTCACTTAACATTGTAACAGAAAAGACTGAAGCAAACTATTTATTAGAATAAGATTGTAATTTTATTACGCATTTCTCATTAAATAACATTTTAAATGAAAAAGTCAGTTCTAACGAAAGACAAAAATTCAGTTGTTTACGACGGTATTAACAATGTCAGCGGGCAAATTCTAATGGATAAAGTAAACAGACGCTATTTATGCTGTTATAAGTGTTGTTTGATGAATTCATATGTTTATTTTTTCGCTTGAAAATAGATGTCGATGTTTTGAAATGTTGTTTCAGTTCTCAGTAAGTTGGCCAAAAACATACACTGTAAAGTTTTATTTGGCTGTCAATAACATTTAGTGTTGTTGTTCCTTCAATTCTAGTATTAAATTACGACTTTCTACATAACAGATCGCTACTCATAACCTCACTTTCAACATCGCGTATTGAGATCGGCGAATTGACGTGACGGACAGTGTGAATACAACTTGACGTGACGGTGACGTGACTTGACGTTGATGTGACGGACAGTGTAAATTGGCCTTGATACAATCTAGGATGCCAAGTCACAAATGAAACAAATATCATTAGATATAGACCAAACATTCGCGCCTTGGGCGCTCATGTGCTAAAAGAAAAACCACTCGTCTAACCACACCTAACCTTCAGTAACTATAACACATTTTTTTCTTTTAATTCGTTGTTTTTTTTTGCAAGCGCGAATATTTAGGCTTGGTCATAGCTTTTACGATATATATCGTTTCCGGCCGTACAACTTCGAGTGTAAGCTTTCTTGAAAATTACTGAATATTAAAAAGCTTGTCGGTTGAGCAATGTCTACAAAGTAAAGTATTCTTTTTTTTTTGTGTGTCTGCAACTTTCGATACAGGTAAATTGAATGCTTAACTCCTTTTGCATTGCATGGTTATGAAATATTTGTAAAGCCATTTGTTTCTTTTATGAAATGGTAAATAATTATAGCTAATTATTTATTTTTTATTTACAGGCTTTTAAAGATGCCACCAAAGAGTCAGTACTGGAAACACTTTGAAACAATAAATAATTCCAGCGCCAAATGTCGTTCGTCTGGGAAATTATTGCAAACGTCTGGGAACACTACTAATCTGAAATGTCATTTGCACAAAATTCATCCGAACTAGCTTTCTAACGACGTCCAGGGTACAGGGACTACTGCATGAACATCACCTGCCTCACTCTTCAAAGAACCTACTGCTGTGCCTTCAACAAGTTCTGATACTGTGACATCGGAAACATGTGAATCAGAGAGTGACTGTGATTTGGAAAACAGTGACACCGGTAGTGCAAAAAAAATCATTTTCGTAACCAGCCCTAATATCTAGTTTTCGAAAAATTTCCGAATTGGATGATATGGCTGAAAAAGGAGTTCGTTTGACAAATGGGACTTTATACATGATTTGTAACGATTCACAACCTCTTAAAATTGTAGAGAAGGAAGATTTTCTGAATTTAATGAAGATCGCTAGCCCATTGTACAAGGTGGCTTCACGATTTAATATGAACAGGTTATTGGAAACCAAATATGATGTCACCACAGAGCACTATAAAGAAAAACTACAAACAGTGAGAAGTCTGACTTTAACAACAGACAGTGTAATAATCGTTCATCCGGTCTATTTAATGAGATAAAGGCAAATTATTGTGTCAAATAAGCGAAAATATTAGTGTAAATTGCTAAAATGGTTGTATTCTTTGTGATTTATGTGTAAAGTCAAGCATAAACAGTGACATATCGTTGAAAATTGCAATCGAGAAATTCGTGTGTAGTGAGTGATATGTCAATAAGAAAGAGAAGTGATGTAATCTCATGCTTGGAAAGTGTCCTAGCAACGTTTTGTGATTAAATAAGTTCTCTGCAGGAAGAACAGTGTGAACTTCATCCTACAAAAAGTGATTTGTTAATAAGGGAAAGAAGCAGTGAAATTTCGCGTTTGAAAAGTGTCCTAGCAACCATTTGTAATAAAATAAGCGATCTGCAGAAAGAACAGCGTGAACTTGATCCTGCATTGGGGACTACAGTGCAACCCACGAAATTCGAAAAAACTCGTATTATCATGCAAAAAGCTCCAGAAAAAAACGGAAAGAGTGGTAGGCCTAGGCCTAAATGAAGCTCAGGGATATATAAGTCCTGAATATGAATTAGACCCAATGACCAACCAGCAAAATTGTTCATCTTGCAAAAATAACGATATATACTCTGAAAATATGTGTATAGGATGTTTTATTATCAAAAAAGTAACAGAGGACTGGCAGTAAAAGTGGACATGGCGATAAGCTTACATCATTCTACAACAGATCGCAGAAAACACTGAACACTGATACCTGCCTTTTCAAGAAACATGCTATCAAGGGTGTAATGTGCTTCTCTTGTAAAACTGTACTTGTGTTGATATAAATCCAAAAACAAAAGTGTGCTTTTGCACAAGATTTGATGATCAAGGCCATAAATTGAAGGAAAGTGACATAAAAGATGTAACTATTGCAGTACTATTGCAAGAGATACATACATACATAACAAGCATAACATTCAATCATACAGATATTACAATATCAATAGTGAATCATATGCTGGTACCAGTAGAGGAAAGTCAAAAAGTGTGGATTGTGTCTCACATCTCAACAACTTGAAAGTGTATAGTGATGAAAATGTGCCAGTTAACCAACTTCAAAACAACACTGGAGCAAAACACCAAATAATCAAAGCAAAGTGTTAGTGTTGTCTGACAGTCATGGTCGTGGGATTGCTCAAATTACCAATCAGTTAACACAGCTGCAAGCAACAAGTGTAGTGAAATCAAGTGCCCCATTGTCTGAAGTAGGAAAACCAGTAAAGTCTGCAGACTGTGCCAGCTTAAATCAAAATGATTTTGTGATAATTGGAGGGTCAAATGACATATATAAAAATGAAACCCAAATGGCAACACGATATTTGAAAAGATATTTGACTCCACTCACACACACAAAAATGTCATTTTCTGCAATATACCACACAGGTATGACTTATCCCAATGGTTGTGTGTAAATAAAGAATTCACAGTGGCTAATAAACTTTGCTCAAATATCTGCAGTCATTTTAAAAATGTTCAGTTTACAGACATCAATTGTATAGGTCGCAGGTTTCATACTGTTCATGGCTTGCACTTGTAGCCAATCACATTGCCAGTATGGTCACAAAAATAAAAGCAACTGCAGCTTTGGCGGCATAGATGTTGAATCACTCGGCAGCTCGTTGACAATGTGCTGGAACCCTTGTATGTACTGATCCCAGGTACGATGACGTCGGTGACAATACAAGCGGCACAACTTCCCCAGTTCCTTCATTACATGTTCGCACAGGTTTGACTGCGGGTGATAAACAGAAATGAAAATCGGTTTAATAAGTCTCCGCTGTAGCGTCCTTTTCCAGATAGGAGAGCGAAACTGAGAAGCATTGTCTGAAATGACCTTCTCGACATGCCCAGCATGAGTTAATAAATCTTTTGCAAAAGCCCGCGATACAGATTGACTGGTGGCCTTTTTCAATGGGGTGAAGGTGACAAATTTTGAAGTTAACTCGACGGCAACAAAATGTAGGAGTGCCCATTTACTGTCCATGGAAGCAGCCCAAATAAGTCCACGGCAACAATTTCTCATAAATGAGAAGGAATGATAGGAAACAAAGGGGCATGGTGAGACATAGTGGGGGGCTTGGCCTTCTAGAAGGCCTTGCAGGTTGCTAGAACCCTCTGGATCCTGTTTTCCATATTTATGAAGTAGTAGGTATCACAGAGTTCCAGGTAACATTAACAAGGGCCATAGTGCGCATAGCTCAGGTGTGTATACGAGATGAGTTTATTTACCCATTCATCTGGAATGCACACAACCCAGTTGCACTTGTTGGGATACGTCAATACAAGATGTTACGCCTAACTAGATAGTAATTCCTGATCGACAGATTGTTATTGTCATTCCATCCAGTCTTCACGTCTTTCAGGATGGGGTCTTTGTTCTGCTCTCACGCTATGTATTGGAGGTAGTTGGAAATGAAATTTTCAAAGGCTATGCCATGCAAATACAGCAAACTGAAATTATTTTCATTAAGTTCATTGTTCGTCCTTGAGTAAATCCTACCGGGGAACGAGACAGAGTGTCGGGCACTACATTCTCTTTCCTCGGTATGTGCTCGACCGTGAAATGAAACTCCTGGAGATAGTGCCTACCTGGCCAGCCGAGCATGCGTCAGCTTAGCCGACATTAAAAACAGCAAAGCATGGTGATCAGTATACACTTCCGTCGTTCGGCCATAGAGAAATCCACGGAACTTCGTGAATCCATAAACGACGGCAAGGGCTTCCAGCTCTGTCACCGAGTAATTCTTCTCGGACTTGGTGAGAATGCGGCTCGCAATGGCAATTGTCTTCCTGCGCATTACCCCGTCTTCCACAATCTCTTGGAACAAAACGGCAGCTATTCCCGTCCTTGAACTATTCGTCCCAAGACAGAAGTCCTTAGTGAGGTCAGGGTGTGAGAGCAGGGGCGCATGCTTGAGGGTTTCAAACTCTGATTGTGCGTTTGCATCCCACTTCCAAGGCTTATTCTTACTGGTGAGTGCGCAGAGGGATGGGGTGGCCAAGGTATCAAGTGACAAGAAACGTTTATAAAAATGTATAAGGCCGAGGAATGAGCGCACTTGCTTCTTAGTGGTGGGTACAGGGAAGACTTGAATCGCGTCAAGTTTACAGGGATCCGGCAGAATGCCTTCTCCCGTAATAATATGCCCAAGGAAATTAACTCGGGGACGACCGAACTCTGATTTTCTTAAGTTCACGGTAACGCCGAAACTTGCAAAGACACCTAATAGCTCCTCTAACAC
Organism: Locusta migratoria; assembly: GCA_026315105.1. Taxonomy (NCBI): domain Eukaryota; kingdom Metazoa; phylum Arthropoda; class Insecta; order Orthoptera; family Acrididae; genus Locusta; species Locusta migratoria. The sequence goes on from CM048746.1 coordinate 304,594,015, forward strand.
TTCATTGTTGGCTTCGCATGATTCTTCTGCAATTAACACGTCGTCCACATAAGTGGTGATGCGTTTACGCAGTTTTTCAGGAAGGATGCTGTTAAAGCCACGAATGAAGGCAGCGGAATTGATGTTTAACCCGAACGAAAGTTTCCTAAACTGATAACACTTCCCGAATCATAGAAAATGCCATGTATGAGCGACAAGCAGGGTCGAGCTCGATTTTCCAGTAGCTGGCATGCAAATCAATTGGCGAAAGCACACGGACACTGTGGAACTTCTGCAAAAGCTCGTCTAGCGTCTGTGGCCGATCTGTCTCGGACTCGATAAAGGTATTTATCTGCCGTGAATCGAGGACGAGTCGTACTGATTTGTCTTTCCTGGGAATGACTAATAAGGGGCTGTTGTAAGAGCTCACAGCATCTTCAATTACGCCATCCTTTTTCATTCGTTCAATTTCCTCTGCTACCTCGTCTTTGTACACCCACGGTATACCGTACGGCTTGACAAAAAACTTAGTATGTTCCCGCACTTTCAATTAAGCAACAATAGCGTCGGTTGACCGCAATCAGAGCTTACCGGGTCGGCACCATATATTCCCAATAATCGGTTAGGAAGTCAGAGAGAAAGTGACAAGAGGGACCATCGGAAATCAACATCGTAGTACATTCGTTAAATTTTAACTTTATGTTTGACCCATCAAGTAACAGGCGCACTTCACCTTCTCCTAACTTCAGTGTGGCCTGGTGCGCTACTAAAAATTCAACACCGAGCAACACGTCCACAGCGATCGACGGCACAACTATAAAATTGGCGACGAAAGTATAGCATTGGCAGTTAAAATGAATTTCGGCCTGCTTCCTAACCTCCACACTCCTACCAACCAAAGCTCCTTTAACCTTGGTGCGTTGAAGAGGTAGTACTGGCCAAGAACCTACTGCCAGGCATCGGTTAAATGCATCCTCGTTCATTACCGATATAACACTTCCCGTGTCTAACATACACCACAATGTCACGCCCTGAACTTCAATTTCCAGGACGAGTTGTACCGTCGCCACTGTCGTGTGCGGCTCCTCCTCTAGAAGAACCTCTCGTAGGTCGTCAAATTTTAAATGGTTTACACGTTCCGTAGTCGTAGTCACAATCGATTCCTTCCCTAGAAAAACCTCGCGCATGTCCTTAATTTTTGTTGCCGGTTCCGTTGCCTGTTCGATTAAGTTCACCAAATGTTCAGCAACGGAGGGAGGTCGTCATTCCTTCGGAGTCGACGACCCAGCAGATTTTCGGGTTTATTGTGTCGGGGGTCAGGCGATCGCACCTCGACGCCTTGCAGGGGTGTCGGCGGTCTTGTCCAGTGTACACGGTTTTGATGGCCGTTTCTACTATTACTGTTATCCCATCGTTTCTTTTTGCGCCCCTGATTTTCTAGCACGGAACCTTTCCTTTCCTGCCATGCGCCGTTCTACGGACTCGGCCGCTCGTTTTGCCCTGCCGAGCTCTGCGTACTTGCATTGCTGTCCGTGTCATGCGGGCGCGGTGGGAGATGCTGTTCCTTTTAAAACTGCAGCTCGAATTTGAACTACTTGCCGGCGGCTCATAATCAAACTCGAGCTCGTCTAGCATCGCCTGAAATTGCTCAAGGTCATCTTTGCATCTTCTGGCAATGATGGTGTTGTGCAATCTCCTCGACAACTTCGTTAAGCAGATTCTAATTAGTTCAGGTATTGGGTATGGAAAATCCAGGAACTGGTTCTTCATAAGCGTCACCTGCATGAATTCACTAGGGGTTGAGTACTGGGAGGGGTTGTAATGCGGCATCTTTAAGATGCTATGTTTCACGCGATTCTGATGGGTTTCAGACCAGTAGGACGAGAGAAAATGCTCACGGAACTCCCGGTAATCGAGCCCGTTTCTTAGCAATGCGCACATCCTTGTGACAGGCTCGCCTTCAAGCAACCCAGCCTCAAAGTCTACTTTATTACACTCCGGCCAATTTGGAGGGAGGCTGTACTCAAATTGATGCAGCCAAGCGTGGTAGTGGATACCGGTGGGAGCGTTGCGAAAGGTTCCGAACTTTCGCATGGTGAGAAACTGGTTGTAGTCAAAGGCAGGAGACTTGTGTTTTTACACCGGCTATATCGTTTTGAAGGGTGATCATACCCTCCTCTTGCCTACCGAGATTCTCTTGCACTTGTGTTTTTACACCGGCTATCTCTTTTTGAAGGGTGATCATACCCTCGTCTTGCCCACCAATTTTCTCTTGCATTTGTGTTTTAATTACACCTATCTCGCTTTGAATTTCAGTGAGGTGGTCGAGTAAAACTGCTAGATCGTTGTTCATGGGGGTGGCCGCTGTTGCTGGGGCGGGTGGATGATCTGGCTTAGCTGCCGAGCTGGCCACTGCTTTGTCCCCAAGCGGACCTGACTCGCTTTCAAGCGCTACCACATTAGGTGCGCGACGGCTTCTGGTGAGTGTAAGCTCTGGGTTTCCCATGTAAATGGGGTGTTTGTCCACGGGAGTGGTTATCCTATGGTTCGAAATGTCTAATTTCTCAACCGACAGGGCTCCCCGAGAATCTAAGACTGCGTTACTTTCAGTTTCACGCGACCTGTCTCTTTTAGTCTCTTGCTCTTTCATTGCTGCCCGCCTACGTGTTTCAATCACCGAAGCTGTGGAACTATCCATTTCAATCTTACGGCGAATACAACGATGGAAACACAAAGCAACAGCCTAGCAACTCACGTGGCAGAACACGGGTGCTTCAATAAAATTTCACACACAATTCACACATTGTTAAAGGAACGAAAGTGGCTATTAATAAAAACACTCCCCCAAAATACACAAAAATATACTGCTGAAAGAGAAAGACACAAATTTAAGCGCTTGCTGCACTACTGTACTCACACACTCACACAATTGCAGGGGACAATATTCACGACGATATTCACACAGCAGCGGAAGTATATAGTTCCCTTAAGCAAAACTCTGATTCTATAAGTTAAGCAAACAGTTCTATCTTTACTGTACTCTTTAGAGGAAACTGCACAGAATTAAATAATGATCCGCAGTCATGGAACGAAATCAGAAATTATAAATGTTGGCAAATGATGAGGGGAGAATTTAAATTAGCACAAAAGGATTATAGTTTAACAAATTAATTTAATGTGCAAAACAAGAACAAGAAGGGGGGAAGACCATTACTTTTAAATGACAATAAATAACATACCTTACAAAATGTTCAAAATATCCACAATTACATGCCCTAAAATTGCCCACCTGCATAGGTGAGTACAGGTTAATTGCGATCACGTTTCATATGGGGGAACGGAGGAATTGCAGCACAGCCACACACAGATTCATACGCCAAGCCATGCAGGTACTTACCAAGCACCCGCAGCAATACACCAAGACGACAGCCAAGCAATGTGGAGAATACAGATCAAAGGTTCACTCGTGCACAATGAAATAGTATTTCGTTTCCTTAATGTGTCAAGCTAGTGGCTTAGGCTCATGATAAACTATCAGAAACAAACGCACTTGGTTTAAGACCACAAAGTGCGGTGTACAGACGGAAATTAAAGTTTCCCTACAACTTCTAACTATACATTAAATCAAGATTTCATTAAATAATATCTAAAAACGGTCGCTCTGCCGTTCGTTTAGCACAGGGAAAAGAGAATTACAGAAGGTTAAAGTTGTTAGATCAATACAGCACTCTACTAAGTCAGAACACAAAATTTGCATAAAGTTAACAAAACCAGTTTCGAAGAGAATAAGATCACGAAATATATCGTGTAACCATTCTTTCTTATCAGAGGAATGATATCAATTAGATAAGGAAGGTTACAGATTGCTACAGCACAATACAGAGTTCGGTCACAAAAATTCAGAGAAGTGAAATAATTCTATTTCATGAAAATTAAAACAAGATATACGTCGTGCAACGGTTCTTTCTATACAGAGGAAAAAGATCTATTTAATGGTAATAACCATGACAGGGAACAAGCTAATTGGCACACACGTGGGCAAACAAGATTACAAGTTGGAATGGACAATTTTCGGGGAAAATTATCATGCTACATTCACTAGGAAACCCATTAGCAAATTAGCTATACAATTACTAACTACTCATGTGCACTGAAGTCTTAGTCTGATATCGTCCACGTATTCTGTCGACAAAGTACGAACAGTACAGGCACTGCGAGTCCCCACAAATATTACAATTCAACTACGATAAGAATGCGAAAGACACCGAACACATTTAAACAGGTGAAGAAATGATTTAAAAGTTATAAAATGCAGGAACTATGCTAACGAAACACCATCAGAGCCTTGGAATCAGATTCCAGCAAAAATCGACATAAAATTAGGAATCCCTTACGAAATTGAGCAAAATCTCACTACTACACATTGTGTAGCTGCTACTCCCGGAATTAAATTCGCGAAAAGGCATAAGTACGACTAGGGAGCCTGAACTGAGTCGAGGCACGAGGCCACAGCAGAACCAAACCCAGAGGTACTTACCCTACCAGGAACCAAGAAGGCAGGCAGGTAACCTGACCAACTCCCTGGCAAGGAGGTTAAGAGCAAGCTAGATTAGGAATCTTTGCTAAGACTGGGTTCTGATCAGCAGTTGGCAAACCTACTTCTCGCCCAGAGACATTCAACGCCCAGCGCTTGAAAGAAACGACGACACAAAACAGACGAGGCACGCCTAGCACTTGCTAAACTTTCTTACATACAAAGTTTCATTCATTCTGTGGAAGCCAGGGCCATTGGGAGCACATCACAGTACATACTAATAGATATTTGGGGCCTCATGTACAACATAGACACTTAGAATTTTACATACAGATAAAACTAAATCAATATATAATGCCTGGTATCTCGTATATTGCTAGTGGAGTGTCTTGCTACCCTCAAAAAAAAAAAAAAAAAAAAAAAAAAAAAAAAAAAAAAAAAGTCTGAAGTTCGTCATCATTGGTTCATGGGGAGTCAATTAAATGGAACACCTTATGTGTACGTGTTTCAAACGTCAACACGACGCTTGCCTAGCATGTCACTAAACTTACCCAAGTTGTCGAAGACAAAGTCAAACATCAGAAATATACTCCTTTTTGAGATGAATGCATCAGCCCCTAACGGCTACTCTGTGTTATAGCTGTGTCTGTATTTAAAGTCGCTAATTGCATTATATACGCATGTAACGTCCTCAAACTGGTTGTTGAATGTTTTTGTTTTTCTTTAAAATAAAATCTCAAAAAACGAAAAATTCCGCGTTTATTCTGTTTAAAAATAGTTGTTACTATAATATTATGAATCACAAATGTGGTTCTTTCTTTAGCTAATCTGAAGATCGTCAGATAAAATAACTCGATTGAGTGAACCCTATTTACAAACACTGTTACGATATCTTTTCTTTGTGTAGTAAGTTTCATTAATACTGAAACTAGGTCTTGCTTTCGTAATCATTAACTTAATAAAAATCTAATTTATATTTTATTCATTCATAAATACTATGTTAAGTGGGGGAGATAACTTTCATCTTTAGGAAGTCGAAAATCATAAGAGAAAAATACGCTACATTACAAGTAAAGGTGTAGTATAGGTTCGTTCACAATAAAAGTGCTAAAATCACACGTTAGTGAGGCACTTTACACATGAAATGGTTTTTCTTTCAACTTTCAACAAAAATATTGCATTTGTAATAGTATAATAGCATTTGAAATATATGGAAATTTCTCTTACCTTATTATCTTTACTTACATTTGAAGCTAATTTATATCCACTGACATTTACATTATCCACACAAGTAACTGTGTGATGCTCTGTCAGGCATAGTATATCTATTACATTATCAGTTTCTATATCATCTAAACAAACCAAAAGCTCATCTAGTTTATTCTTTAGTCCCCAAATATACTGGTGAAAAATGATAACATTATTTTTTACTTTGATGATATCCAGTCTAACCCTGGCATATATTCATGTATCTTTGTCCTTTACTCTTACCATAGAGAACAATCAGGGCCTAAGTCTGTACAATGTACTGATAGACATTGGTTCTTCAGTGTTCACTCTGGTCATGTGTACGTGGCACTTTTGGGAATGACAAATCTTATTAATGTTGACTTTAGTGTTATCAAAGTTCTTGGGTTCACAAATCGTAATGTGCTTAATATCCATGCTTGCCAAAAACTGTTACATCAAATCTAAGAAAAACCAAGACAGCGAGTAGGCTTTAATAAAATCTGTAGCTGACATTCAAGTAATGTTATCTAAGTTGAAAAAAGGACTACACACAAAAAGAAGTCAGAAACCACCAGAAACACAAATCTACAACAATGCAAGTATCGCAACACATCCTTTCCACCTCAAAACGTCATGATATATCATGTACAACAGAAGTCTATTAGTTTAATTAGTATCTATGGAAGCAACTACTCAACAATTTCGTTCTAGATTATTAAGTAATTAGTTGCCTAACATCATATATAGCCCCCATACCAATATTAGACTCCTTCAGTTTTATTATAAATATAATGGCTTGGTAATTGCAATACAAAATAATGACTTTAGAATAAATATAATAACGACTTCACAAGTTACAGCAAGATTATGAAATAAGAATGATATACATTCGATTATCTACATAAACATAATCATACAAGAATTAAGTATATTTACATATATGCATAAAGCAGCCACTTTTAAATATCAGATTATAATATCATTATGAGTCATTATATTTTTTATAGAAATAAAGATGTCTAATATGGACATTGTAAGGGAACAAATTATTAAAATCCATCAAATACGTAAATAATAAACGATCAAATGTATCAGTTAAAAGGGATGTTTCATGTATTATTTTAATTTTAAATATATTCTGTTGTGTGAGTGTGTGTGTTTTTTTTCTTCATTCAAGGTGTTCTTCTGGGCTCGGTGCTGCAGCACAAGGTGCAGAAAATAGATTTTTTTATTGTACTGGGTTCTGAGGAGCACCAAGAACAAAGAAGAGAACATTTTATGAAAATAAAGTTGCTTTGCAAATAAGACAACGATTTGGCAGTCTTGAAACAGTCTTGAGATAAGACGGATGTATAAATATTGTTTAAAGCTTTGTAATTAATTTGTTAATGAACTGAAGATTAACTGTGTTATTGAGTCGTCATTACGTAATAAATCAGTAAGAGAAAACACACACACACACGTATATATATATATATATATATATATATATATATATATATATATATATATATATATATATATATATATATATAGATAGATAGATAGAAGTTAGTGTCCACACGAGAGTACAGGGCCTAGTGAAGCAAGAAGTCATTTTGCTTTGGTTAATAATTATTAAAATTACTATTACGTGCGGACCCTCACAACATGGTCACTATAAATATTGTTAGATAACTAATTACATAACAATTTGTCACAAAATTGTTGAATGAAGATTCCATGAAACTAATGTATAAAAATGAATGTTTGTTGTTTGCTCATATTTTATGTGCTGTTGCACCATTCATCTAATTGCTATGAAACTTTGCATATTTTATCTTCAAAACAACAGGAAATTTACTGTCTACATAAAATGTTCTATAGCACATGGCAGCAAATACTTCACCTACAAACATTGACAAAATCTACAGTTTTATTCCTCTCCAGGTGTAAAGTTACAAACTAAACCTTCGAAACAAGAGGAATATCACCGCCTGCCTAAGATTTAACACGATGCATGGAGGAAGCTACCTTGCAATGAACTTAGACACTTCGTCACTCATCACCATGCCTTTTCCAGATGGAGAAGGCAATGGAATGAAGAGGTGGAGGAGAAGTTCGATAGAGGTACGAAAAGATGACTGGCAGAGAAAGGGGAAGTTGGAGATGGCCAAAGAGAGGGGTATGAGGAGATGAGGGCATGAACAGGGTGTGAGAGTGGAGGGGGAGAGATGAACAGAGAGAAAAGGAAAGAGAAGATGGACTGATGGAGGTGGGAAAGGGAATAAGTGAGAGACTGATTTACGACTGGAATCAAGAAATACCTAGGTGACCCTGGGTTTTCATCTAGTAGTAAGTAAAATAATAAGAGCAACAATCTGTTTTTTCGAACTGCTATTGTTCACGTAGGGTTTACATATAGTAAAAGGACAAATTGAAGTGTATTAATAGAGAATGGCGATATGTTTAGCGTTATCGTTTACAGAGTACAATATGCCGAATATATCGTCACAGAGAAATCTGTGCTTCAGGGACTCACTTTAAATTTCAGTGACTTACAACCTGGGATACTTCTACAGATCATGTGCGGTCGTTTCTTGTTGAACACAGTACGAACCAAGTAATAAATCTCAGCTTTCCATTAGACAGCAACTGAAAGAAGTTTTCTGCAATATACTATAAAAGAAAACTATTTAATGGTGAAAGTATAGCTTGCTGTGGGTACAGTATTCAGTTTCAAGAGATGCAGTATCCTGCTTCTGTTGTAAGTTGTCTTCTAAAAATCTTCACTACGCAAAAAGGGGCGAATGATTGGAAAAAATTATATCTATAATACTATCAACACTTGATAAAACAGTTGTCATTTGGAAGCTTATCAGGAATGGAAAGAGCTTCATCTTGGATTGAAGAAACATAAGATCATAATAAAGGAAGAGAAAAAATACTGGCAACAGATTTTGGAGAGGTTAATGGCACTGGTAAGAGTTCTAGGCAGTCAACACTTACCTTTTTGTGGAACACAATGCAAAATATAGACTCACAACGATGACAACTATTAAAAAAATTGTATAAATGGCTTTATTTGATCCTGTTATGCAAGAACACTTGCCAAAATGAATTGATGAAACTGTTTGCTAACACTATCCAGAAAAATACTAGATTCTACTCACTCTGCCAAATATTACTTGATAATTTTAAATTCCACTCCTGAAATACGCTATGTTGAACAAATAATCATGCACTAATGGGGTTTCTTACATTTCCTGTGACTGGTGAGTGGTGAGCGGAGTTGCTCCAAATTAAAACTCATTTTATGTGACTCAAGATAGACTTCCAGGATTCGCAACTTTGTAAATAGAACAAGAAATAGCTGAAAAAATACATGTAAAGGATATCGTTTCCGATTTCTCAAAGGCCAATGAATGAAACATAAAACTTCTGTGATTCTAATAAACAATTTGTTTGCTATCAGCTAGTATAAACTATCAGTTATTTTTAACTATCAACTGGAACTTGGTTAAGGAAATACTTTTAAAAATTATCAAAATTTAACGATGTTTTATAAAAATGATGTGTCACATTTTAATGGGAAAATATGATTATATAAAGTGTATGTAATGATAATATATTTGAAAAAAACTCTATATATTCTACATTGACGTTTTGTCATAACATCATGTTTTGTCCATACATAAACTAGTTGTTTTGGTACACCTGACAAATGGTCATGATCTGTCCAAGTTTCTTTCATATCCCATATATCTGTTTCACGGCAGCTCAACAAAGGCCACAGAGGTCTGATGAATACCAAATAGCACGCTTGTTGCCATTGCACGTAGTTTGGACTCAAACAGATGTAGCACATCACAGAGCACTGTTGTACCAGATCAGAAACTTCTGTAGCATCCCCTCAACAGAATTTCAGTTGGCCACATCATTCTCTTCCATTCACATTGACTTTTGTGGACTGTTATAGATCAAAAGATGGTTGATAGTGGACACCTATAATAACTTCCCATTCTGCATCCCTATGAATTTTACTACGTCTGCAAACACCATCAGAGCCCTGTAGATTGTTTTCTGATTAGGTGGATTGCCAAACGTCTTTGATTCAGACGATGGTTTCTTTCTATCGAATTTCAACAGTTTTGTTCTTGTAATGGAATGAGACATCTAACTACACCACTTTGACCTCCTCAGAGCAATGGAGAATCTGAACTACTTATCATCAGATGATTAGGCTGCATCAAGAACAGTCCAGACGAAAAAACTCTTCTTTTACTGTTCAGTTTTTATCGTTAAGTGCATTTTAATGACAAGTCTCCATCAGAAGTTTTACTTGGACATCTTTATGGTATTCTTTTATCCTTGATGTATCTTCATAAGGTGCAATTTGTGCAGCTGTTTCATATCAAGTTTTCTGTCTCTGATCATGTATTCTTCCACATGTACAAGTAAGGTCACATCTGGTAACGAGGTACTATTGTTGCTCTGCATGGGAAACCCATTTATGAGGACCAAACTTTCTCAGTTCACTTTATAATCAGCCATCAAAATAAGTTTTAACCTCGCAAGTGAGATTATTGTGTTTCTACTATGAGGTTTTCTTTCACAGATTCTGGGTGGTTCCAAGGACTGAGCTGGCATGTCTCCTCTGGACTGTGTTGGCAACAGGGTGCAGCCATCTCTGTTAGCTGTTATACAGCCTTTACATTCAGTGCCATTACTCCAGCAACCTACTGGCATGGATGTGAACCAGCCGTCTCCAGACGACCTGACCCCTCTTCATCTCGACTGCCATAGTCACCTGCAACCAGAGGCAGCGAAACGTGGCCTGGCTCCCTCTCGTTCCCGCCAGCGAGAATGGCTGGCTAGACTGCCGCACCCAGAAGCCAGCCATGCCGAGAAAGCAGTCACGAGAGCGACGCCACTCGGTACTCCCGGCTTGTATGTACAACAGCCGACAGCAGTGGGTATGCTCACAGCCAACCCTCCTCAAGACGCCTTTGATTATTGCGCCTGCACGGCACACTTTTACATTGGCTGCATTCGCACTGGCACTGCTGCCCAGGCCGAGACAGAAGAGAGGCGAAAAATCCACATTCCGATTTTCACAATGAAAAAAATGTTGCCAGTATACAAGATCATCAAATCAAATGTTCAAATGTTTGTTAAACTTATGGGACTTAACTATGGGGTCATTAGTCCCTAAACTTACAAACTACTTATGAACTAATACTAAGGACAGCACAAATATCCATGCCCAAGGGGGGATTCGAACCCCCGACCGTAGTGGCCGTGCAGACCGTGACTGAAGCACCTCAGTCCCCTCGGCCACCGCGGCTGGCTAAGATCATCCCACAATGTTTTATCAACCAAGTTTCTCCTTACACACTTTGCCTTGTATTATATATATATATGAAAAGAAAATGACTACTTTTCATTCCGCCCAAGTTTTTAGTTTCGTAACGCTCCTCACTCGATTTTGATGAAAGTATACAACAAAATTCTGATTTTTGGACTCATGATAGTATATAATCTTAGCTTTCGAATGAATCATTCAGCTTTTTATAATTCGTAACACTTGTATTCAAATGATGCTATTTGTCAAGTGCGTGCACTTCATTTACAAATAGTTTATTGAAAAAGCCATCACCTTAGTGTTCTATGCATACATTACAGCGTGTGAACAGAAACTAAAAGAACAGAAAACTTCTTGAAATGTTAGTCGCAGTGATATCTACCTCCTTTCGCAAGTAATTGCGAGTCATCTGAGTGGCATCATGCTGCGACCGCAAGCCTACTAACTCGGCGTGTGTTGAGTGTATTGTAAAGTACTGCAGTACCTAAAAATTATTTGCTGGTCACGTACGTTGGTCCCTCATGATGTGTCAATAATCCCTAACCAGAAAATAGCTATACCCTAATTTTTTTTGGTGGCGACCAATTACAATGGACAATGATCTGCTATGGTTGTATGTAAGGTATTACTTCACTTAAGAGGTATAGAAGTAGTTTGTTGTCCACATTGATCAATTGACGGAATAAATATTTCGTGTTTCGAACTACAAGAGAAGAATAAATTGATGCAAACTGCGAATTTGCTGTTGATAGACTGAAATAAAATTTTCTGAAATTCTACTCAATGACTTTCTAGTTGGAGATGATAAACTGAAGAAGCCAAAAATATACTTACATTTGTGGCAAGTGATTTCCTGTTCGAGCATGTGAAAGGATTTCGTGTTCGAGCAAGAATTGTGTAAACTCTTTAACTATGCACGCTCTTTGCATAAAGTTTCTCCGATATATATTCTGTGTTTTAAGTGCTGTAATTATTAGTGTTAATGTTGTTTGTATTTTTAATAAAATATTATTTAACATCTTACATTTTGGTGACTCGGAACTATGAAATTACGCTCCACAACAGTCGTCAGACACGCCATATGAATTGATTGCGTGCCGAAACGATAAATCGAGTCACGCACGTAAGTTTCGTGTCACCCGCATAGAATTCAGCAGCAACCGCGCCGCGTAAAAGATGAATATCATGCAAGATACTTCAAGCACCGACTTCTCAATGGCAAAAGTGGTCCTTAGTCTAGTTGCAGTAAAACCTCCACCCTTCTGGTCGGACAATCCCGTATTGTGGTTCGCCCAACTTGAAAGTCAATTTGTCTCGGCTCACATCACCTCCGACGACACTAAATACAGTTATGTTGTGGCAGCACTCAACGAGCAAATGGCTACGGAAATCCAAGACATCCTAGCTTCTCCGCTGAGCACCAATAAATACTTTACTATCAAGCGTGCACTTGTAGCGCACTTGTCACAGTCGGAAGCTAAACGTCTTACTTAACAGCCATATACAACCGCTCTCCCATAGAAGGATCTGTACCAAAAGATTGTAAAGTTGCACAGGTCACACCTATATTCAAGAAAGGCAGTAGGAGTAACCCACTAAATTACAGGCCTATTTCATTGACGTCAATTTGCAGCAGGGTTTTGGAACATATCCTGTTTTCAAATATTATGAATTATCTCGAACAGAACGATCTATTGACCCATGGTCAACACGGATTTAGAAAGTATCATTCATGCAAAACACAACTAGCTCTTTATTCACACGAAGAGATGGGTGCTATCGACAAGGGTTCGCAAATAGATTTTGTATTTCTTGATTTCCAGAAGGCTTTTGACGCTGTACGTCACAAACAGCTTTTGATCAAATTGCGTGGTTCTGGTATATCGTCCCAAACTTGCGATTGTATAGGGGATTTCCTGTCAGAGAGGACACAGTTCGCAGTAATCGATGGTAAGGCATTGACAAAAACAGAGGTGATATCGGGCGTTCCACAGGGTAGTGTTATTGGTACTCTGCTGTTCCTTATTTACATAAACGATTTGGGGGAAAATCTAAGTAGCTCTCTTAGGTTGTTTGCAGATGACGCCGTCATTTACCGTCTAGTAAAATCATCTGAAGATTAAAACCAACTGCAGAACGATCTGAATAAGATATCAGTATGGTGTAAAAATTAGCAATTGAATCTAAATAATGAGAAGTGTGAAGTCGTCCACGTGAGAACGATAAGAAATCCATTGAACTTTGTTTACAAGATAAATCAATCACACGTGTAGGTCGTAAACTCCACAAAATACCTAGGAATTACTATTACTTCAGACGTACATTGGAAAGAACACGTAGATAATGTCGTGGGAAAGGCGAACCAGAGACTGCGTTTTATTGGTAGAACCCTTAAAAGATACAACATAACTACAAAAGAAACTGCATACACTACGCTTGTCCGTCCATTTTTGGAGTATTGCTGCCCAATGTGGTATCCTTATCAGGTGGGTTTGACGGAGGACATCGAAAGAGTCCAAAGAAGGGCAGCTCGTTTCGTATTGTCACTATAGAGGGGAGACGGCGTTACGGAAATGATACAGGATCTGGGATGGGAATCATTATAACAACGGTGTTATCGCCAACAATCTAAAAAAAATGTTCAAATATTTGTAGAACTTATGGGACTTAACTACGGGGTCATCAGTCCCTAAGCTTACAAATTACTTATGAAGTAGCTTATCCTAAGGACGGCACAAATATCCATGCCAGAGGGGGGATTCGAACCCCCGACCGTAGTGGCCGTGCAGACCGTGACTGGAGCGCCTTAGTCCCCTCGGCCACCGTGGCCGGCCCCAACAATCTCCTCGGAATGCGAAAATATATTGTTGACTCCCACTTACATACGCAGAAATGATCATCAGAATAAAATACGAGAAATCAGAGCTCGAACGGAGAGATTCAGGTGTTCTTTCTTCCCGCGCGCTATTCGAGAATGGAATGGGAGATAAAGAGTATAATGGTGGTTCGATGAACCCTCTGCCAGGCACTTAAATTTGATTTGCAGAGTATCAGATGTAGATGTAGACGTCTTGAAAAATTACTGCGCACAGAAGAACTCGGCGATCGCACGCCATCTCAGCTGCTACGTCGTCTCCGCACACTCACGGGCAACACAAATAATGACGGAATGTATGGCTGTCACGCTTAAATGTTTGTAGAGTCTATGGGACTTAACTACGGGGTCATCAGTCCCTAAACTTACAAACTACTTATGAACTACTTACAACTAAGGACGGCACAAATATCCATGCCCGAGGGGGAATTCGAACCCCCGACCGTAGTGGCCGTGCGGACCGTGACTGGAGCGCCTCAATCCCCTCGGCCATCGCGGCCGGCGCTGTCACGCTTACCTGCTGATACACAGAAGATTCTTACAGTTTGCGCAGGTGATCTCGACGCTCTCGCTCAAACTGTCGGCAGAATAGTCGAGTTGTATCCGTCGACAAGTGTCGCAACAGTGTCCATGAAACCTGGGACATCGTTAGAAGGACTACAGGCACAAATAGCTGAACTGTTTAAGCACGTTGCAACCCTACAACTACGACGCTCCACGCATACGTCGCGACGACGGCGCTCTTCCAGCAGACATAAGCGTTCTCCCAGCAGGGAGACTACATGCTGGTATCACAGAAAATTTGGAGCTGATGTCCGGCAATGTCGACCACCGTGTGAAAAAGGAAGCGCCACCAAAAATCAACATGTAGCGATGGCAAATGACTTCAAACTAGACAGGCGACGTTTATTCATAACGGAACACTACTAAGCAGCAATTTCTTGTTGACACTGGTGCTGATCTCTCAGTTTTTCCTTTCTCTCGTCTTCCACGGCGTAGTACAGATGAAAATTGCCTGTATTCCGCATATGGAACACCTATAAAGACTTTCGGATACGTCAATTTACACCTGAACTTTAACTTCCGTTAAATTTAGTTGGAGATTCGTTGTTGCTGACGTGCTATATCCGATTGTTGGAGCAGATTTCGTATCTTTTTATGGTCTCCTCCCAGATCTTTGCAACCGTCGGACTCCACAACACAGTTGTCTACTCAAGGATACTTACGTCAGGCCAAACTTAATAGCATCAAAATGATTACAGGTGATTCGCCATACAACGACTTGTTACGTCAGTTCCCTAAAATTACCAGACCATCGCCAACTCTAGCACCAGTACGGCACTCGAACAGTACATCACGTAGTCACTAAGCCAGGACCACCGGTTCATGCATGGCCACGTCGTTTGCACCCAGAGAAACTGTAGATCGCAAAACAGTTATGTTGGTACAGGGGATATGTCGTCCTTCAAGTAGTAGCTGGGCTTCTCCACTGCATGTAGCTCCTAAGAAGAACAATGGGTGGCGCGCACGCGGTGACTACCGCCAGCTTAACGACAGAACAGTACCTGATCGATATCCTGTTCCATATATCGAAGATATTGCACTGAACATTCACGGTAAGACTGTTTTCTCCACGATTGATCTTGTCCGTGCTTATTATTAAATACCAGTAGCATTGGAAGATATACCAAAGACAGCTGTTTGTACTCCATTTGGACTATATGAATTTGCGAAAATGCGATTCGGATTATGCATTGCTGCCCAGACCTTTCAACGTTTTATGAACTAAATAACTAGAGACAGATTATTGTTATGTTTACATTGATGACTTGCTGGTAATGTCATCTAGTGAGGCTGAGCATTTAGTGCATTTACAACTATTCACTAGACTAAATGAAAATGGTTTGGTAATTAACCCACAAAAATGTGTCTTCGGAAAGTCAGAAGTGACATTCTTAGGGTACCTCATCAATGCTCAAGGAATATCGCCACCTCAAGACTGAATGGAAGCTATTGTTCAGTACCCCAAACCCACTACAGTTCGAGAACTACGCCGTCTCTTAGAGTTAATTAATTTTTACTGACGTTTTGTGCACAATCACGCATTATTAGCAGTTTCTCTTAACGAGATGCTCAAAGGTTCGCCCAAACCTGAAGACACACTACAGTGGACTGAAGAGACAGAAACGTCCTTAACCAAAGTAAAAGCGGCTATTGCAGACGCCGCATTGTTGCCTCATCCTCATCATGACGCACCTCTCGCAGTTATGGTTGAGGCATCAGCAGTTGCCATCGGAGCAGTGTTACAACAGTGTGCAACACGACTGTCAGCCTCTCGCTTTCTTTAGCAAGTATCTTTCACCGTCACAAGCAAATTGGTCAACATATGATCGTGAGCTGTATGCAGCATATGCCTCTATAAAAAAAATTTAGGCACATGCTCGAAGGGAGGCATTTTACGCTTTTCACAGATCATATACCACTCGTATTTGCATTCCGTCAGAAACCAGAGAAGGCATCACCACGCCAGTTAAGACATTTGGACTTTATAGCTCAATTTACCACGGACATTCGATATGTTGAAGGTGAACACAACAAGCCAGCAGATGTATTATCTCGCATTGACGTTATAGCGAAAGAAGTCGACTATGAAGCACTTGGGAACGCCCAAGAGGGAGGCAGCGAGCTGAAGACGTATCTTGAATCGTCGGCAGGATTGCAGCTCCGACGCATTCGAATACCGAATCGAAAGTCGCGCTTTACTGTGAAGTTTCAACGCCACAAGCACGTCCATTTGTTACGGCAGATTTTCGCAATCAAGCGATATCATCTCTTCACAGCCTTTCCCACCCAGGAGTGAGGGCTACGATACAAATTGTGAAGAAAGCATTTATATGGCCAAGTTTGGAAAAAGATTGCAAAACCTTTGTTCGCCAATGCAATACTTGTCAGTGCAACAAGATAACTCGGCATGTAACAGCGCCATTCGGTACTTTTATTCCACCGAATCAACGCTTTGATCACGTTCACATAGACATAATTGGACCTCTTTGTCCATCAGAAGGTTACCAGTACTACTTGACAGCGATTGACCGCTTTTCTCGCTGGCCTGAAGCTTATTCTATGACGAATATGTCGGCGACAAATGTAGCCGCGACCTTCTCCCGTGATTGGATCGCACGCTTTGGCGTACCTCTCCATGTTACTACGGATCAAGGCAAGCAATTTGAATCGTATCATTTTAAAGCACTCTCAGCACAGCTTGGCATGAAACATATTCGGACCTGCGCATACCACCCTGCAGCTAATGGCCTTGTAGAACGACTACATCGACAGTTGAAGACTTCACTCAGTTGCCACGCCACAGAACGTTGGACTGAGTGCCTACCCATAGTTTTGCTGGGTCTCAGGACATCCTTCAAGGAAGATATTAATGCAACAACACCTGAATTTGTTTATGGGCAGACGGCAGACGTTACAACTGCCAGGTGAATTTTTTGCAGACACACAGAACAAAGTTATTGAAGCCTCAGACTTTGTACAACGTCTTCGCTCACAGAACCGCAAGTTCCGTCTTGTCCTGACAAAAGAAGACACGAACCGGCGCCCATTCATATTCAGTGACTTAACGTCATGTGATCAAGTTTTTGTCAGACATGACGCCATCCGCAAGCCACTTCAACCACCGTATGATGGTCTTTACACTGTGCTGAAACGTCGAGATAAAACGTTTGATATCAACATCAATGGTTCTGCTGTCACAGTCTCTATCGACAGACTCAAACCTGCCATCACCTGAGTTAACATCGAGATGCCACTAGTGGAACTACCAAACAAAGCCAACACTACAACACCGCCTACTGTGCCAGACAGAATCATCAATCCACAGCCTCCGCCTGCACCTCCGAATGAAACTCAAGTTGTAACACGTTGTGGACGATGCGTCCTTTTCAATCTTAAATATCGTCGACACTTGGAAGGGGGGGGGGGGGGAAGTCATGTGAAGTGATTTCGTGTTTGAGCAAGAGTTGTGTAAACTCTTGGACTGTGCACGCTCTTTGTATAAAGTTTCTCCTATACGTATTCTGTGTTTTAAGTGCTGTAATTATTAGTGTTAATGTTGTGTGTATTTTAAATAAAATATTATTTAACATACAACACATTTATTGATGCACCTACACCTAAGACTACTATTACACTATTTAGCCTTCTTTTAATTTTCGCTTTTGTAACTCTCAGAAAATGTTGTACCACAAAGTGAAACAATTTGTATACAGTGTTTTCACATAAAAGTGCTATCTTTAGACCGAGATTAAAGTAGAAATTAACTAAGTAAAAATGAATGTGAGCAGTAAAATTAAAGACATTTAGTTACCTTCTGATTAGGGATGCTGCAACTTATGGCCATGGGGGTACGTCAGGTGTGCCGGTTTTATGTGGGACACACTGTACTATGTTTCTGCTCATCTCCACTTTCAAAGAACTCTACTCGGTCCTCGGAATTTTTATTTATTTTGTTAGGAAGCTGTCTGATGGGAACTGCTTTCTATGAACATGAACATTTCCTGAATCTCAATTTTTTTTTGCCTCCTTGGTATTTTCATACCGATTTTTAGACTTTAAATGAAAGAAAAATGAGCAGATTTAGTTTAGCCACCACACTGCAGATCAGTAAAGGATGAGAAGCAGGTGTCATTTTGTTTCATGTTGTGATTTGTTTTTCCTTCTTAGTGGGCTTGTGGCCAGCAACCCAGTCTCAGTAGAAGATCGAAGGAAACATAGGAGTGACCAATACTTGTTCACTACTGTCTACTTTGAGCCAGCTGACTGTTAATTGAGTTATTAATTTTATTGCTATTGTTTGCGCAATGTGGTGACTCATAGAATTATAAGCACATTAGAAATTTGTGGTATGGACTCAGCTCATTAATTTCGCCTAACATTTAGGAGAGTTTGTCCTTATGGCAACAACTAAGTATTTCTTAAATTTTTTATCCATATTAAAGAATTAATAGTAATAGAAGAAAAATAAACATATTTTCATAAGTGTAATTGAAAAAATATCATTCAGAGAAGCTTCTGCTGAAAGCAGCCTGAAGATGTGTGATACTTGTGCTGCAGAAGTAACACTCTACCTCAATTGGTTCATGCCGGCGCTAACTCGTGCCAGGAATATTAAAAATATCGAATGTTAACAGAAGGAAATACTCTCCTAAATGTTAGTATGTATTCATGAGTCCATTAGCACTATTTCTTATGTTCATAAAATTTGACAGTTCACTACAGTGTGAGAACAAGAGTAATAAAACTAGGTGACCTTTGCAAATACTTTGCAGCATTAATAGCCATTCATGTGAAATGGAAATAAGTACAATTAATTATTTAACATTTAAAATTATTTTATTATAGATAGCAACAGTATACAGAATTCTATATAAGCTTGTGTTTTCTTAAATTCATTTCATAACACTTATTTAAAATCAATAATAATTATAGAATACATTCTTTTAATATATAAGAAAAATAGAGAAGCAGTGTGAATAGGATCTGTGTGAATAGCAGCCATGAAAATACTTCACACCGTTAGTGGAATGACAAAAACGTTGAGGAAAAATAGAAGTAAAGTTTAATATTCACGCACAGCTTTCTTCAGAATCAATCAGTGCAAGTGTTTAAAAGTGCAAATGAAATATCTTGATTCGTTGAGTGTTGTTAGATCAAAGAGAACTGTGTACCTTATATAGAGCCGAAGATATCGTAAAACAAACCGATTACAATATTCAATGCAAGGACAGAAAGATACTGTATTTGAATAAAAATAAAGGAAGGAGAGACTCAAGATAATTCTGATACTTGATGACAAATCTGCAAATAAATACCTTTCATTTAAAGCAAAAATGAAGGAAATCGGTCGGATATATTGGCCTGACCGAATGACTTTAGCTTACAGCAATGACATCCCAATAAGAAATATACAGAAGGAAATCACGTTTGAGTGTAGAAAAAGGAAGACGAGAGTTATGTAAATTGTGGTACTTGATGAGAAATCTGTGAATGAATACCTTTCGTTTTTTCAAAAAAATGAAGGAAAATGGCCGGGTAGTTTAGTCTGGCCGACTGACTTTAGTTTTTGTAGATTCTTTTAATATATAACAACATCAATGAACTGTTAGCTGGCTTGTTGAAGAGGACAGCAATTTTATCTTCTGCTGACGGTAGGTCGGGATTCCTTTCTGCTGGAGACAAGCCCCCCCCTCCCCGAAAAACAAAAAATTAAAAAAAAGCGACAGATGCTTCTCAACTTTTAGTGACCTGTCCTGCAGTGTCTGAGACTAAACTAAAGCAGCATTTGTAGACAATTCGGAAGTACAATCTTGCAGACAAAGAAAATTGTGCCGGCCGCGGTGGTCGAGGGGATTGAGGTGCTCCAGTCATGGTCTGAACAGCCACTACGGTCGGGGGTTCGAATCCCTCCTTGGGCATGGATATTTGTGCCATCCTTAGTATAAGCTAGTTGATAAGTAGTTTGTAAGTTTAGGGACTGATGACCCCGTAGTTAAGTCCCATAAGCTATACAAACGTTTGAACATTTTTTGAAAGAAAAGTGTCTTAAAATGATTCAGAAAAATGTTTGTAGAAACGTTGTTCGTGTCAGACAGGTTCCTAAAAGTAACTCAGTTCATTCTTACTTTAATCTCAGATATGAAAGTACCGGAACACAGTATATACAATTATTTTCACCTTGTGGTACCACATTTTCTGAAAGCTACAAAAGCAGAAAGTAAAATATTGTGTGTTAGGAGTAGATGCATCTGTAAATATAAATATTTTTGGACTTTCTTCTTCATCTACAACTAGAAAGCTATTAAACTGTAATGCCAGAAAATTTTATTTCAGTCCATTAACAGCAAAGTCGCAGTTTACATTAATTTGTTCTCCTCTTCGAGTTCCAAACACGAAATATATATTCCACGAATTGTATTATGTGGAAAAAAACCTGATGTATGCCTCTCATAGAGTCAAGTATGCTCTGACGTAAAACCAAAGCAGATATTTGTCCATTGTAATCGGTTGCCACCCAAGAAAAATTAGTTCATTATTGTTCTCTGGTTATGGATCTTTAACACATTATGAGGGACCGACAAACGCACCCATCAATTCAGATTTTTAGGCATTGCAGTGCTTCACGCTATGACAATACAGCCCCTACTTTGGGGCCAGTGTTTGGACGCCAGTCGTGTCAACTGAAGTAAGCAATACCCAGGGCCATGGGACGGCCCATGGAGCCGACTGACGTCACAGACAAGACCCGGACCGTGAACGGAAATGGCAGGGTTGGAAGAAGGATGCTATGGTTGCCGTTTAGCCAACTACTTTCAAACCAATGAACCAATCTACGAGTATAAATAATTGAAAAGGACGGCAGTACACGAAATGTTTGAGCATTAGGAAGAAATGTATAGCATGTAATATAACAATTTATATTTATTAACAAAGATGGTAATGAAAGATGCAGATTACTAACTGCAAAATACTTAGTTTAAAAACCACTAAATGTACGCAAAAGATAATTACAGCACTGTGAAGCTTATACAATTTCTTGTTATATTGATGTTTTATTAAATAAGTCCAATTTAACATTTTCAAAAAAAAAAAATAAATAAATAAATTGTACAGCTTGGCTGAGAGTATAAAAGAGGGGAGTGGCCATATTGCAGTCTGTCTTGATCCAATCATGATGAGCGTCGGATCTGCTGTCGTCTGCTATGAAAATTATTCTAAGTGTCGTCTTGGTCATAGTGGAACTTAGATGAAATCTAAATTTGAGAACTTCGAAATGTTTTGCTGTGGGGGACTTCAACTTACAAAAATTTTGTTTGAAGAAAGTCATAGGTTATCCAGTTTAAAGATTATATTTTGGTATTCATACGAATCTATTTGACACTTAGAAACATTTTGTGTCTGGTGGTTGTGAAGAAATACTTCGCGATTTACGTGAAGTTAGGTACGATTTGGACTTCGACTTTTCTTGAAATTATGTACACGGGTTCGACGGTTGAATTCTCACACAGATACAGTTTTGGAGTTGTGTGTCTTCTTGAAATTATGGAAGTGAAGTTAGAGATTTGGTGCTTCTTGTTTATACTCAATTACGAACTGGACAATATATTTTCACGAAAATTTTTGGGACAAGAGTCATATAAGCCCAAACTGTATAAATCATTCGTGAGATGCAAAGACCTGTGAGTGACTATAATTTACATAGGCCTGCCTTGCAGTGAACGTTGTTTTTTTATTTAATTAAACTGGTCTGTGTATTTATGTGTGAACTTTATTTTTATTTGGGCGTTAAAACGAGGAGTGATCAGTCAGCCCCTAGACAAGGAAACAGTGCCAATCAAACTTGTGAAAACTGGCAGATTCACTTTGCCCCAGTTGGTGTAGTGTTTACCTGTGACTTCATTTCTATCTGTTGCACATGCAGTGTGCTGGGAGCTCGAGCCAGAAGCTATGAACAAGTTAGAGGTAGGCATGCCCAAAAGACAGTGTGATATAACAGCGCACGTGCACGATTCACGTCGTATATCGTATTTGATCCTCGCAACGATACAGGCTGAGTTCGTAGGCTTGCGATTGCGGCCCGAGGACGCTCAGGTAATTCGCAATTACTTGTGAAAGGAGGTAGATATCAATGCAATTACTATTTCAAAAACTTAGGTTATTTTAGCTCCATTTCACTCGCTGTAATATATGGTCTAAAATGCATAGAACAGTAAACTGCTCACTATCTAACTTTTGCAATACACTGTTTGTAAATCAACTGCGTATACTTGACAAATAGCGTCATTTGAAAGCGACTGTTACGAATTTCGAAAAGGTGATTCTTTTATTTCAAAGCTAAGATGTATTACTGCAATGTGTCCAAAAATCAGATTTTTTAACCGCATACTTTAATCAAAATCGAGTGTGGAGTGTTAAGGGACTAAAAACTCGTGTGGAATGAAAATTAGTCTTGATATTTTTTCACAGGCAAGGATAAGCTTCTAAAGGAAAAATAATTTCATAAAACGATGTAGCGTAGTCGTGTTCACCATCAACAATTTTTATGATGTGAAAATCGAAAAGGTTGTTTTTTCCCATTTTTCGTCTTGGCTCATCCCATGCTGTGTAAACATGCAGGCTGGTGTCATGAGCCTCAAAGCTGGAAACTGAAAGATAAGTGATTTCAATTGACTTAACAGGCAACGGAAATGCACATTGTCGATCCCTTGAGTAGGCTTGATACCAACAAAAAATGTTTGGTGACAATAAGGATTAGATCCTTTTTATATAGGTACCTCAATCCAATCAAGTCCTTTCATTAGGTACTTGACCATTTGAGCAATAGCCTCTTTAATAGGTCTGCTCACTCTCACCAAAACATTACACCTACTAAGGACTACTTTCATTACTGTCTTCCTTACCTCTTGTCAAAAACCACCTCTCACTCCTCACTACTTGAGGTCTACTTTCAAATATTTCATGAGCATACACTCGTTTTACAGTCAGTGATCCTCCGTTTTATCCCCCCTGTAAGATGAGTGTATTGGTGAATAAAATATTTCATTCATATGATTGCTCTTAATAAAAAGAAAAAAAAATTCATGACTCGTATCTCCTATTACCTGGGTACATTGCTAACAAATGAAAGAGAGAAAAATGAGAAGAGAGAAAAAACATATAACTTACTACCCTAAATACGAAATATACTCAAACTAACCATAACCCAAATTAACTGTAAGTGTGTATCTGTGTACCTTGTATCGTTGTAATTATGTTTAAAAGTGTTTGCGTCTGAATAAATGTGTGTGTATGTGATGTTAAGTTCATGTCAGTCTCGGATTTACTAAGAGTAGTTTACTGTCCGAGGTACAGATGGCTTCAATGTGATGCACATATGTTTGTATATGCACATCAGTGTAAACAAACTATCTTGATAAGAGTGTGAGAAGGTCGGATGTGATGCCGTTTTGTGTTATGGAAAGAGGGAAGATACCAAGGTACCTTACATGAAGGAAGTAAGACAGGAAGAAGAAGGTGGGACATTTGGAGCCGAAGAAGGAAAGACGATGGATTAGAAGGACTGGAAACCCCTTCCCACCCCCAAAGGGACCCGAGAGTCTTCATCTTACTTACCATGTCGCTACAGGATTTTGGTGAGCTGATGTTCGCTGACCTCCTGCACCAACGGCGATTTATGGCTTTCAGATTCGGAACTCCCCTGAAAGGTAGCTCAAAATACTCCCTATTGCAAATCCACCACCTGTCTACTCTTAGCGATGTGTGTTTGCGCAGTGTAAATGTGTCTATAATTGTGTGAATGTACCTAACTTCCTACCTGTAACAAAAGATACAAACACACCCATGGCTTATATCTTTTTGAATATATATATATATATATATATATATATATATATATATATATATATATATATATATATATATATATATATATATATATATATATATAATTGTATCAATACCCCTTATAAAATTTATAAAATTCACTGTCATCTGTATGACAGGGATAAAAATCATTTCTCCACCGTAGGCTATGATTGAAAATAAGTCATAGCCTATCATTTGATTAGACACATTTCTGCATATTATTTACCATTTAATTCAATAATATTATTGTCCACTTCCAAGTATAATTATGTAACCTTCTAAATTACATAATGTCAAAATTGATAATTTATCATTATTTGTATAAATGTCAAAGCTGACCATTTAAGTTCCACTAGGTTAAATTTTACTTACGTGCATATTTTCAACATTTGGTATTACAAATATTTTTAACACATAAATATAGTATCATTACATTACAATGTTAACTAAGTAGTCCAATACATATAAATAATGCGTCTAAGATGTTTTAGACATGTAATTCCAGACTTATTTTTCATGCGTTAAATTTCACTTATTGATTGGTAGGTTTAAGTTGGCAACACTATTTCTTAAA
This sequence comes from Locusta migratoria, assembly GCA_026315105.1. Lineage (NCBI taxonomy): Eukaryota > Metazoa > Arthropoda > Insecta > Orthoptera > Acrididae > Locusta > Locusta migratoria. The sequence continues at coordinate 304,618,979 of CM048746.1, forward strand.
GTCGCTCGTTTCACGTAAGTGTATCTCGCGCCTACTTCAACTGCTCATTCATGTTTATTAAAATCAAATAAAGAATAAGTAAGAGTGAAGTTTGAAAGAATAGGGAAAGAGGGAACGATTTGTCCTTTACAGAAAACGAAAACACAAGAAAAAGGACAAATAACTGACTCCTGGTGGTCGTCACTCCACCTAATTAGCAAAGAACGCTAATCACTCTGAGGGGAAAGGATTCCTTTTTCCTCTTTTTAAAGTTTTTATCTACCAATTCCTCTAATTTCATTTCCACTTATTAGCCTCACTCGCCAGCAAGGTAAAATTCCCACAACTACTACTCTTTTCCAATCTGTTCACTTTACTAACAGTTTCATTTAATGTGTTTGTAACATTTTCTATTTCAGATTTAGAACCAACTGCAAGAACGTCAAGACTCAAATTATTTGTAGCTAGCTCACTGTCTATCTCTTGTATTTTAGATAACATGGTTTTATCGTTATCTGCAAATCTCGATGCTAATTCTTCTACTATTTGTGTCTTCTCTAAGTCAAAATTTTCTACCGTCACCTTTTTTGCTAAATTTTCAGCTTGATCATGGGACAAAAAACCTTGACTTAGTTTCCTTACCTTTTCCTCAAACCAATTATATTTCTCCTTACATACTTTAACATGAGCTTCCAAACGGTTATCGAAATGATCAAGTTTTTCATTGGTCTCTTTAGATAATTCTGATAATTTTATTTCTATACTTGATTCTATATTATTCTCCAATTTTTGTAAATTCTTTTGAGTCTGTGAAGATAAAGTCTTCAATTTATCTTCAAGCTCCGATTTTAATTCCCTACTTGAATTTAATAAATACAACTCTAAATGAGCATAAGAATCTTTTATGTCTTTCTTGATCATTTTGACAGACCTTTTTTGTGTCTCTAATGCTTTTCTTTGATTTTCGAGTTTCTCGGAAATGGATTTGTTTTGATTTTTGAACATCTCTGAAAGGGATTTGTTTTGATTTCCGAGCTTCTCTGAAAGGATTTTAAATTCCCTCAATAATTGTGCGAAAGCCTCTTGATTCACAGACTCCATTATGTTTCGTGTCAGTACTATAAATTTAGACAGTTAACTAAACACACTAATCACTACCATTGGTATCTCACTCAACATCTATTATGCACCAAAATGACTGTTATTAGACACTCTCACCTGGGGTTTCTGCACGCCGTGATGATGTGAAAGCTGGCTGCAATGTGTAGACCAGAACACCTGCACAGACTCCCGCGCAGCCCGCGTAGCGCCGTAAGAAAAATTTTACCCTCAGCAACTCCGCGTGAATCTCGCTGTCGAGAACCACACTTAGTCGCCTCATGTTGAATAGCTTTTTTTTGTATGCAGTTGCTTCTTCTTTTTTATAATGTATCGAGGATACCAATTTCTCCATCCATGTAAGTGATTGTATTCATTTGTTGTTATTGGTTGTGATGGAGAAAATCCAAGTCCCTCAGTTTGGCATAAAATAATATTTTCATGCAGTCTCTCTTTTCGTGTTCTGCACATGCGTTGCCAAATTTTGTAGTGTCACGACCGTGTATCTCTTCTTCTGAGGACACTACAAAATATATATTACTTACGTCCTTATATCTTGCTTAGTATATGTTATTGATTCCTGCACTGGCCACTGGCCACTGCAAGCAACGTATATGTTATTGAGTTTGCTCCTAGGAGAATGAGGCCCAGCTAGTCTGTTTCTCAACCTAGCAGCTTTAACTTGACATTAAAGGCATCAGACCAGGTACTCTCACCTAGGAAGACAGAAAACCCTAAGCAGAATTTTGTTCCCTGGTATTCTAAATCTCTTAACTTAATAAATATGTTTGTCTTGAGTCGGTAAGCAGGAATGTAGTGTCACTTGTTACACTACAATATCTGTGGGCTAAAAGATGGAGAAAACAGGAATTGTCTTTATTGTTAAAATGAAGTGTGGTTCAGACCCATTGAAACTAGTATTTTCTCATTAGATGCCAGTATTTGATTACTCTTTTTCACCCATAAAATTCTTATTTGCATAGTATGTATTACAGAATTCTTCACTCGGAAATTATAAGATATTTTTAAAAATAAACTGAGTCATTGTTGTGCCACATAGAAGACAAAAGGAAACAAATGAACACTGGTAAGTTATTTGCGATTCTATATACTACAACTCAATCAAAGCAGTATTGTAAATGTTTCTATAATGTAAACTATCATACATTTTTGAGAAGTATTTCAGAACATCTTATGCAGTCTTCTGAAACAACAGCAACTGCAAACTACAACTGTAGCTCTATACCAAATCATGTCATTTTCTTCTTTAGATAAGCAGTTTCAGTATTTTTGGACATTTGCTATGAATTCATGTTATAGCATAAAACAAATGTTGTATGATGACTTTAATATTTTTTTCACTGAGTGTTCTTCCAAAAGCGAGTCAGTTACAGCATCTGAAACTGCAAAATGGTTTAGGTTTTACAGTAGAGTAACAGAATAGGTTGACACACAAACTGTAAATCAATAAGATGGAACTTTGTTTAAACAACATTTTAAGTGAAAAACTCAGCTCTAATAAAGGAGAAAAACTCGGCTGTTTATTATGTTAGCAATTATCAAAGTGGGATTTGTATAAGGCTCTGTTTCTTCCTTCTTTGATGGGTTTGTATGTATATATTGTTGTTTGCAAATAAATGTCAATGTTTTAAAATGTTGCTTGACTTGTCAGCACTTTACCACATTATGTTTATCAGAAACATATTTTATAACATTTGATTTAGCCATTAATAAAAATTTAGCATCGTAAATTTCTTAATTTTGATGCCATACTTGAACGTTTTACATTATCAATAGTAACTCATAATGCCACTTTTGCCATCGTTTATTGGAGCAAGCATATTAATTCGTCAGACAGTGTAAATGTACCTTAACATGAGGATACCATGAAATGTCAGTTATGTGACAGCCAGTATTGATTGGCCCTAATTACACGAAACCACACAATCGGCCAACATTTGACACAGGTACCAACATTTTTGTTTATAAAGGCCAATAGTTGTATTCACAGTGTCCATTATTTGAATTGGCTTAGCCCATAATCTTGCAGAGTAAGTGGGGTTATGAGTTAGATTACCATTTGTGATGTAAAAAGTTATAATATAGTACCGAAATTAAGAAACTAACACTGATAAATCTTACTGACAGCCAAAACAAATTTTATAATACATGTTTTTTGTCATCTGGATGTGGTAAAAGCCTAGAAGATGAAAAAACATTTTAATACATCGACGTCTGTTTGCAAACGAAAATATATTTGTATTAACACATCAAACAATTTTAATGGGGAATAAATAGAGCCTGTTTACTTTGTCAGTTATGTTTTCCCTCTTATATTGTTAATTACATAACAAAACTAAGTTTTCTCCTTTGTGATATTTGTGTCATCAACTTACAATGTTATTCATATACAATGTTGTGACACCTTTTTGTGTTATTTTATTGTAATACCTAAACCATTTTAGGTTCAAGAAATCCGTCCTCGTTTTTGGAACACCAGTTAAAGTGAAAAATATCTAAGTCGTCATGGACAATTTGTCAATTACCACTAAAACGAAGCATAGTAATAAAACAAAGATTAAGAAGACACAGCACTATAGTTGTCTGAAATCCATGTAAACGACTACTGTAACATGATTGAGCATGAAGAAAATAAGTCAATTTCCGATGTTAGCATACGACCATTTTGTCAACACTTTGTTCCTGAAAAAACTTGCCGTGAAGTGACGGACAGTGTGAATGCCGCCATTAGAAATGCATAGCTGAATATTCTGACAGAACGTGTGCTGATGTGATGGGTAGCTGGAACTGAGAGTCTTAATTTTTATTGTTCTCTAGACATTGATGTAATTACTGAGTACATCTGCAAATAACACAAATAGTATTATTGTCAGAACGTTTCTGAAGCAGAATGCAACATTCCTCTGTGTTTCCGGGCCTGTGATACGCTATTGCATATTTAAGACATAATTACTATGACTAAAAGTTTCCAAATTCCAAACAATACATATTTTGTGAATGTAATCTATCACAACTTGCAGTAAATTGAAGGACCAGCCCATTAATAGAAATTTCCTGTAAGTTAATGACCATAATATAAGAAACTGAATTACACACAGAATAGCAATAGAAATGACCAACTGCTCTTCATGTATCATAACAAACGAAAACTGGAACCAAGGATTAACGTTAGTGTAAACACCTTATTCTTACAAAATAAAAAGACAGGGAAGGGTATAGTAACCGATTATGTGATGCACGAGATACCTGCCGTTTCGTGTAGTAAAGGCCAATTCACAGTATCCGTCATGTCAACTAGGGATACTCGGTGCACATGCATTTTGCACCTCCGAACATACCTCCAGAAACGTCCAGAGATAAAAATCAGAAGTACCTGGCGATGGTAATAGATGTCACTTTGGAGATACATTATGTCTGTTCGAGTGGCTTGAAAATTACCAGCCATCTCAGTTTCTGACTTCCTCTAGTGTGCATATACGACCTCCGCCGGTTGCAACTGCAAACGCCAGCTCGAATGCTTATTTCTCATGTTTCGTGGTTCGGCCACCTGTAGCGCTAGTTGACTCATTTGCTCTTTCAGTCGCGTAGATGAAAGGTTTATGATTTAAAATAATGAAACACAACAACAGCAACAGTTTATTATGCTTAGCACTATGGCTTAAATACATATATTGATGTGACGTTCACATATGCGGCATTCTGCTGATTTTGATCCGTGCTGTGTCGTGTTCTAAAGTTATAAGGCACCACACCACTAAAAATTCCACATGGAAAACAGTGGTGGTATTTATGTGTGTGTGTCTGTGTGTGTGTGTGTGTGTGTGTGTGTGTGTGTGTGTGTGTGTGTGTGTAATGGACAAAGAGGTTAAAATACAGGGAGGCGCCCTTACACTGAAAAAATGAAGCCTACCTCTGCCATGTTACTAAAAAGTTTTGGAGAAGTGTTTGTATTGTATAGCTAATGTTTCATGTCATTTAAAACAGGAAGCGTCTGACAGTTTTGCCATGATGTACATCGTGTTAAAAGAGTGCAAATTAGCCGTTAAAATTCAAGTTTTCAAACACATTATTATGAGTATTTATTACTATTTATTCAGGAAGGTATATTGTTTGAAAGTATATCTTTGCAGTTGAAACTCGCCCTCTTTTCTCAGCGTTGTCTGTTAACTAGCCGTGTTTGTGAAGTTAACAATTGACTGCTTGCTCACCAAATCTAATTACGGCGATATTCACACAGCGGCGGAAATATACAGTTCCCTTAAGCAAAACTCTGATTCTATAAGTTAAGCAACACTTCTACCTTTACTGTAATCTTTTGAGGAAACTGCACGCAATTAAATAATGATCCACAGTCATGGATCTAAATCAAAAATAAATATTGGCAACGGAAACGCAAATATTATCTACTCCAGAAGGGAGCAGAGACACAAGATACATGAACAAATTACCCCACATTAATCCAAAATAAATTATGAGGGGAGAATTTAAATTAGCACAAAAGGATTATAGTTTAACAAATTAATTTATTGTTCAAAACAAGAACAACAAGGGGGGAAGACCATTTTTTTTAAATACAATAAAAAACAAAGCTTACAAAATATTCAAAATATCCACAATTACATGGCCCTAGCTACCAGTATTGTAAAAGCCTGTTATTTATTTCATTGAATCCTACATTGTCTTGACTGACAGCCTGTTAATCAAGAGTAACTATTTCCGAACACAAGTAGTAGGGGTACTCTTATTACTGTGACCTATAAATGGTAAGACCCATACGAATCTGTATTTACATGCCAGTAGCTGCCATCATCCCTCACAAACCGCAGGGGTCCTTAAGACATTGGTGCACAGAGCACATTGTATATCGGACGATGACAACTTGCAGGAAGAGCTCACACACCTGAAGAGCATTTTCAAAGCAAATGGATATTCGCAGCAACAGATTTGCAGAGCATTCGATGTGAGTCCAAGAATGCAAGCACGAGACGTGGAAGAAGAAGACGAAAATAATAGTTATAGATCAAGAGCCTTCTTACCTTACGTGGGCGCTCTTTCGTCAAAGATAGGCCGCATTCTCGACAAACATCGTGTTAAGGTTATCTTCCGGCCACCAGTGAAGATTGCAGCCTTACTCGGGTCAGTGAAGGATGACTTGTTGCTTCGCAAGTCAGGTGTGTACCAGATCCCTTGCGGAAATTGTGATAATTCATATATAGGCCAGACAATACGCTCTGTCCACGAGAGATGCGTTGAACACAGAAGATATACCCGCCTATTGCAGCCAGACAAGTCAGCTGTCGCTGAACATTGCATAGAAACTGGTCATTCAATGAACTATAGCCATGTGAAAATTTTGACACCCATATCTTCGTTTTGGGATGCTATATTTAAGGAAGCTGTTGAAATTAGACTGGCCAACAACTTATTAAACAGAGATAAAGGTTTTAATTTAGACAAAGCTTGGAACCCTGCACTTGGAGTATTGAAATCACAGAGAAGACGTGAAGGTGTTGCCGCCGCCGAGCATATATCGATAAGTGAACACCGGAGCGCTTCCGCCACGGGGGGCGCACGCGTATGAGTACTTCGATATGCAATATACCAGCATCTGTGACGCGCACGCGCATTGCCACCGCGATCAGGCTTATAAGGCCGCGCCCGGCACCTCGTCGACAGTCTTCGACTCACTCTGAAGATGGCCGGAAGGTACGCGGCCGAAATATCAGCAGAAGAAGTGAATTTTACGCGGCTGCATTCCCGAAATCTATTGGACTGTACATTACGCCGTGAAAAGTTGAAAATGCACAACACTCCTATGTATCTGACACTTACCACTATCATGATGGCTGGCCGAAGGTTTAAATGATACCGTGACAACAGTGCCGTTAGGGAGTCTAGTTGTTGTTTTACAAGGTCTTTGTGAATTATTCCGGTGACCAAAGACCTATATAAACAACATAGACTGGCCACAGCGTCGCCATAGTTGTAGCCAATTGGAAAGGTTGCTGCCATCTTTGAGAATGTCAGTGTCATACCAGGTGATACTGGGTGTCTGCTGACACTGAAGCATAGGTATTATATTAATCTTTGCCAGTCTCGATTTTTCCTTAATTTCTGGGCGGCGCATTTCGGAAAGTAATTCCCACTATGAATAGAATTTCTCGTTTACTATTGCATCCTAAGTGTAATATTTACAATCGTCGAACTGCTGCATTGTTTACTTATGTCACTATAATGTCAATAATCGTTTGTATTTGCCGACATATCTTTCCTATAAATACAGGCGAATTTCTTTAAAATCATTAACTTTATTCTGCCTGTGGCTCAAATGATATTTCATGCTTTGAAGTACATTACGTATTTATCAAGCTCTCCACAAATTGACATTTCCTTGATACGCTCCTTACAGCTTTTCGTCTGTAGGTGCTCAGCAAACGAAAATATTGTTGGACTGGCATTTGCCAGTAGCCGCTTTCGATCGTTGGAAGCAAACATAAAATTTTCTTCAAAATGACAAGAGCATATGTAACTATACTTTGTAGGCTGCCACCTATCATGCCTTATACTGGCTACTCATTGGCTTAGAAACTCCTCATTTTTCAGAGGAAACAGTATAAAGAATAGTTTAATATTATTAGAATTCATATACCTAGACCACTTACAGTACCCAATGGTTAATACGCATTCTTACACTATATAAACAACTGTCAATACATTAAAACATGCAAAATACAACCGCCCTCTGGCTACCTTTTTGATGGTCGTGAAGTAAACATAATTTTGAAACTTGGTAAATGCGAAAGTTATGTATAATGAATGTTTATAAATAAACACATGCTGATACAAAATTACCTATATAATTACATATCTCTTTCTTTATAACTATCACTGTGGTTGCTGCAGCTGTACGCCGATCATACACTGGGCATGATTTACCACTAATAATAGCGCTTACATATTAGTTTAGATTACAAACAGAAGCGTCTGCTCACTCTGCTGCATCAAACTGACGTTCTCCAATATGGCGCCCAATGTTGCTTAGTGCTGCCACCCAGACCGCTGTAGTTTGCCTTTAGCATCTCTATGTTGTTTATATACCTCTTTGCTGGTAACGATTACAGTTGACTTATTGAGCGGACAAGGGTACACCGAGAACCTGTCAACCATAGAGCAGGAACAGCATTAATTATTTTGTTGATGGTCGGCGCGAAAAATTAATGCCATAAAATTGTACAAGTTGTGTCGCGGCGTAGTGTTGAGTGTTCAGCTGTTGCAAACAGAATCGTATACGGTGACGGGATTAATTTTTCGTGCCGACCATGAAGCAAATAATTAATGCTGTTCGCGTTCTATGGTTGACAGGTTCTCGATGCATCCTTATCCACTCAGCAAATTAACTGTAATCATTACATCGAGAAAAGTGAAACTCAACGTACTTCAGTATAAAGATCATTTAGAAATAACTCACCTTGTTGACAAGTGAAGTATGGTTTCTTTCCGATAGCTGCTGTAGCAAGTGACTTGTTCCTTGCTGGTTTTTGTCCAGTGTTGAATATAATGTACTCTTGACTAGGGCTGGGCAAATGATATTCGCGTTCGAACATGCTCGGGATTTCCCGATACAGCAGAGAACTCGATACGGTATAGAACTGTTCAAACACTCAGTTGAAGTTACGGAGCTATCGCTTTGCTTACAACTAATTTCATAGGAAGTACAAGTAGATGTAAAAAAAATCTACATTATGAAAAACTGTATATTTTGTTTAAAACACATGTGACCTGTCTCGTATCACTGCAAGATATGATTCATTGATAAACAAAATATCTGCTGCTATAACCGAACTAATGCATCACATTACTGACAGCTAACATTCAAAGAAAAAAAATGTGACTACTTCATAAGTAGCATAAATTGAATGTGATTATAAGAGATAGGTTGCAAATTACCATTCCATACGGTTCATACGGTACAGTAACAGATAAAAATGTTACCACCTTCTAATCGCCTTGAAAACGGGATTAAAAGAGATGAAACAAGGAAAAAATTAGAAATTGAATACCCAATAATGGAAATAAGTCATATAAAAGTAAACTGTAATTGCGACCGCGGAATAAACGGTGCACGAGCTGCTGTGTACGTAGTATTAAATGGCGTCGCTAGATCGCAGTACTAGAATTTTAAATCGCGATTGCTATCGTTTACTTATACTGTTTTTACTTGTGTCCTGCTCCTAGAAGCTACTATAGTCGGAATCTCACACTTATTAGTCCCCATGGTACATTAATGATACCCTATCTTCGTTATAAATCGTATGCTGCTTAGTACAGAATGAATTTACGGGTATTATCGTTGTAAATCGTAGAGATAGTACCTCCTGACATTGCTAGATGACGTCGTGATCGAATGTTCGAACATTTACCTAACTGTGACGTTAACAGTTCGAGTCATCTTCAAACCCAGCCCTACTCTTCACATAGCGTACTGAAACAACGTCAAGTCAGGACCCCTCAAAAGTTTAACCATCGCGCATCCGTCCATTCTTCGATATATCGATTTGGCAGCTTGCTCGATATGTAGCGTTCCGAATTCGATTCCCAAGCATTCTACGAAATTATCCATTTGCAATTTACCGCTAAAACAAGGCATACATAAAGCCGGGTCCACACGCAAAGATCTGCCTGCGCAAAAGTCTGTGCAAATGTCTGCGCACACCAATCGTTGCGTGTGGACGGGTATTCACTTCGCTGCAAATTCTCGCGCCCGACATCTTTCGGTGAAAAACGAAACTAGGTAGTACAGACTGCAATCTGACTGGCAAACGAATCCGATAAGCTTTTTTACGAAGTTTATTTATGTCAGTCATAGAGGAAATATTTTGACGGACACTATTTGCAACGTGTCTTGCAAAAAAAAATTGCAAACAAACCGCAATAAACAGGAATGATCTATGCATTGGCTGCTTAAAAGAAGGCAGTTGTCACATGTGATTCTACATCTTGAGTTGCAGTGCAAACCCGATGACTGGCGTAATTATTTGCGAATGGATGTGGAAACTTATAATCATATACATGTAGCGTCTGTTCCGAAGGAACAGACGTCACTTCTGGTCCTGCAGTTGTTATTATTATTTAATATTCATAGAATATATGACATCAACTGCGATTGGGCAAAGTTGAAAATGTGTACCCGGGTTGGAATCCCGGCTGGGTACACATTTTCAACTTTGCCCAATTGCAGTTGATGTCATATATTCTATGAATATTAAACTTATAATCATCTTTTGACACTGGTAACTCCTCGTACAATACCTAAAGATACTTGTATAAGGAGATATATTTCTCCACATCATCGGCTCACAGTTACATTAAGATTCCTGGCCACAGGAAGGACCTACAAAGACCTCGAATTTTCAACAGCAATTTCTAAAGAAGCATTGCGTTAAATCATCCCCAACACTTGTGAAGCTATTTACGCTGCCCAGAAGAATGATTTCATGAAGACAAGTAAAGTAGGCCTACCTTCTAACAAGATACAAATAAAACGGTCAGAGTTTTAGATATGTTTGAAACACTGTATGCCTACTTCACTTTATATTATATGTGTGGCCAATAAGCTGCGGCTAACTTTGTTTCCCAGTCGGAATTTTCAGTTCTCAGTCATTTTCAGCCACTGTCAACATAGTAAACACACGAAAAAAGTATACACTGACACAGATTTGCAGCGATCTCCTGTCCACACATGCCAACTTGTCTGCGCAGATGTGATTTGAACCCCCAGATTTGAGCAATTTTGCTCAAACCTCCAACTCCAACTTCCAGGTTTGCGCATATCTCTCTCTGCGCAAATGTGCTGTACACACGCAACGATTTGCGAGGTGTGCGCAGACATTTGCGCGGACAGATCGTAGCGTGTGGACCCGGCTTAACAATAAAGAAAAAAAAGATTAATAATACACATTTCTGAGTAGTCTATGTAACCGTCTATTACAGCATGAAAGTCGCTTGAAAAGAATAGGTTATTACCGATGTTAGGACACGTCCGTTCTGTCAAAACTTTCTTTTCGAGATAGCTTGACGGACAGTTGTGTAATGTTCTGTCGGAATGTGACATGTGTGAATTGGCCCATTTAATGACGTAGCCGGCGCTGATCGAAAAGACCGAGAAGCTATGGTTAACCGATTATTTTAGTAGTAATTTTTATCCGTTTATTGGTAACTGGCGGGTAAGCAAGACTGGCAGATTCCATGACACGAATGTTTGTTTTTCGCAAGTTGGTATTTCGGAACTTGACAGTTGTGTTGGTTGGCAATCCAAAACATACAGGTGAGATGGTCGCAGATCATCTGTTTACCATCCACGCGCGCAGTGCGTTGTGAAATGTGTTTAGGAATATCTGCCTGTGTGTTAAATGTTATGTGCCTATAGTAATTCTGAACAATGACGTAAGGGATCATCGTATTACGTAGTAATTTAGAATATGGCCAATATATGTGACGATGGTGTTGACCAGGAAATACATATGAACTATATTAAAGGAAATGCACACACTACAGAAATAACTTATAGTGATATAGCGTCGAAACTTTTAAAGGACAATTTATTGCTGACTGCGTTAGAATTGTACACAGAGCTTCTCGAGGCCGGACGGGAAGTAACAAAATTGAAAGAATTTTTTTCGAACCCAGGGAATTTTGAACTGCAGACATATACAAAACCTGACATCGTTGAGATACGTTAGTAGTTTCTCATAATTTTTAAATTATGGCTAATTATTATCAAAAGGAAAAGTTGTTACGCTCAGACATTAAGTATTACCTCATTAAGCTCGCACATGTCGTCTGTTTAGGGGCACGATACAGACAGCTGTTAAGTCTTTTGATTTCCGATTATTAATACGTTATAACTTGAATCAAATTACTATTTTTGCCCACAGGCAGGTCATCGAGTCAGGTAACTCTAGATTCTCTGGATATAGGACGGTATTCAGAGGATGGCGAAAGAGGTGTAGATGAAAGAGTGGCAGTCCTAGAATTTGAATTGCGGAAGGCCAAGGAGACAATCAGTGCTCTTAGAGCTAACTTGACTGTTGCTACAGGTTTGTCAATTGATTGCTGTAAGTATTTGTGTTAGCTTCATCATTAGCAGTTTGTAATAAATTAATTGGTTTCTTGTAGAGAGTGAAGCCAACACTCCTGAGGGATCTTCAGCTAACAGACAACTGCAAAATGAGCCTATTAAACCCCACGAACAGAGAGCACTTAACTTTCTCTTGAATGAGTATTTGTTAACATATGGTTATAAATTGACATCAATTACATTCTCTGACGAGAATGAAAATCAGGTGAGACGTTATTGATCATAATAGATCTTCATTTTGCCTTTTTTTATATATTCTCTCTCTCTCTCTCTCTCTCTCTCTCTCTCTCTCTCTCTCTGTGTGTGTGTGTGTGTGTGTGTGTGTGTGTGTGTGTGTGTGTGTGTGTGTGTGTCCCTTTGTCCTCTTAATACTGCAGTTCAGTATCTATCTTCTTCACCTCTCACATCATATCTGTGCTACCCTCAGTTCTATTATTTCCCCTCAGCATTGACTGTTGTTAAAATGGCATAAATAGCCATATATGTTGCAGAATTTTGGCACTGAAACTTCTTGGCAGATTACTTGTAATGCTCCTGTGGAAAGAGATATCCAGTGCCTGCCCCCCCCCTCGCCCCCCATTTTGACTCACCCTGCTGGTCTAGCAATCTTGAAATAGAAAATATTGAAATATGATTAGCTGACACTTAGCAGTATGTGTCTTTTCCTTTCACCCCTCACTTGACTTTTAGTCTGGTCCACAGTTTCCTTCACTAGGACATTTAATCAGGCCATGATCCATTTGAGTATTGTTTCTACTGTCAGCAATAAGTTTGGTAAAGTTTTATGACGCTTCTTGCCAGTCTTGGGTGCTTATGTTGGCAACAGATGAACAATGAAGTGTATAATTGCGTTAATATTTATCACGAGTTACTGAGTAAGTGTTATTGCTGCTTGTTTCACTCGCTGCAAAATTAATACTGTACCTGCTCTATGGTTGACAGGTTCTTGTATGTACCCTTGTCCGTCAGAAAATAAATAAAAATTAGTTCTAATTGAAGTTGTCAAGACAAAACATTTATTGGTCATCTGAGTTGCCACCATTACCATTGGTGCCAACATAACCACTGCAGCCCAGCGAGAAGCGTCGTACATATTAACCAAAAGTTTTTTTCTGAGAATTACATCCCATGTATGTCATAAGCAGACTACTGTTAAGTAGTAAGTTGTAGATTCATAAAAAGCAGACACTGTGTTATAAGAATGAAAATTGGAGAGTAGGATATTCCTACGGAGATACATTGAAATTTGCCCAAATTGGGAAAGTTTTTAGATTTGACTTTGACTATGATTTGTTTGAGGAAGTAACTTTGATAGCAGGCTCACATAATAGGCCATATTGTACATTAAAAAAACCAAAGTATGAACTGAGTATTTTTCTTAAGTATGATAATGCTAAAACCCAAAAGATATAGTTGTATATCCAAAGTAAATCATCTAGTTATATGAATATGGTTACTATACCATGACTTTATGTACCATACTGACTCAGTGTTATGTATTACAAGAAGAGAAGGAATAACTCTAGAAATTATATAGGCTAAATTTAATTATCGAAGTATGTTAACCTTAAAAACTGAAATTTGAAATAGATTTAAGTGAAGAATTGGAACATTAGAAAAGGCAGTTGGATATAAACAAAAATCAAAGTTCAGAGAAATTTGTTTTGAGATTTAAGTCTATTGTCTTATTTCATTGAAGTGTAACTCAGATTATCATTCTAGGGAATGAATGTTAGGGACCCCTCCCCCCACCTCAAAAACACTTCAAACTGAACGATAAAGCAGATAAATAGTGTAAAATAGAATCAAGGTGCTCCTTGTCTCTCCATTTTAATAGATTATTGTTCATTCATATCAGCTGAACTGCTAATGTCATGATTCTGTGAAGTCTGGAGTGGTCTCTGTATGCTACAGTTGGCCATTTTTCACTACCATTAAGTTGTGCATGGAGAGGAATGGGTTTTGCCCGTGCGGGCATGGAGGCTGGGCAGATATAGGCAATAGGCACCAAAATATGTGTATCAACTTGTTGGAATGATATCCATGAGTAGCTGTATGAGGAAGGATCAGAATAGATTGGGTACTCTGAGTAAAAGTCTACATGATGGTCACCTGTATGCTGTATTTGTGTCTATTGGTATGTTGATGTTGGCAGCGATCATGTGGCATACTGGGATGAAACTTAACAAATCAGTTGTTTATATTGTGCCAAGCGAGACATCTTGTCCTGATGAAAAATTAAATTTTCTTCGCACAGTAATTCCCACTGGAAATGAGCAATGTTTCAAGTAACAGTATTTTTTTTAATCAATCCAGGTGTTTTGGAGGTGGATGTGTGAAAGTAAATGGATCTACTTGTATCGTAAGAAGTAACGACATATTATTAACAGAAGAGAAATCTTCATTGCAAATGATCATTGCTTCCAGTGATTAGTGTCTTTAAATTAAATCAATTTTCTTAGTAGGTGGATGGATGGGTAAGGTAAATGGATCAGTTTGTAGTGTAAAAGTCAAAGTGGCAGGTCATTGGCTAAATGTAGTGCAGTGTTGTTAACCTATGTGCGCTTCAGATGCACTACAGTCACTCATCCTGACTTTGTCGACTTTAGCCTCACTCTGTTTTGAAAATGTTATGTAGGTCTAAATTTTTGTAATCATCTTGACAACAGGACTGCAACAAAACCATCAAAACCATGGAAAAGCTTCATTTCTTAAGAATATCGTGACAGACACACACGGATTGTATCATGTTTTCTGAAACCACTTTCTGTTGTCAACAATTCTACCGTACATCCGTGATTCAGTACAATCATTTCTATAAATGTATGGGAATTCTGTAATTAATAAAGTCTGTACCTTAGAATCTAGTTGATGGCCAGGGTGCAACCTGCTACCTGCCTCCCCCATTCCTCCCTTCTTCACCTGTAGATTATGGTCTTAAGAGGATAATTGCAAATTGTATAAATGGTCTTTCTTTATGTGTGCCTATATGGATTTGATTCAAACAGTTGAGTAATAGCAGAAAAATATTATCTGCAAAAGAATGACTCCTCGGACATCAATAACTGATGGCTGTTCACTGCTTAAATTATCCTCCAAAGTTTTTGAGAAGAAAGAAAGTGCCTTACATTGTGAATGGATACTTGGTTTGGATTTCAAAAGGACATCTGTTTGTTTTACTAAGCACATTTAAATGATAAAACATCATGTTTTTTGGGATCCTCTGCCGGTTAAATTTTATAACTAGGCTTGTCAGCCCGGGAGATAATGTTGGCACCAATGGTCAATGGGGCAACTCAGATGACTGATCAGGAGGCAGATGTAGGCAACCAATGAGATTCATTGTATTTTTCTATCAAAGCTGTGATCTTTATGATGATAGTTCACTGAACGGACAAGGGTACATACAAGAACCTGTCAACCATAGAGCAGGCACAGCATTAATTAATTTTTGCAACTTTGTTGTGAATTTTGAGAGCAGTGTCACACAAGGGTAGCTGATTTATTGATCGGACAAGGGTATATCGAGAACCTGTCAGCGATAGAGCAGGAATAGTATTAATGTTGCTGCAAGTCTGTTTCTAATCAGTGGTTCTCTTGATGGTGTTTCCTTTACATAGTTGACATATCTATGTAGCGCCATTGACCATTGGTGCCAACATTCTCTTGGGACTGATGAGCCTAGTGGTAAAATTTTAGCTCCTCTGTCATTTATCAAAGACATTTGGTTGTGTCAAGAATAATATGCTATTATTAATTAAGCCTTCATGGGAACATTGTTCAACACATGTTTGGCTTGGCCCTTCTTTAAGAAACAAGAGATTAGTACATGATCCAATTACACCCATCAGCTGTGACCCATGATGTCGTATTTCAAAACGAAATCATAATTTACACAAGATAACATTTGATCACATCTGAGTTAAATCCTCACAGTGTAGACCATTATGTTACCAAACAAACATTAGAAGACATGAAGTTTTCTGCTGAAACTTAACATCACAATGTAAACTTAAGAGAATGAGTAAGAAACAAACTAATAAATATCATTAATCACTTGTAATTATTTGTTATGCCTATGCTGTACATTTTCAGTATAATATTCCTGCCTAACCAGTCATAAAATGTATGATAAATACAAAAACAAACTGCAAAATATTTTTGATAAATAAACTAGCTGTTAGTTTGTCTAGCAGAAACATATGCTAAGGCCTAAGATTTGAGTCTACAATGCCCTTGTAAATTATGACATGTTTAGAATAAACAACATAGTTTATAAAATTAGTGTGCTAAACCTATACCATATTTAGTTATGTGCCAATTATATCTTTCTTGTTATACAAACAACTTGGTGGAGAAAGAAGTTAAGATTATACAAATGACTTCCTGGGTCAAAGTAGTTAGGTGGAATTAGAGTTTGTTCATATCCCAGAAATAGTATGCAGGGAATTAAATTAAATGAAGATGTTGGAGTATTACAAATAGGAACTCCAAATTACGCGTTTTGGGAAATATCATCAAATGACAAACAGGAAACACGATCAGTCACGAGCACTCTTGATTTACTACCAATTGATTTTGGCTATAGGACGGTTGTCATTAGTGCATAAGTCACAAAATAAAACCACACAGGATTATGCTACTGTACAGTTTCATATCACATTACTTGTAGCAGCACACATTCAAGTCTTAAAATGTTACTAACTGTTCATTGAAATTTAGCTATAATACTAGCTTTAAACTTTAAGAGGAAAAAACATTCACCCAGCCCTATACTGGAAAGAAAATTGGGGGTGGGGAAGGGGTGAAGGAGAAAACCCTTTCTGTTAATGTAATATACCAGTAAAAGCAAAAGCAGAGTAGAAAGTTCTGATTTATTGGATATACTTATTGATGAAAATATAACTTGAAAGCTAATATAGTTGACTTGATGATGATGATGATGATGATGATGATGATGATGATGAGGTTAAAGCTACTTTTTCCATAACAGCCAACTTTGAAGACAAGTTTGGCGAAAGGGACTCTGAGTTAGACGTAATCAGGTTTGCTGATGATCAAAACTACTACTTCTGGCAGCCTGAGCCATTTCATACTTGTGACCATATTGCTGACATTCTGGTGTACATTATGCCAAACCAATCTTGGAATATGGTTCAGGGTCTCATTTTCATAGGGACCTCATCCTTCAACTTTTTGAGGAACTGCTGATATGGAGCAGTGGGGCAACCATTTTTGTTCTCACCATCAATGATGTTTCTAGTGTTTGTATTTTAGACAAAGCTTTCTGCTGTTACAGTGATCCTTCTAAGTGTGGAATATGCATGTCTGCTTAATGAGAGGAGCTCCATCATTCCCCCTCAGGGGCTCTGCATTAATTTGCTTAGTTTGGGCTTAGCGAACCTAGGGTTCCAAGCTGTGGACTATGTCGTGCCAACAGTCCACTACACCGTAAGCTCTGTGCATGCTTCAACGACCATTGTTCGGCACAATGGTGGAACGTTGTATGTTTCAAAGCCCAGGGATCTTGGCTTAATCACCAGGGTCGTGAGGCTGGTACAAAACTCTATAATAAAATAAAAAGGGCCTCAATCTCAAGGTGTGTTACATGACAAGGAGATGCATGGCTGTTGATGTTGAACAGTCACTAGCGACCAACCTCTGAGGAACCTGCCACACATCAGTTGTATAAAGCTTACTCAGGCAAGCGGGGCTCTGCCTGGGTGGACATATAGTTCCCTAGCTGCTCGTGGGAACAGGATGAAACAAGCAAATAACTGTGTTGCTGGATGTAGAAGCGGCGTCTCTAAGAGAGGCAGGGCTGACTTTAATGCAGCACAATATTACCCCCAATCGTTCCCTTCCCTAGCTACTCCATGGGAGGAATGAGGGGCGAAAGACAGGGTCGAGCCTTATTCCCCAAAATTACTAGGACTGATGGGGAAACATTTACAAGTACTAAGCCACTTTTCAAGTGTGCCTAAGTCTCCTTATTGACACAGCATCCCCTGCACAGTCACGGGAACTACTGGCCTGTGATAAACTGGGTGACGTTCTGTGACCATCATCCCTCACAAGAGTCTCAATATGGTTCAGGGGATTATTTACCACCGAGATCTCCTGCTGCAGTCGAACGATGAATTATGTGCCAACCTTGAATGACGTGGTGTTCACTTCATTAAGTGCATCCATAGGCGGCCTAAGGACAACAAGGTAGCCACCGGTGCTTTTATCCTGGCCTTTGAGGGCAATTCTTTACCTGAAAAGGTCAAGGTTAAGATATACCGGTGTGACGTAAAGCCTTATATTCCTCCTCCGATCCGGTTGTTTAAGTGCTGGAAATTTGGGCATATCTCCTAGGTGCAATTCCAGCACCACCTGTAGAGAATGTGGGCGTCCATCCTATCCAGACAGCACCATCCCCTTTGCTCACCAAACTGCATGATGCTGCATAAAGAACGGAAAATTATGAAGTATAAGACCATGGACAAACTGTCATATAATGAGGTCAAAAAGAAATTCGAGTGACTGCACCCTGTGGCACTAAAGACATTGTTTGCAACTGTCACATCGTCATCCTTTCCTTCGGTGTTGGTGGTCCCCATGGCTGTGACAACTTCTGTGGGCCCTCAGGCCCATAAGACTCCATCAGCCCCCTCGATGGTTGGGGGCTCTCCACCATCTGCTCCCCCTCCATACATCTTCTGGGTGAGCACATCCCCCAACACTGTTGGGGACATCAGCTCCTGTCACTCAGCCAGAGAAGCAACACCTTCCTCCGGCTCCTCTCACTCAGAAGGGGTCCCTTGGGACACTCCCATCCGAGGTCTCTCAGAGTACAACGGAGGGTCCCAGCCACCAACTGTCGGACCCACACACCCCTGCTCAAAGGGCTCCACATTCTACATTGGACCCTGACATTGTCTCTGAGAAGCCCTCTCAGTCCTTAAAACCAAAACGACAGCGAGAGGACAAGAATACAAAGCTGAAGAAAAAGGAATTTTCTATGGCTCTAAAGCCACAGCTTCCCACATCATCTGCTTGTGAAGATGAGGTGGATATCTTTGCATCCCCCGAGGATCTCGCCCTCATGGACTCTGCTGAGCCAATGCTCTTGGATCTGGTAGGTATGCAATCGGCAACAGCAGGTGGTGAACCTATGGAATGATCTTCTTTGCCCTCTCTACCATGGCCCATCCAGTCAGCAATAATCAAATTCTCCAGTGGAATTCTGGCAGTTTTTCCCCCCCACTTAGCAGAGTTACGTCAGATTCTCAGCACTTCACCTGCACTGTGCATTGCCCTGCAGGAAACCTGGTTTCCCCTGATGCGATGCCCTGCCTTATGAGGCTATTGGAGTTATTACAGGAATTACACAGATTATGACAGGGTTACAGGTGGAGTCTGTAGTTTTGTACTCGCGTCTGTCTACAGCAAATCTGTTTTTCTCCAAACTCCTTTACAAGCTGTGGCAGTCAGATGAAGACTTCAATCGATCCCACCGTTTGCAGTGTCTATCGGCTCCCAGATGGTGTAGTACTCAAACATGTCTTAGCGGCACTGATTTCTTAGCTCCCCTCACCTTTCTTACTTTTTGGTTGATTTCAACGCCCACAACCCCGTGTAGGGAGGTACTACGATTACTGGCCGTGGCAGAGATATCAAGACTATTATCTCAGCTTGACCTCTGCATTTTAAATACCAGTGTCGCCACACATTTCAGTGTCCCACCAGGGGCCCACAGCTCTTTTGTGGGTATGTGAGTGGAGGACACTGAGCTGAAGCAGCCTTTCTTCTGTCCCAGGCCGCTTCCTACTCCCCCCCCCCCCCCACCCCGGTTTGTGCCTTTGCCCGGAGACGGGCGTTTTCATCCAGTCCAAGGTTTCTTTTTCTCTTCCTCTGAGACTTCTCCTTTTATTGGTCCTCTTCCTTTCCTGTTCTTTCACCTTACCCTCTTGCTCCTTTCTCCTTTTCCTCGAGCCACCCCTTTAATCTCTACCTCAATGTTTGAGATTCTCTCTCCTCCATCCCTTCTTCTCCTTTCTCTCTTCTTTCCTCCCTGTGCGTGTCTGAAGTTCAACCCACGCTCTGCGTAGCCGGTGACAGGGTAAGGCCTAACTCCCCACCCCGGGTAGACATGTAAGGCACGTACGTACCTCCCAGTAAAGGCCGGGCCCAGGGAGGGGTGATTACCCGACCTAGTACCTTCCGAACATGCCGTCCCTCCGTCCGCTCTCGGGAGGTGTGACCTGAGGTGCGAACAGTCACCTAAGGCGGGTGTGCCCCCAGAGAGGGCCCCCACAAGGATGGAGCATGCCATCGGAGATGCTGGTAATCATGGGGGACACCTCCGCTATGAAACCTTCAAAATCGCGATGATTCTCAGCCACAGAAAGTCTAGCCTAACCTTCCAAAGTTCCTCGTAGTATCTTGTACTGATGATCAGGATTTTTCTTCTGTAAATCCTTTTCTTATTCAGAAGGGTGTCAATGTGATCGCAGGTCCCTTGAAGACCTGGTCCAATGCCTTTTAGGCACAGAAATTACTTCGGGCTACGCTTGTGGATACTTTTCCTGTGAAAGTGGAGGCTCACCGCACCCTCAACTCTCCACAGGGGGGTAGTCTTCACAAGATCCCTGGATGGGTTATTGGACGAGGGTATACTCAACTGTATGTCCAATCAGGGTGTTACGGCTGTTCATCGCGTAATGAAAAAAGTGAACAATGATCTCGTGCCGACTCTTACTGTCTTCTTGACTTTCGACAGGGTTGACCTACCATCTAAGGTGAAAGCGGGCTACAAAGTCATTTCCGTTCACCTGTATATACCCTATCCTATGCGCTGCCACAATTGCCAGAGATTTAATCACACTAGTAAGTCTTGTCCTAACGCAGCCAAGTGCGCCACCTGTGGCAGGGACGCCCATGAGGGTGAATGTCCACTTCCTTCCCCTCGCTGCATTAATTGCATGGGTGACCATGCTGCTTCTTCACGGGACTGCCCCATCTATAAAGAAGAGTGGATCATCCAGGAGATTCGTGTCAAGGAAAAGGTTTCAACCTATGCCGCTTGGAAGTTATTAGTGAGTAGGAAGCCTGCTGTACTCCCAGCAGGTACTTACAGCCAGATCCTCACCTCCCCTTGATCAACTAAGGAGGTAGGCATTCAGACCTGCGATTTCATCTTCTGTGACACTGTTGTCAGATCGGCTAGCCTGAAAATTGCTCATTCCACCTCTCTGATCTCTTCTGCCTGTTCTACGGTGCATTCGTCGACCAGTTCCCACACATCCCGGGCACCTAAATCCGCTGCCGGGGGTTCTAAAAAAGAACCCGTTCGTGACGATTTCCTAAAAACTCTGTCTTCTCACTGGTCAACCGCTTCTTCTACTCATCATGCCTCTAAGAAGGCTCACAAAAAGAACATTCCCCCTCCCTCCCCCTTACCCGCTGCGCCATGACTCTTCGGTCACGCCATCCAACAGTTGCCGGCCTTGGCCGTCTTCTGTTTCACCAGGATGCTCTGTCAGCCAGGCACCCGGCCCTTTACCGGCGGTGAAAGCTGCCTGTCCTGATCAACTCAGGAAGGTGGCAGATGCGTTAGTTGAACCCATGGAACACGATTCTCTGCCTCTAGATAGCGATAGCAGTGCTCCCTCAAAGTCTGGTCCTCCGTGGCCATCGAGGTGACCCCGCTTGCTTGTTCCTTCTTTTCTTCTCTCATTTTTTATCATGGCGCTTCTTCAATGGAATATTGACGGCATTCGTTCCAATCAGGACGACTTAAAACTACTCCTTCAATTGCACTGCCCGCTTCTAGTTTGTCTCCAAGAAACTAAGTTATGTCCATGTGATCATGCAGACTTCCCCCTTTACACGTCTGTTCGTTTTGATCTGCGCCCTGTGGAAGGTACTCCAGCCCGTGGAATGGTTCTGATGCTCATCCCGGACATCTTTTACCATCCCATTTCATTGCATACTCACCTACAGGCAGTTGCCGTCCACATCACTCTATCCACCTTTTCCCTCTGTAATATCTATTTGCCATCATCATCTGCCCTTACTAGGGCAGATGTGCTACACCTTGTTGACCAGCTCCCTTTACCTTTTGTGTTGGTAGGCGACTTCAGTGTCCACCACCCCCTATGGGCTCTCCAGCACCTTGTCAGAGAGGCTCCCTTTTAGTGGACCTTTTCCACCACCTCAATCTTGTCTGCCTCAACACCAGTGCACCGGCCTTCCTTTCCGACACAACACATACATATTCCCACTTAGACCTCGTGATATGCACTCCTCAGCTTGCGCATTGGTTCGAGTCGTATGCACTTTCTGACACGTACTCGAGTGACCATTTCCCTTGTGTAATCATACCTCATCTCCTATTTCCACCAGTTGGAACATCTCTAAAGCCGACTGGGGGCTTTATTCTTCCATGGCTGTTTTTCACGATCAGAATTTTTCCAGCTGTGACAGTCACGTCAAATACCTCACAGAGGTTATTGTCACCGCTGCCGAACATTCCATACCTCTTACATCCTCTTCTCCACGTCGCGTCCTGGTCCCTTGGTGGGCTGCAGCCTGCCGCAACGCTCTTAGAGCTTGGCGATGTGCTTTACGCACCTTCCACCGTCGCCCAACGTTGGAGTATTGTATCAATTATAAAATGACTGTGAGTGCAATGTCATCATGTTATAAACGACAGCAAAAAATCTTGCTGGACTGCTTTTACCAGTTCTTTTAATCGATTTACTGCCTCCTCGGCTGTCTGGGGTGGCCTACACCGTTTATCCGGCATTAAGGTCCACATCCCGATTTCTGGCCACACCATCGAGAATGCAATGCTTGTGGACCCCGCTGATGTTTCCAATGCTTTAGGCCACTCCTTTGTGGAGGTTTCGAGCTCTGCCCATTACCACCCTGCCTTCCTCCCTTGCAAAAAGAAAGAGGAGACACGGCCGCCTTCTTTCCACTCTTTTAATCATGAAAGTTATAATGTCTTCTTCACCATGCAGGAGCTAGACCATGCTCTCACCCTGTCCCAACCTTCTGCTCCTGGGCCCGATACCATCCATATTGAGATGCTAAAGAACACTTTCTCCTGCGGGCAAGTGTTTCCTTCTTAGCACCTATATGGACTGAAGGACAGGTTCCCACAAGTTGGCGTGAAGCCATTGTTGTCCCATCCCCAAACCAGGGAAGGACAAACATCTTCCTTCCAGTTATTGCCCCATTTCTCTGACAAGCTGTGTCTGTAAGGTGATGGAACGCATGGTTAATGCTCGGTTGGTCTGGCTCCTCAAATCTCGACGCCTTCTGACTAATGTTCAATGTGGTTTTCGTAGACAGTAGACACCGTTATGCTGCTGATCACCTCGTTACCTTGTCGACCTTCATTATGAATAACTTTCTAAAGAAGCATCAAACGGTAGCAGTGTTCTTCGACTTGGAGAAAGCTTACGATACCTGTTGGAGGGCGGGCATTCTCCGCACTTTGCACACATGGCGGCTTCGTGGCTGCCTCCCTCTCTTATTCAAGCGTTTTTGGCGGATCGCAAGTTCCGGGTACGGGTGAGCTCTGTGTTGTCAGATACCTTTTGCCAGGAGAATGGGGTGCCACAGGGCTCCGTCTTGAGCGTGATTCTCTTTGCCATTGCAATCAATCCGATCGTGGATTGCCATTCAGCCGGCATTTCCGGATCCATTTTTGTAGACGATGTTGCAATGTATTGCAGTGCCCAGCAAACATGTCTCTTGGAGCGTTGTCTGCAATGCTGTCTTGACCGCCAATATTCCTTGAGCATTGTGAACGTCTTCCGCTTCTCCAGTGAGAAAACAGTGTGTATAAACTTCTGGAGATACAAGAAATTTCTTCCACCATCTCTACGTCTCGGCCCCGTTGCTCTCCCATTCATGTAGACAACAAAATTCTTGGGGCTAATGTTGGATCGGAAACTTTGCTGGTCCCCACACGTGTCCTACCTGGCTGCCCATTGTGCCCGATCCCTTAATGTTCTTCGTGTCCTTAGTGGCACATCATGGGGAGCGGATCATACCGTCCTGCTTCACCTTTACCAGACCATTGTTCAGTCAAAGCTGGACTAAGAAAGCTTTGTATACTCTTCTGCACGGCCATCCCTTCTCTGCCGTCTGAACTCCGTTCATCAGGGATTACGCCTGGCGACCGGTGCATTTTATACCAGCCCTATTGAATGTCTTTATGCCGAAGCTGCTGTTTTACCCTTGACCTCTCAGCGTGAGATACTTTTGTGTCGGTACGCATGCCAACTGCTGTCGATTCCCAACCATCCATCTTACCCTTTATTCTTTGACGACTCCCTCAATCACCAATATCGGTATTCTGCGATAGCCTTGCTTCCACCTGGAGTTCGGTTTCGGCACCTGGTTCAGCGGCTCGATATTACCCTTCCTTCTACCTTTTGGTTGAGCGAGAGCCCATTGCCACTGTGGCATCAGGCCCAGGTTCACACCCATCTTGAACTTAGTTCGCTCCCCAAGCAGAGCACTTCGCATTTGGTATATCGCTCGAGGCTTGTCGAACTCCATTCATGGTTCAATAGTACCATATTTATCTACACTGGTGGTTCCAAGAGCACTGACTGTCCGATCTGCCTTCGTCGTCGGGGACGACCTGTTCCAATACAAGCTCCCTGATGACCGGTGCTCAAATTTCACGGCTGAGCTTTTTGCCCTCCACCAGGCTGTTTTATACATCCGCCATCCCTTTTATGCCATCTGCTCTGAGTCCCTTAGTGCCCTGTAGAGTCTTAGGGACCCTTTCTCGACCCATCCTGTTGTGTATCGAATCCAACGCTCCCTTCAGTTGCTAGCAGATAACGGCTGTCACGTTTGTTTTCTGTGGGTCTCTGGCTACGTTGGTGTGCCCGGGAATGAGACTGGCGACAGTGCAGCCAAGGCAGCAGCTCTGTTGCCTCGCATGGCTACTTTTTGCGTCCCATCAGACGATATTCAACGGGCTCTTTGCCGGTTTATTGTGTCGTCCTGGCACAGTTCGTGGTTCTCACTCCACAACAATAATCTGAGAACTGTAAAACCGATCCCGACCGCTCGGAGGACCTCCTCACGCCTCTCTCGGTGAGAGGAGGTCATCCTGGACCGGTTGCAGATCAGTCACTGCTGATTCAGCCACCGTCATTTGCTAACTGCTGACCCTACACCACTGTGCTCCTGTGGTGAATTGCTGACGGTGCGACATGTTTTACTGTATTGTCTTAATTTTTATCATCTCCATGTAGCCCTTAATTTGCCGTCTACTCTGGAGGAAATTTTAGCTGTTGACACATGAGCAGCTGCTCGAGTTTTGCGTTTAATCAACATGGCTAATTTATCAAAGGTTATTTAACCCTTCTATTTGTTTTTTATTTTATTTTTTTATCCTTCTGTTTTAGCTTTCTCTTGCTACTCTCCTTTCTGGCAGTAATAAATTTTTTCGAGATCTACCGAATCTCTGTTCCGATCTGGGTGCTAATGACCTGAGAAGTTGTGCGCCCTTTTACCGTCTGTCCGCTGGAGAGTGCATGAGGACTTGTGTGGTGCTGACCACTTCCCAATATTCATTTCACTACCTCAGCCTCAGACCCCTGGATTTTTGCCCAGATGGGTTCCTTAATAAGGCTGATTGGGATGTGTTTTACTACTGCTGCGACGATTGACCCTCCAACAGATGCCACCATAGATGTGGTGACAAAGTCTCACCACAGCTATTATTTCTGCAGTTGAACATGCAATCCCTAGCTCTTCTGGATGCCCCCGGCAGAGAACAGTACCCTGGTGGTTGCCAGAGATCGCTCAGGCTATCGGGGATCGCAGGCGAGCACTTCAGTGCCATGAGACACACCTGTCCTTGGAGAACCTCATTGTACTCAAGTGGCTCTGTGCAGAAGAACATCTTTTAATTAGGCATCATAAGCAGGAGTGTTGGGAATGCTATGTGTTCACTATTGGCACATGTACCTCTCCATCCCAGGTCCGGGAGAAAATCAAATGCCTCTATGGATACCAGAGTGCTTCAGGTGTGCCAGGGATTTCTATGAATGGAGGAGTTTGCACTGACCTGGATGCAATTGCTGAACATCTCACTGAGCACTATGCTCAGAGTTCCGCATCTGTGAATTACCTGCCACCTTTCCATGCCGTGAAAGAGCAGGAAGAATGAAAGCGACTGTCCTTCTCGGCCCACCGAGTGGAATCGTTCTATCCTCCATTCAGTGAATGGGAATTCCTTAGTGCCTTCACACACAGTCCCGACACTACCCCTGGGCCAGATTGCATTCATATCAGATGCTGAAACACCTTTTGGTGCAGTCTACATGAAACATCTTATCCATGTTCAATTGCATCTGGAATGTTGGTGTCTTCCTGTTGCAGTTGCGAGGAAGTATCATCATGCTGATGCTTAAGCCAGGCAAAAACCCATGCGATTTGGATAGCTACTGACCCATCTGCCTTACCAACGTTTTTTCAAACTGCTGGAATGTATGGTGAGTCAGTGGCTATGCTGGGTACTTGAATCTAGAGGCCTACTGGCTCCATGCTAGGGTGGTTTCCATCAAGGCCGCTCCACCACAGATAACCTCGTTTAACTTACTTGGAGTCCTGTATCTGTACAGCCTTTGCCTGTCGTCAACATCTCATTGCAGTGTGTTTTAATTTGCGAAAGGCCTACAATACAACATGGAGACATCACATCCTCCAGACATTACATGAATGGGGTCTCTGAGGCCAGCTCCCAATTTTACACAAAACTTTTGAGCTGTCTGTATCTTCCGTGTCCAAGTTGGTGCCTCCTGTAGCACCCCTCATGAGCAGGAAAATGGGGTTCCTCAGGGCCATTAGCAGCTTAGCAACAGCAGTTGGGTCATCAGTATCCACTTCCCTCTATGCTGACGACTTCTGCATCTCTTTTAGCTCCTCCAGCACCGAAGTTGCTGAACTTAGATTACAGGGAGCCATTCGGAAGGTGCAGTCCTGGGCTGTTGCCCATGGCTTCCAGTTCTCTCCTGCGAAGACCAGTATTACGCACTTCTTTCGGTGTTGGACAGTTCATTCACTCAACTTAAACTCAACAAACACCTATTAGAGGTCGTTGATACTCACAGGTTTTTAGGGCTCGTCTTTGACTCTTGGCTGATATGGCTGCCCCACATTCATCAGCTAAACCAGAAGTGCTGGCGCCATTTGAATGTTCTCCGCCACCTGGGCCATACGACCTGGGGTGCTGATCACTCTACACTTTTGCGGATATACCAAGCTCTGATGCTGTCCCGTCTTGATTTTGAGTGCCTTAACGATGGTGACCCCGTTCAGGTCACACGATTGCCTTTCGTGTCCAGTGTGGAACTCGAATCTTTCCTTGTCCCATCTCTGTATCGGGCCAGTGCACCTACACCTCAATAGTGCATACCAGGGCCACATTCTCAGCTGGATTTGGCTGATAGACCAAAAGACTCAGTTCCTCCAGAGGTACTCTGCCGTCAGTTATTTGCTGTTGTTGCAGAATACACTGGATATGACATAGTCTATATGGACGGTTCATTGGTTGATGGTCATGTTGGCTTTGCCTGTGTCCATGGCGACCACACTGAGCAGCAGTCTCTGCCAGATGCCTGCACTGTTTATACTGCAGAGCTGGTGGCCATTCTCCGTGCTCTTGAGCATATGCATTTCTGCTCAGTTGAGTCTTTTCTTCTCTGCAGTGACCCCCTGAGCAGTCTTCGTGCTCTTGACCAATGTTACCCACGTTCTTCTTTGGTGAAGGCTATCCACAAACTCCTTTTGCTCTAGATCAGTCAGGTGGTCTTTCTTTGGCCTCCTGGTCACATCGGCATCCCAGGCAATGAATGAGCTGATGAGCTCGCCAAACAGGCTGTCCATGTATCAGTATTAGAGGCTGGCCTCCCGGCTTTAGATATCCAGTCTGTGTTCCATCGTAGAGTCTGTGAGCTATGGGTTGCCGAGTGGCATAGCCTGACCATGCCCAACAAACTCAGGGCAACAAAGGAGACTACGGCTGTGCAGCATTCCTCCACGCGGGCATCTTGCCGGGACTCTGTAGTCCTGTGCTGTCTCCGCATTCGACTCACTTGGCTAACATATGGCCATCTCCTCTGTGGTGAGGACCTGCCCTGTTGTCCCTGTGGCTCTTCCTTGACGGTGGCCCACGTTTTTCTGGACTGCCCTATTTTAGCTGCCCTGCGGCGGTGTTTTAATTTTCCTGCAGTTTTATCTGAAGTTTTAAGTAACGATACCATAATGACTGACTCTGTTTTAGGTTTTATTCGTGACAGTGGTGTTTACAACTCTATATGAAGCTTTGGTTCAGCCCATTGTGTACGATACTCTTGTCTTATGTTCTCTGTTTGGAGGTTTCCTTGTGTTGCCCCAGGGTTGACCTTTCCTATTTTTAATTTCATGGTCAGTCAACCATGAACTTTGGCTTTGTCATTCAATTTCTCTTAATTGTTCGATGTTTCTATGTGATTGTCTCCTTTTGTGTTGTCTCTTGTTGAATTTGTTGATATTTTACTGATTGCTTGGGCTTCTCCTCCCGTTGCTGTTTTAACTCTGGGCGTATTTTTTCAGTATTGACATACTTCTTATTTCACCTTTTGATGGAATGGGGGACTGATGCCCTTTGCAATTTTGTCCCCCTAAAACACAAAACCAACCAACCTACCAATCAATCTCTGTCTGTCGTTCCACTGCCAGTGTGTCTAAATTGTCATAATCATTCTCCGCTCTCACCATATTGTCTTGTTTATAAGGAGAAAAAGAAGGTATAGTGGTAAATGTCCCTTGATGGTTTATCCCAGACTGAGGCTAATCAGAAATATTACCTTCATCCTATGCCTCTGACGTCTACCTTTGCCTCTATTAGGACCTTTCCTTGTCTTCCCTCTTGCTTATCCCAATCCTGCTCCCCTCTCCTCCAGTACCTGTGCACTTCCCTATGGGTGCTACTCCGTTTACTTTGCTTGAAATATTTTTCTCCAGCAGTTGATGTTGATGAAGCCCCCTCTCAAAATCACTCCTCCCAGCATTCCTCAGGAAATTGTTAGTTGCCCCAAGTTGGCACCTGTCTCACAGTCTGTACGCCCCAACATCGCCTCAGCTTCTCAGTTAGAGACTTCGTTGAAGCCTGTTCTCTCTCTGCCCTCCTCAAAACTGCAAAAGAGAAAGAGAGGACAATTAAGGAGGAGGAATAGGAGTAATAGTAGTCCCAGTACAAAACTCCTTTGATGATCACTTAAGGTGGCAATTTCTTTCTTGCCACTCAAGATTCAACTTTTGTTAATGTTGCCCCATTCATGATGGACACTGACCAGGTGGCATAATTGGCTTCAGCTCACTTGCCTCCAATCTGGAGCCCCATTCTGTCTTTATCCAGTGTAATTGTAATTAATGCTACTGTCACCTTCGAGTTGCAGTACATTTTTCCTTTTATTCTGCTGCTTGCGTTATTTTACAGGAATCACATTTTACTGATGTTCACTCACCATTGTGGATTTTGTAGGCTCTGTTCTGCTACTGATCACCTTGTTACCTTGTGAGTCTATATTATGAATAATTTTTTTGCGAAAGCACCAGACAATGGCTGTATTCTGTGATTTGGAGAAGGCCTACAACACCTGTTGGAGGGCGGGCATTCTCCCCATCCTTCATACCTGGGGCCATCGCGGCTATCTCCCCCTTTTTATTCAAGCATTTTCTATCAATTTAAGGGTCAGGGTATAAGTGGGTTCTGTTTTGACAGATACTTTTTGCCAGGAGAAGGGGGTGCCGCAGGGCTCTGTTTTGAGTGTTGCACTTTTCGCCACAGCAATCAACCCAATTATGGATTGCCTTCCAGCTAACGTTTCAGGCTCTCTCTTTGTGGATGACTTCACGATCTACTGCAGCACTTGGAGAATGTGCCTCCTGGAGTGCTTTCTTTGGCATTGTCTTGGCAGTATTTATTCTTGGAGTGTTGCACATGGCTTCCCTTTCTCCAGTGAGAAAACAGTCTGCATCAACTTCTGAAGAAACAGAGTTCTTTCCATCATCTCTACATGTCAGTCCCGTTGCTCCCCCATTTGTGGAGACAACAAAATTTTTAGGGCTAACATTGGATAGGAAACTTTTCTAGTCTCCCCATTTTTCCTACCTGGCTGGCCGTTGTACTTGTTCCCTTAACATCCTCCGTGTTCTTAGTGGTATGTCATGGGGA
Organism: Locusta migratoria; assembly: GCA_026315105.1. Taxonomy (NCBI): domain Eukaryota; kingdom Metazoa; phylum Arthropoda; class Insecta; order Orthoptera; family Acrididae; genus Locusta; species Locusta migratoria. The sequence goes on from CM048746.1 coordinate 304,649,458, forward strand.
GTGGATCAAACCATTCTTCTTCACTTTTACTGGTCCATTCTCTGATCAAAGCTGGATTATGGAAGCTTTGTTTATTCTTCTGCACGGACGTCCATTTTATGCTGCCTTAACTTGATCCACCATCGGGGATTACGCATGGCGATTGGAGCATTCTACAGCAGCCCTGTTGAAAGTCTTTATGGCGAAGCCGCCAAATTACCATTGAACTATCGGTGCGATATACTACTATGTCGGTATGCGTGCCGAAAGCTGTCAATGCCTAAACATCCATCCTACTCATCATTCTTCAATAACGCCCTCGATTGCCAATATGGCCTGTGTACAACTGCCCTGCTCCTTCCTGGGGTTCCTTTTAAACACGTGCTACAGCAACTCAATTTTACCCTCCCTTCCTACCACCCTTTGAATGCATGAGAGCCCAAAAGCAGGCTGAGGTTCACATTCACCTTGAACTCAACTTGCTCCTGAAAGAGAGTACTCCAGATTAAGTATATTGCTCGAGGTTTGTCGAACTTCGTTTGTGGCTCGATACTAACATTTCTATCTGTACAGAGGGCTCCAAGAACATTGATGGTGTCAGATCTCCCAGGTTTGAATTCAGTCTTATTGACAAGTACTGGTTGCAGATCGGACAGTGCCAGTTCAGACACTGCCACTTGTTGACTGGTGACCCTACACCATTGAGTTTCTGTGGTCACCCGATGACAGTGCACCATGTTTTAATGACTTGCCTTAATTTCAATCATGTCTGTGTAGCACTCAACCTGCCATACACTGTAGAGGAAATTTTAGCTGATGATGCACAAGCAGCTGCTCGAGTTTTGCCTTTTTGGACACTTAACTAACTTATCAAAGGACATTTAATACCTCCTCTTGATATATTTTACCCAATGTTTTTAGTAATCTCCTGGTATTGCCGTCATCCTCATTCACAGTTATCTTAAGTCTCTGATTTTTTTAGTACATTCATGTTCAGGTTCAGGCACTAATAACATGAGCAGTCATGTGCTCTAAAACCACAAATAAATAAATAAAAATAAAACATCATACCAGCGGTACAAATACTCGCTTGGGTGTGGGTGTGTTTGTGTTGTCCTTAGCATAAGTTAAAGTACTTTGAAAGTCAAGGGATCAAAGATATAAGCAGTTTGGTCCCTTAGGTTCAAAAAAATTTGAACACTAAGGAAATACTAGAAAAAATATGTATTGTTAGATGTGAATTCAGACTCTTAAATTAAATAATCCCTTTTGCTAAGCATTATACTGCAGCACTAATATTATTCCAAGAGCGGGAGTACTATCTGGAACCAATAGTTTTAGAGCAAGACAGCTAGAATGTGAAATTGAAAACTATTGACCTCAAATGGAACAGAAGGTAACTAGAAGTATTAAGTTGTGACACAGCTGCGACTAATCGAACAGTCATGGACCACTAAGTGTGGCACCCATGCTAGCCTAAGGTCAAGACTTGGACCAAAACTCCCCAAAGATTTATCCAAACACGAAATAAATTATGGAAAGCGATAACTATGTTTGAAATAGGTGTAGGTTATAGCAGTAAAATAAGTCTGATTACTGTGAAGCAAAAATTAACTTATGTAATCTTGCAATACTATTGTTGTGCTAATTAAAAATTATTAATGAAATGTTTCATTAATAAAAATTTATACACAATCACCAGCCTAATGAGGCATAAGAATACCAAGCAGTTAAATTTAGAAGCTTGGTGCAGAATAAATAAAGGATGGAAGAAACTTTGTCACCAGTTTCTTAAGAGATAAAAAAAATACCAATCACAAAAATAATAAAGATTTAAATGAAAGCAGTAATTGTTTAAATTATTGTAATGGTAAGACTCACCTCATCAGCTACTTTGTTACTATAGAATGTAGCGTGGAATGCTGTATTGCAGTGTTACAGTTAACTATTTTTTTAGTAACACTTTCCTGAATAGATTCATCAATTAAATCTGCTAGTCTGGAATCTAGAATGGGGTCACTCAAACTATACTGACAAGTTATAGGAACACTGTAATAAATTTTGATAATACCACAATAGAAATTTTGTGTCTGAACTACTTCAATTATATGAACTGATTAAAAAGTTATGTGGCAAAACAGTAACTTATTCCTACCAATACTATTGTGCAAGAGGAATGAAATTTATAGTTGCATAACTGTGTGTTGTACTAAGAAGATCCTCCAAAAAATGTACATTATTAAAATTGATTCAAATCACAAGTTAAATCTTTCAACGACTAGTTTATAAACAGTAACAATAAATATTATGACCTGTTATTAATGTGGAGTAGTGGCGAGGTGACTGTGCAGCGTATACAACTCAGATTTCATCTTTATGCAGTTTGTGAGCTGACATAATAACAACGGTTTCCAGTGGCTTCCATTTAGCTCCATATGCAGACATTGCATCTGCACGTTCACCGAGGCCGTTGTAAGTAGATTGGTCATCTGCCTCAAGTGAAACAAATATTTGGAATACAGTAGCACAAGTCTGCCACTATGTCTTGATGCTGTGCACTCCAAACTCAGGCTCACTACTGCTGTGAGCTCCCACCACAGACTGACTGCCATGAATGCCAGCCTTCGACTGACTACTCTGTCTTTGTTAGCTGCGCGCCAACGCCACATTTCATTTACGATGGAATTCTGTTCACATTGAAATTACTTCATCTTTTACATATCATGCTGGTCATGAGATATTACAAATTTACATAATACTCACATACATAAAATGATTCAAAAATAAAATTTACATTATCAAAGCCAATTAAAACTACAAAAATAACATGCAAAAATAAACATGATACAGATATTCATAAAACATACAAAGCACATGAAGTACAGGCATCACATACCATACAATAGTGGAATCGATTTTATCATGAATGAAATTTGGTATCTTACACAGCATAAAATTGAAATATTATTATTAAAAAATGGTCAAAATTGGGCAATGGCATTATAAAGTCTCACAATATGCATATTAATATTTATTGTGATTTGTGGCCATGATTAGAGTGGACATAGAAGCAAGTACTTTATAAATATTGTACAACTGGTTAGTCATATTACACAACTGAAGGCTCTCTACTTCAATAGCTGTTGTATAAAAATACTGTTTACCTGTTCCCTGTTAGAGGCATTTCAAACAGTAGGAGTTATTTACTCTTTCTTGCTGCCTGCCAACATTGCCACAAATGTTAACTGCTGCACACCAGTTACTTTAAGCAGAAGATTATATTTCCTTAATTTTGTGACTTTTATTTTGGATTGAAATTTATCTAGTTAAGTATCTGGTGAACCGTGTCACCACTGAAAGTTCAGATGTTATCATGAAGTGGAATCTTGTGATCTATCCACAGATGTTAACAAGGTGGCCTTCAGCACTGATACAATTGCTGTACAAGGTGGTTGATTTCACATGTAAAGTTATAAAATAAAAACAGTGTTTACAATATTGTGTACTGTGCGGTTGATTTTGGATAATGTTGAGAATGTTTAAAAGCAAGGAAGATGCTAAAGTACAGTCTAACCATGATATTCAGTGTGGCCAATTATTGTGTGTGATTTGTATGGTAAACATAGATTGAATCCTACCATCCTCTGAGTGCCATTTTGTGAAGGCCATCATTGAAACCAATGTCCGTCCAATAATGGCCCAGAGGTGCGTCAACACCCTCAGTTGTAAGAGTCAGCCACCGAGCACCAAAAAATTGTGATGGCACTCCACTTGTGAAGTTGCCTTTTAAAAAAATGCTTCACCTGTGGTCATGACATTGAAATGTGCTTCTCAGTGGCTTTGTGTGAAGACCCCGAAAGAGCTCATGTGGAAGTGAACCAAACAACATTTAAAATCCGTTTCTCATTATTAATTATTTGTAATTATGAATATCTTTAAACCTTTTTAAGTCATTAAAATAAAATAGGAAAATATAGAATTATATAAAAAAAGAAGTCAACTTATTTCCTAATACCCCCAATATATTTCAAAACTTCAGAGATTTGAAAAAAATGAATGTCTGAAATCATCCCAACACATGGCATGATTTTGGATACTTTCTCAGGCCAGCCACATGGTGTTAGAGATGAGGCTTTTATGTGGGTGCTAATAGTAACATGGCTCTTAATGTGTTAATGAAATACAAGAAGTAGAAAGTGTAGTTTGGTGACAACAGGTAGGTCACAACTTCAATCGGAAACTACACCACCTAGAAATTAATGGAGTGTATCAATTCAATCCGGGTGTTTGTGGAGTTACTGCTATAACTTCTTTAAAACTATCAAAACCAGTCTTTTTTGTTACATATTTTCATTCAATAATAAGTAGTAGAACCATTTTCTAGAGAAACTGGTTAGAGGATAATATATCCAGAATGCAGACGTGTGTAAAAGAGTTAACATCTGATATTTAATTCAGGAACATCCTGCAGAAAACTCTTAAAAAAGGGATACTTTGACAACTACTTCATAATTAATATATTCATTTGTCATTGCCTATATTTCTGTCTTCACAAAAAAGTTGTGAGAACCTACACTATTAAAGAGTATCCACATCATTAATAAATTATCATGCACAAATTCCTTGAAACATGAAACTTTACAAAAACTCTAAACTTTAGTGTTTGGGGTTAATGTCGAATTAGAATGACCTCTGTAATGCAGTAATTTAATATCATTTCATTGGTTTTCACTTAAATATAAATTTCTTAGATTACTGTCTATGGTGTTCTTGAGGTGTGACAAATATGCCAAGTAAAACAATTAGAGGGTGATATTTATGTTATTCTCACCTTATAGTCCTGGAGCTAATGCTCACTGAGTTAGCCTTGTGTTGCTGTGGCTAATGTGAAATGTATTAAGATCTACCTTGTATTTCCCAATTCCAACTTGGACTTATCTCATCCAATTTTATGGGTGATTTAACACTTCCTTCTGTTTTTCAGTCCTAACAAGAACAATTGTAGCAACAGAAATCAGTATAAACCCTTTTTCCTGTTTGTATCAGAGTGTAAATGTAATGAGTCCAAGCTCTTCATTTATCTGTGTTGAGAGATAATTCCTGTTGGGTAAATTATTGTAAGTAAATCAGTTGTGTGAAAGTTTCTACTTGCTTATAAACCATTGTAATTAGTAGAACATATCTTATACCTCCAAATATATTTGTTTAGGATTTTGAAGATTGGGATGATGTAGGATTAAACATTCCAAAACCAGCTGAACTGCTTCAGTTGTACCGTGAGTTTATGAGGCAGTCAGGCCAGAGGAAAGTGTTGTGCCAGAATGTTGCCTGCCAAACTGATGAACTTGATCTTGAGAAGGAATCAAAACTACAAGACATGGTAAGATTTGTTAAATCAAAAATTTATGAAGCTATTATCTGACAAATACTCATTTGTCATATTCTTATCATATGTTGATAATTACAATCACCTGAATAACAATAGTTCAGTAGATGTTTTGAGCTTTATTTAAATTTGTGTTGGATGGAAGTTTCCAGATGCACATTATATACAATCACAACCCTCTTTGTCTTCTTCTTCTTCCTCCGCCTCCTCTCCTTCATCTTCCTGTTCTTTTCTACTCCTCCCATAACAAACCCACAATTGAAAATTCCATACCAACACTGCCATTACACTATTGTTAAATGTGTTAAAATTTCACTCAAATCCTCCCCCTCAGGGGCTCAGCATTAATTTGCTGAGTATGGACCTGGGGTCCCGAGCTGTTACGCAAGCAATCTGTCACACTGTAAGCTCTGTACATGCTTCAACGACTATTGTTTGGTGTGACAGTGGAACATTGTACATTTCAGAGCCCGGGGATCTTGGCTTAATTGCACAGGTCACGAGAAAGGTACAAAAAAAAAAAAAAAAAAAAAAAAAAAAAAAAAAAAAAAAAACTCGATCTCAAAGTGTGCTATGTGCCGAGGAGATGCATGGCTGTTGAGGTTGAACAATTGCTAGTGAGCAATCTCTGGGGAACCTGCTGCACCTCATTTGTATAAGGCTTACCCAGGCAGGGCTCTTCCTGGGTGGACCCATAGTTTCCTAATTGATCGTGGGGACAGGATGAAACGAGCCATTAATAGTGTGGTAGGTCACTAAAATGCCATCTCTAAGAGAGGTAAGATTGACTTCATTGCCGAGAAATCATTCCCTTCCATGGCCACACCATAGGAGGAACATAGGGCACATAACCGGTCTGAGCCATGTTTGCCACAGTACTTGATATCCACACGAACCAATGGGGAATCTTTCTCGCCAACAAAGCTGCAGTTCTTTGTTGAAAATCCTGAAGACAAGTTCGACGAGGTGGCGTCTTTCTCAAAGTTGAGAAGTGGGGCAACATTAATACAGGTGACATCTCCTGCCCAGTCAAAGGTACTGCTTGCTTGCAACAAACTGGGTGATGTTCCGGTCAGGATCACGCCCCACAATACACTCAACATGGTACAAGGTCTTATTTACCACCGTGATCTCCTGTCACAGTCAGATGATGAGCTGCGTGCAAACCTAGAACGAAGAAGAGTTCACTTTGTCAGGCGCATCTATAGAGGACCTAAAGATCACAGGTTTGCCACTGGTGCTTTCATTTTGGCCTTCAAGGACAATATGCTGCCCAAGAAGGTCAAAATCGTGATATACTGTTGTGATTTCAAACCATACGTCCCTCTCCCATGAGGTGCTTCAGGTGCTGGAAGTTCTAACATATGTCCTCCTGATGTACTTCCAGTTCCATGTACAGGGATTGTGGGCATCCATCCTATCTAAATCTACATAGATAATCTGCAAATCACATTTAAGTGCCTGGAAGAGGGTCATTAACCACTTTCATAACCTCTCTCTACCGTTCCATTCTCTAATAGCATGCGGGAAGAAAAAACACCTAAATCATTCCATTTTCGATCTGATTTCTCTTATTTTATTGGGATGGTCATGTCTCCCTATGTAGGTGGGTACTAGCAAAATATTTTCATATTCAGAAGTTAAAGTCAGTGATTGAAATTTCCTAAATAGATCTCACCACAACGAATAAAGTCATTCTTTTAATGATTTCCACCTCAAATCGTGCAACATTTCAATTTACATGGTAAAACAAAATGAGCTGAACCTTCTCAATGTCTTCCGTCAGTCTCACCTGGTGAGGGTCCCACACTGGGAAGTGGTACTCCAGGAGAGGAAGCACAAGTGTGATGTAGGCAGTCTCTTTGGTGGAGTTGTTGCATCTTCAAAGCATTCTGCCAATGAAATGTAACCTTTGGTTTGCCTTCCCCACAATATTTTCTGTGTGTTATTTCCAGTCTAAGTTGTTCATAATTGTAGTTCTCTGTATTTACTAAAATTTATGACCTTAAGGTTTGATTGATTTATCATATAATTGAAGTTCAGCGGATTTCTTTTAGTGGTCATGTGTATTACTTCACACTTACCTCTATTTAGTGTCAATTGCCAATTTTCACACCATGTAGAAATTTTTTCTAAATCACTTTGCAGTTGCTTTTAATCCTCTGTTGACTTCACTAACTGATAAACAACAGGGAGCTATTCAGATTGTCACCTAAATCATTTATACAAACAAGGAAGAGTAGGGGACCTATAACGCTTCCCTGGGAAACGCCAGATATCACTTCTGTTTTACTCACTGACTTACCGTCAATTACTATGAACTGTGTCCTTTCTGATAGGAAATCGTGAATCCAATCGCACAATTGGAGCGATATTCCTTAAGCATGCAATTTCGTTAGAAGCCGCTTGTGAGCTACAGTGTCAAAAGCCTTCCGAAAATCCAGAAATATGGAATCAATTTGAGATCCCTTGTCGATGGCACTTATTACTTCACGTGAATAAAAGGCAAGCTGTGTTTTTCAAGAGCAATATTTTCTGAATCCGTATTAACTATTGGTTAATAGGTCAGTCTCTTCGAGGTAGTTCATATATGTTTCAAAATCCTACTGCAAATCGACGTCAGCGAGATCAGCCTGTAATTTTTGGGATCACTCCTATTGCCTTTCTTGAATATTGGAGCAACTTGGGTAACTTTCTAGTCTTTGGGTACAGATCTTTTGCTGAGTGATCGGTTTTATATGATAGCTAAGTATGGAGCTATTGCATCAGCATACTCTGAGAGGAATCTAGTTGGTATATAATCTGGCCCGGAAGATTTGTTTTTGTTTAGTGACTTAAGTTGTTTTACCACTCCAGGTAAACTTCTAAGTTTTGCATGCTGGCAGCTGTTCTTGGATTGAATTCTGGAGTGTTCACTTAGTCTTCTTTGTGAACGAATTTCGAAAAGCTGGGTTTAGCAATTCTGCTTTAGCGGTACTGTCATTGGTAGTATTACCATTGCTGTCGCATAGTGAAGGTATAGTTTGTGTTTTGCTGCTAGTGTACTTCACATATGAGCAGAATTTCTTTGCATTTTCTGCAAGATTATGAGACAGGATTTTGTTGTGGAAACTATTATAAGCTTTCCGCATTGAAGTCCGTGCTAGGTTGCGAGTTTCTGTAAAAGGTTGCCAGACTTAGGGATTCTGTGTCTTTTTAAATTTTGCATGCATTTTTCTTTGCTTCTGCAACAGTAATCTGACCTGTTTTGTGTACCACGAGGCGAAAGGGGGGGGGGGGGGAATAGGGATGGAGATGGAGAGTGTCAGCCCCCTCTTTTATTAATTTATTTGGTATAAATCTCTCAATTGCTACTGATATTATGTCTTTGAAAGTAAGCCACAACTGATCTACACTCACATTTTTAGTTCTGAAAGACTGGAGACTATCACTCAAGAAAGCGTGAAGCAGAATATTTATCTGCTCTATTGAATAGTGCATTTGGGAATTTTGATATTCAGTCTCGCTACAACAACTCTATGTTCGCTAATCCCTGTATCTGTTTTGATGCTCTTTACTATCTCAGGATTATTTGTTGCTAGGAGATCAAGGGTTTTTTTCTCAAACATTTACTATTCCAGTGGGTTCATGAACTAACTGTTCAAAGTAGTTTTCAGAAAAAGCATTCAGAACTAGTTCGGACGATGTTTTATATTTGCTGCTGGTTTAGAATACGTATTTATGCCAACAATCGAGGGTAAATTAAAGTCACCACTGATTATAACAGTATGCTTCGGGTACCTATTTAAAATGTGATTCAACCTTTCTTTGAAAATTTCTGCAATTGCATCGACTGAGTCAGGGGGCCGATAAAAAAATCCAATTATTAATTTATTCCTCTACCCATATTAACTTGCAGGAAGTATCTGCCTCAATTTTGCTTCAGTATAAACCGTTTGTAACAGCAATAAAGACGGCACCCCCTTTTTTATTTATTCCATTGGCCCTTATTTATTCCATTTGGCCCTTTGTAAAAATTTCGGCCGAACTTATCTCTGGCATCAGTTAGCTTTCAGAACCTATAACAATTTGTGCCTCAGTACTTTCTGTCAGCGCTTGGAGCTCTGGAACTTCCGCAACACAGCTACGACAATTTACAACTATTACACCAATGGTTCCTAGATCTGCATTCTTCCTGTGTCTGACCTGCGCCCTATGAGACTGAAACCCATTTTGTGTGTTCCTGAGGCCCTCTAACCTAAAAAAACCTCCCAGCCCATGCCACACAGGCCCCGCTACCCGTGTAGTCGCTTCCTGAGTATAGTGGTCTCCTGACTTATTTAGCAGAACCCGAAAACCCACCATCCTTTGGCGCAAGTCGAGGAATCTGCAGCCAGCATGGCTGCAAAACCATATGAGCCTCTGTTTCAGACCATACACTTGGCTCTTAACCAGAGGTCTGCAGTCAGTCCTGTCGACTATGCTGCAGATAGTGAGCTCTGCCTTCATCTTGAAAGTAAGACTGGCAGTCTTTACCACTTCTGATAGCCGCTTAAGATCAGAGAGAATCTCTTTCTATCCAAAGCAACACACATCATTTGCTCCTGGCATGAGCCACAACCTGCAGCTGGCTGCACCCTGTGCTCTTCATGGCATCTGGAAGGACCCGTACCACATCTGGAATTACTCCCCCCGGTATGCACACGGAGTGCACATTGGACTTCTTCCCCTCCCTAGCAGCTATATCACTAAGGGGCTCCATCACCCGCCTAATGTTGGAGCTCCCAACTATTAACAAATGCACCACCTGTGAGTGTCCGGATCTTGCAGGTAGATGGGCGAGTACAGGACAAGCGTCACCATCTGCGTCAGGAACATCCTCTGCTACAGACAGCAACTCAAATCTGTTCGTAAGAGTAGCTGGGGAGGCCTCCACTTTGGTCCCCCAGGAAGTCTTACGCTGCCTGACACACTCTGAGGTTACCTCCTAATCCACCATGGATTGGGGGGCAACCCCCTTGCCGGGGAGTGATTGGGCTGGCCACAGCTGCAGGCCGATCGGAGGCCACAACAGGTGCACAGGGCATCTGCTGCACCCCCGTGAGCGGCCCGCAATAACGGTGCCCACCCACTACAGTCTCAAGCGTTGCCAGCAAAGCCAACGCTGCCTGAAGCTGCAAGCTAACTAGTTCACGGCAGAGCCGCAAACTAAAGTGCGCGCACGATCACGAACTATTATGCACAAGTCTACCTGGAATCTCTATCCAAGGGGCTGTGTGTACTGATAAAGGTGCTATCACCAAGGCTTTTGCTGAGCACTGCGACCCAAAATTATCAACCTACCTTCCGTACACTGAAACAGTGGATGGAAAGCAAACACCTGTTATTTAACTCACAGCACCCTGACGTGTATAATGCTCAGTTTAGTGAGTGGGAGCTTGTCAGTGCACTAACCCATTGCCCTGACTCTACCCCTGGGCCGGATAGAATCCATAATCAGATGTTGAAACATTTGTCTGATAATTTAAAGCGACATGTACTTGCATTGTTTAATCTCATGTGGAGCAGTGGTGTCTTCCGACACAGTGGTGAGTGAGCACCATTGTCCCAGTGCTTAAGCCGGGTAAGGACCTGCTAGATGTGGACAGCTATCGACCCATCACAGACAGGGGTCTCTCCTATGGGTTCCAGTTTTCTGCCGCCAAAATGTGTGTTATGCACTTCTGTCATTGATGGCCAGTCCACCCACATCTAGAGTTGTATCCTGATAGCCAACTACTCAATGTAGTTGAAACACATTGTTTTCTATGACTGTTATTTGATGACCAGCTCACATGGCAACCACATTATTATGACCTGCCAGATTGGTCGTGTTTAAATAAAAAGGTACGTAACGCAAATCAGGAGGTGCAAAATATATGTGAGAGTTTTAAAAACTGGCGCACAGCCCACGGTCTTCATCTAAACAGGTTAGTCAAGTGCCTTGTAATAACACGGATCCAAGAAATAGTGGACAGTAAGTTCGATGTGCAGTTTTGTGCTACAGAGACCATCCCTCTAATGGACAAATTCAGTTGAAAGTACAAAGAAAGCAGACACCAAATAAGGTAAGTGATGAATAAAATATGCCAAGTAGAAGCCCCAAGTTTATAGTGATCCACCACAATGTCCAATCACTGCAAAACAAAATCAGTGAGCTAGAAATATTGTTGACAGACCGGTTAAAAGAATTGTCTGTAATGTGTTTTAGTGAACGTTGGCTAACAGATGAGATGTTAGAAATTACAAAGATACAGGGTTTTACCTTAGCATCTCATTTCTGTAGAAAAACTTCCACACATGGGGAAACACGTTTCTTGTAAAACATGGTGGCAACTATTGCAGATTAGAATCATTGGAAAAGTTAGGTAAAGAAAGTGATTTTAAAATTTCTGCTATAGAACTTACCTTAGTAAAAACAATCATCATATGCCTGTACAGATGCCCTAGCTCAAACATAAAAATATTCTACAACAAACTTGAATATACTCTTGACTGTATCAGGGACGTGAACAAAACTATTATAATGTGTGGAGATTTTAATGTCGACTTCAACAAAGCTACTTAATGAGAATATTAGAAGGATGCTGCAACAAAGAGTGCCTGAAAAGTCTGTTTACTTTGCCTGTATTTACTCTCAACTAAAATATGGTATTATTTTCTCGGGTAACTCCCCTCTGTACCAAAAGCTCTTTAGGCTCAGAAAAGGATAATAAGAGTTATGGAAGGTGTAAAATGGAATAAAACCTGTAGACCACTCTTTAAAAAAATAGAAATCCTTCCACTTCCATGTATGTATGTATATGTGGTATCTGTATGTGTAAAAAGTATGCTGTGGAAGAACCCATTCTTTTTCAAAAAAAAAAAAAAAAAAAAAAAAAAATACCAGGCATAAATGAAACTTTCATATAGTGTCAGGGAAGACTAATCTTAATAAAAAAGGAACCTTGAACTATGGGAAAGTTATTTATAATAAACTCCCCCCAGAAATTAAAAAAAAAAAAAAAAAGACTTGTCAAAGTTCAAGTTGGCTACAAAGGCATATTTGAATGTAATTTTATTTCGTTACACACTTACTTGTCCTACATCAGAATGTACCATATGTGTACTACATGATTACCAAGACCAATACAGATCTTATCATATTCGGCAGCTGAAACAGAAGTTGTGTTGTTGCACGACAACCCGGGTGCAAAGAGCCCTATTGGTGTCTACAACTACACCTCATTTCCCTTGGATACCAGTTTGCTCAGTATTAAACAGAGAAAACACACTTAAGGTCTGTGTGTGCACCTAGTAAAATATTGTTGTAGACGCTCCTTTCTCTCTTGAGTAAAAATTAATAATAAAATGAGGTCCAGCTATGCTGTGCCTCCAAACTTTTTCGAGCTCTTAGGCCACCAAGGCAATCAGATGTCTTCTCTATTTCTTGTATTAAAAATAGGAGTGAAAATATTAATTAAATAATTTCACACAACACATCAGTTTTGAAATTCTTCACTTTTGTTTGTTATTGGCCATTATTACAAAGCCAAATTGAATACATGTCTGCTTCCACAGAACTTCCAAAATTAACAGATCAACAGCAATAATTGAAACAAAAGGTAATACAAACAGAGTTTATACACACAACAGAGTTTATATACCGTCTATTCTGTGAACTCTCTCTCTCTTTCCATTTTCTCGTAGCATCCATTGTGCAGTGAACGATTGCTTGTCATATCTGCAACAAAGACAGATCCTCGCAGTAGCTACTGCATTGCTAGGCTGCTCGTATGCAAATTAATGCCTTTATAAACTCGAGTCAATCCAGAAGGAAAATTTAGTTTAGTTTGTAACACTACAAAGGGCTTGTGGCACCTCAATGCTCTCTGTTGCCTTAGCAGTACCACTTGGCGTGCAGACCAGAATACCCTGCTGCACTGCTATAAAGCTCTTGTCCTGTTGCGGCTTGATTATGGGAGCATAGCATTTGATTCTGCATCTCCCTCAGTGCTGCTGATGCTGGATCCTATCCACCACTGTGGAGCGACTGGGGCTTTCCAAACAAGCCCCGTGGACAGTCTCATTGTGGAAGCTGGAGTTCCTCCACTACAGGTCAGACTGCAACAATGCTGGCTAAATACGCTGCTACAGTCCATGGTTTGCCAGGGCATCCAAACCACTGTCTCCTTTGCCCAAATTTAACGCTCCATCTTCCTCAACAGTGCTCGAGATCAGATATGACTATTGGTGTCCGTGTCAAATCACTTCTTAGTAAATTGTAGTCTTATCCCCTATCATGCCTATTCAAATTCCAGTCATATACACCACCTTGACCTCTGTTGACTTGAATTGTCACAGAACTCCAAACACTCTGTCTACCCTTTGCCGCCAATTTCTGTTAATTCTTGACGGATATCGGGGTTCCACAGTGATCCACACAGGTGGTTCGATGGCAGAAGATCCTGTCGGCTTCGCTTATATGCATGCAGAACCCAATGAACAGCATTCCCTACCAGACGGCTGCAGTGTGTTCACTGCAGAGGTGGTGGCCATCCTTCTTGCACTCGAGCATATTCCTGCCTGCCGATTCTAGGACACATTGGGATAGACGGATATGAGCTAGCTGATAGGTACCGTTAGTAAAGGATGCTATCCATAAACCTACTCTGGATATAGGTATCCCAGCTAAATGACCTCCATTTGAAGTTACTCAGTCGAATTCTTGGGCTGTGGAATGCAGAATGGCGTTCCCTCCAAACACCCAACGAGTTATGGACAATAAAGGAGATAACAAATGTGTGCAGGTCTTCTATGCGGACTCTCCCCAAAGGGATTCTGTTATTCTCTGCTGACTCTGTATCGGCCATACTTGGCTGACGCATGGTTACCTTCTCCGTCGCGAGGACCCTCCTTGGTGTCAATGTGGTGAGCATTTGACAGTTGCCCACATCTTAATGGAATGCCCTTATCTCGCCACTGAAAGGCAGACTTTTAATCTAGTAGACTCCTTAAACCTTGTTTTAGGTGACAATGCCTCTGTGGCTGATTCTGTTTTAAATTTTATTCGTAACAGTGGATTATATAATTCCATCTAACACTTATTGAGTATGCTTTATCTGTTTGCTCTGCACCTGCTTAATCTCTTTAGGCAGGTGATTTTAATGTGTTACTGAGTGAACTTGCAGCCTAGACACTCTGGTATTCTTTTTTAAATCTCTCTTCTTTCTCCCCTTTTATTTGATTCTTTTATTTGACATCCTCCATGTTTGGTTTGATGTAGTTGAACACTTGTCTCATTTTAGCAATATTTTGTGTCGTCTCTGTGACTGGAAAAAGGGACTGATGACCATAGTAGTTTGGTTCCTTTAAAACCCCAACCATCCATCCCAAATCCTCACTTAAAAGCACCAGTAGTGAACATCCAAAAATTTTTAGTTATTAGAACAATAGCCCCAGAAATGAAAACACCACAAGTCTCCATTTTGTATCTCACTCAATTAATATCAGTGCTTGATTTTTAACCAATAATGTACCATGTATATAAGTTACACTATGTGAAAAACATGTTTTGCCCTCCATAAGCTAGACTGATATGAAGTCCAGAAACTGACAGTTTCAATACCACCCAAAGTTATAATAATTCCTCTTAGTTATACTCGCAGCATCTTCTGTTTTGTCTCCATGCAGCCATCATTTATGTACTACCTTCACAGTGTGAGTTAGTGGGTAATGTCACACTACAAAGATGTAGGCCCAGAGTTCAATTCTTAGCTCGTTCTAGACTTTATTCACCTATGTCGCTGTTTTCTGTAGCTCATCCAAGCATTTGAATTCAGCTTAAACTGTAGTTTATTCAAAGTTAGTTAATGCCAATCTCAAAGCGAGGAAAAGATGCATCACCTCCAATAAGACTATGCTTAGAAACCATGGCATTGTTAAAAAAACCTTCAGGTTTAGACTGATAAACATTTTCAAATATTGAATTATCTCTCACTTAACTTTACTTTTATTTAATATAGCCTAATAAAAGAAATTTATTTTTAACCCAGAGTAGACCTACATACATTATGATATCAAAGAAACATTTTTGTTAATTTTATTTGCACTCGCATTTGCTCTAACAAACACCATTTTCTTGTAAATAATACAATTAACATGTGAAGTTTTAGAATCAGAATTGTTAATAATAATAATAATGGTGGTGGTGGTGGTGGTGGTGGTGCCACCACCACCACCTGCTGCTGCTGCTGCTGCTGCTGCTGCTGCTGCTACTGAGTCTTATTTTTAGTAACTCTACAACTTAGTACTCTTATTTTCCTGGCTTATTAATATTGTTTTATTTAGGATGCCTAATTAGTGTAACCACTCAACAGCTCTTGAATGCTGCCATGTTGCCAACAATATCACATTTTATGATTGACAGTAATCTGCTATGCAGGATATTATTGATTGTATTAAAAAATACTTTGTTTTCATTCACTAGCATCTGTTTATACCAATCTTAGGGTGGATTTATATTTTTGAAATTTCAATCTATGATCAAGTATTTGCAACATTGCCCTCCTTGCAAAGCTATAGATAGGAAAAAATTCTCACAGATTGGAGGTCTGTGGCTAGCCAAGGAGGTGGGCTCACATTGCTCAATTGGTAGAGTGTTGCCTCCAGTTTGACATCAAATATATTATGTGCAGTTCACATACTTTAAAACACACATTGATTTTTAAAAACAATGATTTTAGGGTACCAAAATTAAATGACTGAACTGGATAATCAAACAGGACACAGTTACATACATAGTTCTAAATGTTTGAAAAATGTTACAGCCAAGATCGCAGGTAATTAATTTTATTTTGGATGACCGGTTTCACTGGTCTCTGCCAGCATCATTTGGTCCAAAAAATCTTTTTACATGGCCGTCATCTTGTAAAGTTAAACAGTTGTTATATAAAATAATTTAGAGTGCATAGGTGCACTATGTCATTATAATAAAGGTGTACTTGTCATTGTGAGTGACAGTGGGATACTCAACATTCTAAATGTTCGCAAATTAATGGATTGGTGCATATAGCCTACGGACTTTGATGTAACGTGTGTGTACTTTAGTCAGTATTCAGTTAAACTGTTCCGGTCCCATAGAAATGAGCCCTTAAAATTCTTATTGTAATTTATGTTTAGTGAGTCGTGTAGGTGAGAGTTTTCTGGTTTCTGTGGGTGTGATTCTATTGTACATAATTGATATAGAGCCCTCAATATTCATGGTCTAGTATCTTCATTCAGGTACTCTCTCTGTTTATGCTTTAAAGGATTTTGGTGAAACTGATTATTAATAGATTTTAAAAATTTCCAACAAAGTTTTAATTTTTACAATATTTTGACAGCTGGAAACGCTGAATGGAAATATCATGAATTATAACATAATCTTAGTGAGAAACTAAAAATTTGCTTATACTTTTGAACATGAAATTTCCAGTTAATTTAGTAACTTCCTTTGCACCATCATTTGCAAAACACATTACATAAACAATATGTTGGCAGCAGAACAAAGCCTTATTTTTTTTTCCTTGGTGGAAGGGGGAGGGGTGGGGGAGGGGGAGGACCATCACAGACATAGATTAAAGAAAAAGTAATGTGATTTCAATAAATGGAGGAAAAAATATTACAATTGGTTGTAATGTTAAGCTACATGATTTGATATTGTGACATTATTTGAAGTGAATTAAAAGCTAGCCCTTCATTTTATCTACTTCATACCTATATATATTTCTTTTATAAGCTTTTTAAAAATAATACACAGATAATTAATTTAGTATTTCTGTAAGGTTTTGGGATTGGTTTTTGTGCATTTACAACTAAATTAAAATCATGATTTCCACTTAAAAAATTGTTATCAATTTCCTACAATTCTAGGATTAAAATGATACTATTAATGTGCTGTTGTAGATAGTAAATATTTAGTGTAATCTGTATAACCCCAACTATTGTTTTATACATCAGTTGTATGACTAACATGGAGACAACATTGCAATGAGAGTTTTGTAATTGATGGTATGTGAAATTCAGAACTCCAATATCGATCCACCAAAGCAGTTTGATGTGACCCTAATATAAAAGAAAAAACTCCCAAGAAAACTCACGATGATCAGTCTGATATGTAATCAAGGTGTGGATTTCTTACAAAAAATGACCCTTAGATCTGTGTTAACTAGAATATATTTGATGAGTTTTGTACAGAAATGATGTATTTTTAAAAATGGATTGGGGGAAGGGGAGAAAATTTCTCAGATTAGTGATTACCAGCCTTGAGGGCTACTAATTTGATTGTAACTCTATTTTCAGTATCCATGAATTTAATGCTTTTCAGAAACACTTCTGTACATGCACCTTTGTTTTAAAAATTTGCTTTGCCACATGATAGTCAAATATTTTACTACAAATCTGCACAGCCTGTTGAAAAATCTTCCAAACTTTTGGTATTTAAAGAGTTGGACAACTTCAAAGTCATTTTTCTCAAGAATATTTGATATTTGTTTTAATAAATGTTGTATTTTAGTTTTGACATTCACATATCAGCAGTATCAATAATTTGATGAGAATAGGTTGCAACTCCCCACAAAGACGATCACTGAGCTACAGCCGAGCATTAAGAAAAGACAGCCACCAGAGCAGAGAGAGATGGAGGTCGTGCATGCATGAATGACAGCTGAGTGATTTTGTGAATGTAAGTGTATCTTTTTCTGATGGAAGGCTGTGCCCAAAAATTTAATTTGTGTGAATGTGATTGTCTATTCTGCATGTGTGTTTGTGGCTCAGGAATTGTCTTTTGTGTCTTATTAACATTCCAACTTAGACTTTCCATGGCTAGTTAAATAGCCTTGATTGAGTTTGAATCAAAATTTGCATTAACAGCCTTCCAATCAAAATCAACAGCCCTCCAATCAAAATCAACAGCCCTGTAGTTCTATTCATAAATATTTCTGACCTATTTCTTCATAGCCTGACCACTTTTCCACTTTATTGTGACATTAATGTGACACAAGTAGTCTTAATTTTGTCTTAAGGAGTTTCTTATGTTTGTAGTAGAAAGATATCTGATAAAGAAGAGCATTTCATACTTGGTAGACTAAAGAATTGCTGTATTTGTTTACCTAGAATTATTAAGTTTCCTCCAACAAATATTCCAAGTTACTGACCTTTTGTAACCTTACTCTCCAAAGGTATTTGCAAAATGTTTGACTACTCTAAGCCTCTAATTTCATTATGCACAGGCAATGGAAGTTGAACAACTCAAGGAGCAGTTATCACTTTTGGACCAAGAGAAACAAGAGCTCCAACGACTGTGGACCATGGACTCTAAATTTGCAACTGCAAATGTAGATGTTTCAAATGTTACTACTCCAGGGTCTGACTTGGCTGGAGTTCTGACTACCTCAACATCACACAGTGGGACACCTGAGTGTTTTGAAATCTTGGATGTAGAAACTAAAGATGACTGTAGTGCATTGCAAGATGAAGATGATGAATTACCTGTCAGTCTTACTGACACTGATGCTGAATGGACTAGAGTTGGAAGTACTTGTGATGCAGAACCTTCGGAAGCCTCAAGCAGGCTGCAAAATGAGGTGCCTTCTTCCAGTGCTGGCGCTGAATCGGAAAATAAAGTACTTTTAGACACCAGTACTTCAAGGTAGTTTATTAGATTGTGTTTTGTTGCTGATGCATTATAGTGTTGTCATTATAAGGGCTTGGTTACAATTTTACATTTTCCTTCACTTTTGTATATAATTACATCTGTTTTGACAGGCTTGTGAATTTTACAGACCACTACATTTAAATTAGTGTAAAATACTGCACTGTTACTATAATGGACCTAGTCAGTGGTGAACATTTGTAAAATATTCAGTAACACAATTCATCAATAGAAGTCATGACAGCATTATTTACAGCATCTTAATTCATGTTAAAAGTTTGCTTTGCATTCTCAATATTCATTTGTTAGCATGTTTTGTTGAAGTTTGTCAGATACACAAATAATGAATTTGTTTGACAGAGAGACTCTAGATAATTTAGTGTGTGATTCACATGATTCTGAATACAGTGTGTTTGAAGGTAAGTATTCACTGATTTGCAATATTGTATCACTGCTTCAGATGCAGACGAGAATGATATTAAATGTTTTGGGTTCAATCCCTCATCTGTAATATACCAAAAGTATAATGACTGGACTGAATTTGACACTTACCAACCTCTGCTTATGAACAGAATACTTTGACAGATACTAATTGATGGTGCAGGCAAGCATTCTACTGACTGAGCTATCCCAGCATGCTTCATTTTCAAAATTTGTACTTTTTTATCATCTCCCCTCTCTTTTCTTGTCTTATGAGGAGCTGCTGGTTCCAAAAGCTTTCACATTTCCATAACTTTTATTATCTCCTACTGTTGGTCGATGAATAAGAATAGAAGAATTGAAGGAAAACGAAGGAGGGTGAAGGAAAAGATTCTAATATGTTTTTTTCCACAAACATTTTATTATAGGGAATTTTATTATGTACCAGTCAACAGTACAACTCTTTCAGCTATTTTTCAACATAATTTCCATACACATTCAAACTTTTGTTGTACTTCTTCAAAAGCTTTCAAAATCCCTTCTGTGCAAAACTGTCTGTGAGTGTAGCGCTCTCCAATTCATTAAAAACGTTTTGAGAGTTCAGAAATGGTGAAACTGTGTTTGTCTTCCTCTTCATCCACTATTGCAACAAGTTCATCATTCATCACAAATGGTCAACAACATTCATAAGTGTCATTCACTACATGCATGACACCAATTCTTAACAATTATCACTTATAATATAATGATCGCTGCTGGTGTCATTTAAATTGCATGCAGAAATTGTAGTACTTAATGTACCTCATACTTGGTGGTTGTATCCACTATTGCTGCACACATTTTAATCATCTGTATTGATGAGAGAAATGCCAGAGTATGTCACATTTATACTGCCAGGAGCATACTGAACCAAGCTACCCAATGAAACAGTTTGCCATGCTAGTGCCACTTACTCTTGTCATGTAAAAGACCAGAACTTACTCTCCAAACAGTCCTTGTTAATTTTTAGCTCTCCGATTATATTAGGATGCTTTCTTTGAGTTGTACAGTTACATTTATATAGTATTCTGTCTGTTCACTTTTGCTGAAGGGAGGAGAGAGGGCAGTTCATTTAGTTTAAGTGTGCTCTCCAAGGATTTAATGAAGCAACAAAATGAGGAAATATGCAAAATAAACAAAGAAAGACTTTTTTTTATTATTTCTACACAGTGAGATGTGTCTAAGGGCCAAGTATGTTGAAGTGAGTCACTTTGTTAATTTATTTTATTTTGACACTATTTTAAGTTATCAACTGGAACCCAAATAGTTTTACAGGGCTTCATTTAGTGTGTGATAATTGCTGTCAGTATCTGGTGTTGGCCAGACATTTTTATTTGTTTGATATTGCATGGTATGAGTCTTCGTTACATAAAGATTTAAACTGTCGTGAACAAGTTGAAGGCCTGTTCATTTTTTGTGAGATGTGTAGGCTAGGAAGTTTTAGAATATCTTCTACTCCATCTGGCCATTTGGAACAGCAACCAAAGAATATAATTTCTAATTATACAGTCTTGCTTGCAATAATTTATTTTTATTAACATGTTTCGCTGTTTTGGGGCATCAACAGAATCTGGGAAATAAGTTTGGGGAAACTTTATATATACTTACTGACAACAATGTGGTGGTCACCACTCCGTGTTGGAGCTGTTTTTTGTGTAATATGTCCTACACTACTGCGACACTAAGAACTTGTGATATTTCGAGAGATTGTTCTCACAACAAGTTACAGGACGGCCAACTTTTGGAGGTGAGGCCTCCAAAGAAGACGGACCGTGAAGATATGTTAATTTAACGGTGGACTGGTAGTCATGCCACCACACAGCCCTCCCCTCTCCCCCTGAAGTACTGAGTACTCCTGACAAGAGGGAAAGGGTTGGGGTGACCTCTGAAAAGGCAGGAGAGAGTCGTTTGAGCCGGGTGATGGTCAACTCGACAGCGACATTGAGTAAAGTCTTGCAGTTTATGTGGGAGATTCGCAGGTCACTGTGGGCGTATGGGGAGGGGGTTGGAAGCTGTGACAAGGAAAAGCAAGAAAAAAATGCACTTCCAGTAAGGCCAGTATTACACTACCAAATTTTTGAACAAAGAAATATTGTATGTAGTGTAATGGGAATGTTGTCCAATTTCATCAAATCTAAGGCCTCAGCTTGCTTTCTGTTTCCTGCAGTGAGAAATGTGACTGCTTGGAGTGGTAGTAGTAGCAGTAGTAATAGTAGTAGTACAGCCTCCTTGCCACCGCAGCTGTTTTATTTGGAGGCTAATGTTTGACATGGCGTTTGTGTTCATAAACATGGCTACTAGTGCCAAGTTTGTGTAGTGTTTTCCAGCAATAATAAAATTGACAGGAATATGTGAATTAGTGTTGTGTCCAAGTTGTTCGGCCAAATCCATTATGTGCCGCATCTAGTACACTGGATTCAGATTAGAGATTTGAAGCATAATGCCCGAATACTACTGAATCCTGAATTCAGAGTGTTATATGGAAACCTTCAGTTATGAATGTTGTAGTTTACTTTGCAAACAGTGCACTTTCGTTTGCATTACTTACTTTATTTTCCACAGATCTGCTGAAACATGTGATGTCATAAAACAAAATGGTCTCTCTTTGAATTTGAGTGAAACCACTATGAAACTTGTGCAGTTGCATGGCTATTGTGAAAACAATCTACTCTATTTACTTGCTCTACGCCACACTTTCTTCTGGTTTTTGGGGTCCAAAAAACTGCCCATGGTTTAAATCGAATACAAAGCGAACGAAGTTCTGAGAATTTGGAGCTAGGAGCTGCCACAAGTAACTTTTCCCATCTAATATAAGCAGTGCTACACAGGCTTGCTTTGCAGGCACAAATATAAATACTGACACTAAAACTTTTGCACTCATAAAAATAAAAATAAATTAATAAATAAAATAAAATGAAAAAAATAAAAAATAAAAAGGAAGACAATGCTAATTACTTTTTTTATTTTCGACTATTGAATTTTAATATGTCATCCAACACAGGAAATAGAACTTCAGTATTGCTCAACTTCAAAATGTAGCAACAAAAATAAATTTCTTCATGTAAATACCAACAATACATAAGAATTTAGGATTCTAGCATTAGTTGCCTCATTCTCATTTTACATATTGTGATATCAAATTTTGTGAAGTGCTGGGGTATGTGAACTGTAATGAAGCACTAGGATTTCAAGAAGAAAGTTATTATGTGGAAAAAGTTCTAATCGTGCACCATCCAGACGGGATAATGTCAATTCAGCAACCACGTGACGTCTGTTTTAATAAATCATTTAAGGTCAAGCTTAAACATTTGTACACCAACTGCCTTTCGAAAAGTGACAGACAGACACCAACGGGTCGTGTAAAATGTGCAAGTGTGCCCAATGGAATGATGATACATGGAAATGGGTTCCAAATCAGATTGCGTAACAGGCATTTAAAAATGTTCAATATCGAATGCACTAGATTGTATGAGGGATGATGCTGTGTACGAAGAAACTGAATAACAAGGAATCAAGTGATAGTGTTTCAGAATTACCATACTGGCATCTAATTCTGTTACAAACATTTTGTAAAATTTGTATTATACGTCTAATAAAATTGTTTTATATTTCCGCATTTAGTGCCAAAGTTATTTCCATTCATATTTAGTAAGTTTTTAGTGTTGCTACAATAGCCATACATTTGAAGTCTTATCTAAAAGCTACTATGTAAAGCCAACAGGCAAGCTCTGTTGCATCACTATGCCTGACGCTACAACCATTGCCTTTGTGTTACAACTTACATGGTTTATTATTATTATTATTATTATTAGGGGCAAGGGATTGTTCCTATGAATAGTGCTTCATAAATTCCACACTCTCTTCACCATAAGAATAATTCAAATGTAAACATTATGCCATTTAATCTTCCATTGTAGCTGTTAACATATTTAAATTCTGTCCGCCTAATAAACCCGAAAGACAATGGTGAATGCGGGAGAATAAACATATCACGTTAATGTTTAAATTTGTATTGTTCTTATGCTGAACGGGAATTGTCTGAAATGAAGCATGTCAACTGACCTTCTAGTACTGATTTTTAAATCTTCTATGAATATAAATTCTGTGAAGACAAGTTATGTGATCTTAAATGTTTGAAAGAATAAATAAATCTACAACATACCCTTGATTAACACTCCGGAATGCGCAATCTGTGCGTCAAGTACTTTTCACGGTTCTTAAATATCTTCATGGTAATAACAAGTACACACACATCAAATAAATGCAGATTTCTCTCTGTCTGAATGTCCTGTCTGTCACTCATGGAATGCCTGATAAGTCACTATAAAATAATTTAACGTTTACACATCCTATTTTTTTAAGAATCTATTTTTCCAACTTCCAAAATATTTTCAGGTTTTATTTTTGACTCTTCCCCTTTGGAGAGGGGGGGGGGGAACCACATAATCCTTTTCTTTCTAGGATATCATTATGCAATTATTTTTTATTTCATCAAATTGAAACAGTTTGTAATAGAGTGAAGGAAGTTTCTTATTATCTTTTAGATCATCTAAACAAAATATATCTCAAACTGTTTCATAAAAATTTCTTCTAAGGGGGGAGGGGGGCATGGTATTAAAAATTCCTTGTTGTTGTTTTGGTCTTCAGTCCGGAGACTGGTTTGATGCAGCTCTCCACCCTACTCTATCCTGAGCAAGCCTTTTCATCTCCTCATAAGAATGGCAACCCACATCCATTTGAATCTGCTTACTATACGCATTGTGTTTGAGAACAAGGAATAGAAGACGTGTTGCTGCCAACGAGGGAGTTCATATTTGGGTTAAGGTTGAAGGCCCATTTGAGAAGAAATTTAATATTCAAGGAGATGTTGTGGTGTATTATCATAGTTAAATAAAGTTTATCCTTAACCTTTTTCCCTTGAAAATATTGATTGGGGCACTTCGTGTCATGTCCTTAAGAGCTCGAGAGTACTACAGTTTTAATGCGTGAAGACTAAGTGCGTGACCTTGAAGCAGCTTCCGAGCTGTTCCGCCTGGCGCGCCACTTGGTCTCCCTCTGCGATTTTTACCCCACACACTTCCCTCCAATGCTAAATGTATGATTCCCCGATGTCTAAGAATGTGTCCTACCAAGCGATCCCTTCTTTTAGTCAGGGTATGCCAAAAATTCCTTTTCTCACCAATTCTGTTCAGTACCTCTTCATTAGTTATGTGATATACCCACCTAATCTTCAGCATTCTTCTGTAGCACCACATTTCAAAAGCCTCTATTCTCTTCCTGTCCGCACCGCTTATCGTCCATGTTTCACTCCCATACAAGGCAACACTCCACACAAATGCCTTCAGAAGAGACTTCCTTACACTTAAATTAATATTCGATGTTAGCAAATTTCTCTTTTTCAGAAATGCTTTTCTTCCCATTGCCATTCTGCATTTTGTATCCTCTGTACTACGACCATCGCATGTTATTTTACTACCCAAGTAACAAAACTCATCTACCACCTTCATTGTTTCGTCACCTAATCTAATTCCTTCAGCATCGCCTGATTTTCTAAGACCGCATTCCATTATTTTTGTTTTGCTCTTGTTAATGTTCATTTTATACGCTGTCTTGAACACACTGTCCATTCCATTCAACTGCTCTTCCAGGTCCTTTGCTGTCTCTGACAGAATTACAATGTCATCAGCAAAACGCAATGTTTTTATTTCGTCGCCCTGAACTTTAATCCCTATTCCAAATTTTTCCTTGCTTTCCTTCACCGCCTGCTCGATGTACAAATTGAATAACATCAGAGAAAGGCTACAACCCTGTCTTACTCCCTTCCCAACTGATGTTTCCCTTTCATGCCCTTCGAGTCTAATAACTGCGGTCTGGCTTTTGTACAAGTTGTAAATAACTCTCCTTTCCCTGTATTTTACCCCTGCCGACTTAGGAATTTGAAAGAGTGTATTCCAGTCAACATTGTCAAACGCTTTCTCCAAATCTACAAAAGCTAAAAATGTAGGTTTGCCTTTCCTTAATCTATCTTCTAAGATAAGACGTAAAGTGAGTATTGCCTCCCTGGTTCCTATGTTCCTCCTGAATCCAAACTGATCTTTCCCGATGTCAGCTTCTACCAGCTTTTCCATTCTTCTGTAGATAATTCGTGTTAAAATTTTGCATCCATGACTTATCAAACTGATGCTTCTGTAATTTTCACACCTGTCTGCGCCTGATTTCTTTGGAATGGGGATTATTACATTTTTCTTAAAGTCTGAGTGTATTTCGCCTGTCTCATACATCCTACACACCAGTTCAAATAGTCTTTTCATGGCTGGCTCTCCCAGAGACTTTAGTAGCTCTGAGGGTATGTCATCTAATCCTGGGGCCTTGTTCCGACCTAGGTCTTTCAAGTCTCTGTCAAATTCATCTCTCAGTATAGTATCTCCTATTTCATCGTGATCTACTTCCTCTTCCCTTCCTGCAACATCGTCTCTAAGTTCATTTCCTTTGTAGAGTTGCTCTATTTACTCTTTCCACGTTTCAGCTTTCCCTTCTTTGCTGAGAACTGGTTTCCCATCCGAGTTCTTGATATTCATAGAGTTGCTTTTCTTGTCCCCAAATGTGTCTCTTATTTTCCTGTAGGCGGTATCTACTTTTCCCCTTCTTATACATTCTTATACAGATTTGCATTTGGCTTTTAGCCACTCCTGCTTAGCCATTTTACACTTCCTGTCAATCTCATTTTTTAGTCGTCTGTACTCCATTTTGCCTGTTTCATTTACTGCATTTTTATATTTTCTCCTTTCATCAATTAAATTTAGTATCTCCTGTGATATCCAAGGATTTTTTGTAGGTCTTGCGTTTCTACCTATTTTGTCCTCTGCTGCCTTCACTATTTCATCTTTCAGTGCTACCCATTCCTCTTCTACTGTTTTATTTCCCCCTGTTTCTGTCAATTGTTGCCTAAATCTCCCTCTGAAATTCTCCAGAACTTCACTTTCCTTCAATTTATCTAAGTCCCATCTCCTTATTTTCCTACCTTTCTGCAATTTTTTCAGTTTCAGCCTACAGTCCATGACTAACAAGTTATGGTCAGAGTCTATATCTGCCCCTGGGTATGTCTTACAGTCTATCACCTGGTTCCGGAATCTATGTCTTACCATTATAAAATCTATCTGATACCTTCTGGTGTCTCCTGGTCTCTTCCACGTATATAACCTTCTTTTGTGATTCTTAAACCACGTGTTTGTTACGATTAAATCATGTTCCGTGCAAAATTCTACCAGGCGACTTCCTCTTTCATTCCTCCTGCCCAGTCCATATTCACCTACTATTTTTCCTTCTCTTCCTTTTCCTACTACCGAATTCCAGTCTCCCATCACAATTAAGTTTTCCTCTCCCTTTACTGTCTGAATAATTTCCTTTAGCTCCTCATATATTTCTTCGATCTCCTCAACATCGACAGAGCTAGTTGGCATATAAACCTGTACTACTGTTGTCGGTGTTGACTTCGTATCTATCTTGACAATGATAATGCGATCACTGTGCTGCTCATAGTAGTTTACCCGCATTCCTATCTTCTTATTCATTATCAGTCCTACTCCTGTGATACCCCCAACTGATTTTGTATTTATAATCCTGTACTCACCTAACCAGAAATCCTGTTCATCCTGCCACCGAACTTCACTAATCCCCACTATATCTAACTTCAACCTATCCATTTCCCTTTTTAAATTTTCTAATTTTCCTACCCGATTAAGGGATCTAACATTCCACACTCCGATCCGTAGAATGCCAGTATTGTCTTTCCTGATGACGACATCCTCCTGAGTAGTCCCCGCCCAGAGATCTGAATGGGGGACTATTTTATCTCCGGAATATTTTACCCGAGAGGATGCCATCATCATATTTTCATACAGTAGAGCTGCATGTCCTCGGGAAAAGTAACGGCTGTAGTTTCCCCTTGCTTTCAGCCGTTCGCAGTAGCTGTGTGGCAAAGCCACATTAGCTGATGTCACAAGGCCAGCTCAGTCAATCATCCAGACTGTTGCCCCTGTAACTACTGAAAAGGCTGCTGCCCCTCTTCAGGAACCACATGTTTGTCTGGCCTCTCCACAGATACCCCTTCACTGTTGTTGCACCTACGGTCCGGCAAAAATGGAAAAAGGGTACCTTTGAAAAGGTGTCACCTTTTTACATTCAGAAGGGTCTGGAAGATATTGCTGGTGACTTATAATCTCTTAAGCACTTGCACAGTGGAACATTGTTACAGGAAACAAGTAATTCACAGCAAGCAGCAATCCTGCAAAATGCCAAATGCCTCGGCAAACTCCCTGAGTATGTCAAGGTAGGTTTAAAGTCCGTCCCTATGTCCTGAACCTGATGCACTGCTTTAAGTGTCATCGCTTTGGGCATACCGCCATTGGTTGTGAAGGCAAAGCCACTTGCGGAAACTGTGGTAAGGTAGCAGCACATGCCACAGTAGATTTTTCACCACCTCAAAAGTGTCTGAACTGCTCTGGTGAACATCCACTTTAGAGCAGGGACTGCAGTGTGTACTTGGATAAAAAGAAAGTGCAGGAAATTAAGACAACAAAGCAAATTTTCTATCATGAGGCCAAGGAGATCTATAAGGCCATGCAACCTCCTTCCTTTGTTACATCTTTCGCTGCAGTTGTTCAAAAGCCGATCTCCAAGGCCGATGTTGCTACACAAACCAAGGTCGCTAGTACCATATTGGTACCAACACCTGTACCTGCGAGTGCACTTACAAGGCTGCAGCTGTTACCGTGTCTGAAGACTGACAATGTTCATCTGACAAAGCTACTGTGAAGAGCTTTCAGCACCCTCTTCAGTAGAGGTCGCTGCTCCCATCTTATCACCTTCCAAGCCAGTGGCTATAGAAAATGCCAGCACAGCCCACTCTACTGGTGCTGTCTCCACTGTAAAGACTGTTAAGCTGAAAAAGACAACAGGAAGAAGTCAGGTTCAGGTTAAGGCAGGTAATAAACCTTCAGATTACATAGAGGTCATTATACCTGACCTCCCCTCTGAATCTGCCCCAGAACTTATGGAACCGGATATCCCCCAGGGGCAAACTTATCACACCAATACTGGCCCTCCACCTAGTTCAGTATCCCCGCCTTGGCAGAAAGAGAAGCCCAAAAAGACAACCCCCCCCCCCCCCCGCCTTAATTGACGGCTCCCATACTTCAATGTAACCTACAGGTTTTTAGAATCAAAGTAGAGGAACTTCATTTATTAACTCAGGGCAGACCGCTGTGGATATGTCTACAAGAGATGAATTTTAAGTCCTCATCCAACCCTGAGATATGTGGTTATGACGTATATAGAAAGGACGACATCAGTGGTGAGGGAGCTAAAGGCAGAGTGGCGGTTTTCAACATGGCCTGCCACTCATCCTTACTCCCCATTCAAAGACCTTTACAAGCAGCTGCTGTGTGTGTTCAAATGTGTCATAGAGTGACTATCTGTCACATTTATCTGCATTCACATGACACATTTGATGAGGAAGCCCTTCATGACCTCGCACAGCTCCCCCACCCTTTCATCCTTTGTGGTGATTTTAATGCACATAATGTGCTTTGGGGGTCTGAAACTACATACCCCAGGTGTCGAGCAAATGAGAGGCTTCTCCTGGTGTCCTCTATCCATTTACTTAACACCGGACAGCCCACAAACTTGTGTACTGCATCAGGGTCATTCTCTGCTATATAGACCTCGTGCTTTGCTCACCAGCCCTTGCCCCTATGATTCAATGGGAAGTGGACACTGACCTTCACGGAAGTGATCACTTTCAAATCTGAATCCACCAGCCAAATGGAATGGAGCCCGTTAGACAACCGCAATGATAGGTGTTTAGCAGAGTGGACCTGACCCTTTACGGCAGACTGGCTGAAGTCGAATGCCATGTTGGTGTCCTGGGATGGGTGGACCATGTCACCCAAACTATCCACCACACTGCTTCAGCTTCTATTCCTCAGACTTCAGGTCAGCTGAGAAGGCACCCCATCCCATGGTGGAGTGATGAATGCTGCTCTGCAGTAAGGATGCAGCCAGCAGCTATGTGTAGGTTCAAAAGCCGGCCAACTGCAGAGAACAGCACAGCCTTTTGGGTGGTAAGGGCAAGGTGTCAGCAAATGATTCTGGAGATCAATAAACAGTCATGGCAACAGTTCCTCGATACCATTAATCATTCCACCAAAAGTTCGCAATTATGGGAAATGATCTGGAGAATATCCGGGAGAGGAGGAAGGTGCCCAAATGCTGCTGTAATGGCACCCTACAAATGAACCCACGATTGATTGCACAGACTATGTCAAAACATTTTAGCACAGTCACTTCTACTGCCAGTCAGACTTCTGCTTTCAGACACGACAAATTGTCTGTGGAGAGTAGTAGTTTGGACTTTGTCCTCCACTGATAAAGATTATAATCGTCCCTTTTCCATGTGGGAGCTCGATTCTGCACTATCAGCTCGTGACACATGCCCTGGTTATGACAGGATACATTATAGCATGCTACAGCACCTTACCAACCAAAATAAAGAAATTCTCCTCACCCTTTTTAATGAAATTTGGCAGTCGGGCCACTTTCCCGACTCATGGCATGAAGTGCTTATGATTCCTCTTTTAAAGCCTGGAAAAGACTACACACCTTCACTAACTGTGTGGGAAAGACCTTGGAGTGGATGGTCATCCGCTGCCTTGTCTGGATGTTAGAATCCAAGCAGCTCCGTAATCGCTTCCAGTGTGGTTTCAGGAGATATGGTTCCATCTTTGATAACCTGGCCTTCTGGAGGTGGCGATAAAATAGACTTTCCTACAAAGGCATCACCTTTTGGCTATATTTTTTAACATTGAGAAGGCCTACGACACTACTTGGCAGCATCTTATTCTCAGACAGTTCCACGATTGGGGTTTTTGTGGATGTCTTCCCACTTTTCATAAAGTCTTTTCTATCTCCACCCTATTTTAGATACAGTATTGGTGACACCCATTCTGATCATTTTGAACAGGAGAATTATTATGGGTACACAATTTATGGGTCTACATAGCTATCCTATTTATAGATGGTGGACGCAGTTCACCATACAGGAATTTGGCTGGTCACTGGGGCATTAAGAACAAGCCCCATACTAAGTCTCTATGCTGATACTGCTGAGACACCATTAAATATCAGGTGACTGCTACTCATGGTGTGTCAGGTGAACAAAACGCTGTCCGCACCTGCATACCATACTGTAGTTCATCCTCTGTTGGAAAGGATAACGAGGCCTTTTGGGATCTGCACAAGGGATTGCCTTTTAGATATGGGAGCGGCAGGTCTCAATGTTTTATGTTGAGGTTGGGGAAGAGTTCCACCATGGCTTCTCCAGAGGCCCCGACTTGTTTTTTAATATTTTAGATATGCATCACACTTATACAGTGGTCTACCCTGACGTTTTGAAACAGGATGATTCTGTCAGCTGCTCTGTCATTTTCCTTGACTATGTCATTTGGATTCGGGTTCCTGCACATTATTCTGTTTTCTCAGCAGAGCTTTACGTGATTTTGAAGGCAATGGAGCAGAACAGAAGATACCAGAGTAAATGGTTTCTTCTATGCTCATGACTCTTAGTGCACTACAATCGTCATGTTAGCTATATCCAGTTGTGACGTTATTGCAAGATACTATGCACTGACCCTTCTCCAACATCGGGGGGAAAGAGGTCAAGTTTTGTTGGGTGCTGGGACATGTTGGAACTCTGGGTAATGAAGAAGCAGATTGGGCCGCCACAGAGGCCTGCCAAGACAGCATTGTGGCATGGTGCCCTGTTCCTCAGCAACTTCCTTGTTGCGGTGTGGGAGGAGGAAATGCTGTCAGTAACAGATAACAAGCAGCAATTGCTGAAGCCCACTACCCATCTGTGGTGATCCTTCTGCTGGCCCCTCAGGAGGGATGAGATCAACCTTACTTGCCTCAGAATCGGCACTGTCCACTTACCCAGGGATTCCTCCTCTGATGAGAGGAGCCCCTGGTATGTGATGCCTGTGGCATACAGATTACTGTACATCACATTTTAACAGAGTGTACCTTATACCAGGTGCAGAGAACATAGGCGGATCTTGGTGCAGATTTGCTACATATTTTAGGTGATGATGAAGCGAGTGTGTTCAAGCTATTAAAATTTTGCAGTATTTCTGGACTCTGGCCTATGTTATTAAACTCGAGGTGTTAGCGTATTGTAGATTGGTAGGTTGATGCCTTTCCTTCCTGCAGCCAGTCAGCTTTAGTCCTCTGCTCTGTCATTTTAATTTCTTCACTCGCATTCTACTTTTTAGACAAAGTTATGATGTTGGCACTTATCTACCTTGTTTCATGCTGTATGCAGGTTTTGTCTCCATTTGTTGAATCCTGCATTTTATATTTTCTCCTCATCTTCTAAAGGACTTCACTAACACTCGCCTCAGCTACATTATGCCTGGGTGTTGAAAACCTTGCTGTTGAGCATCCTCCATTGATCAGCTGCCACTCGATGGGAGTGGGAGGGGCAGTGTGGCAGTAGCCAAAAGGCATAACATGAAGAGGATGTGGTCCATGATGACAATTGAGAGATCAGAGGAGAGGGGGGGGGGGGGGTTGGAACTACGAATTCAAAAGCCAAGGTTGGGAGAAGAGAGGAGCGAGCGAAACCCCGAAATGGTGGAGGGTGAGTATGGAGGGGGAGAGGAAGGAGAAGGCTGAGTGGGAAAGGAGAAGACAAGGGGGCAGGGAGGTGGCATCTTCGGTGTAGGTAGCTTGCGACGTGGATGTATCGAAAGGAAGTGTGCAGGAGGAGGGGTCGACGTGAGCTGGCTTGATGCGATTGTGGCAACAGTGACCAGAGAATTCTTTACTAGGACAGTATAATTGTTTTGAACACACTTGAGCACCTGATAGGGACCAGAGTAAGGGGGGTGAAAGAGGGGGTGGACAGTGTCATCACGGAGAAAAACAAATTCACATGTCTGCAGGGCATGCAACATGCAGGAAGATGGGGTGGGGAGGGGAAAAGGGGGAGTGGCTGGTGGAAGGGAGAGGGTTAATTTTAGAGTAATAGAGACTAATTCTATCCACCAAGGATGGAAGTTCTGAGGAAGGGTGGGAGTGGCACCAGATTCACCAATTCACCGTGGAGGACCAATGCCTGCCCTTCCACAATTTTAGCCATACTATGGAGGTCCTCCTTGCAGGTGGTTCTCAGCTGGAGCAGGAAAAGTGGAAGGGCTTCCGTCCACAGTTTGTCATAGCAATGAAGTGAAGCCATAAGTGTACAGTGCCACCGGCACACCAGGTCATTGCTTTGGGAATGATTGGCCATGGTTCAGATGTGCCAATTACCACAAAGTTTACCCAAGGTGTTAAAGTGAGACAATTCTAATTGTCTGCCCTGGTCAGTAGTTATGACAGAGGGGCAGCCAAAATGGGAGATCCATGAGTGCACAATGGCACTTGCCAACATTTCGGTAGTGATGTTGGCTTCCACCCAGCGAGTTGTAAGATGTATGACAGTGAGGACATAGCAGAAGCCATCGACTTGTGGAAGGAGACTGACCAGGTCGATGTAGACATGTTGAAATTGGCCAGCAGGGATGGGGAAAGAGTAAAAGGGGGGCAGGGTGTGTTGTGTGTGTTATCTTGCTTTTCTGACAAGGAATACAAGTGCGCATCCATGCTTGGCAATCTCGCTTAATGTCCTCCCAGATGAAGCTGTCCATGACAAGCCTGGTGGATGCTTTGATTTCTGGGAGTGCCAGGTTGTACATCTTGTTGAAAACTTCACGTTGCTGACAATGAGGAGTAAAGGAGCAGAGTTTACTGGTCGACTTGTTGCACCAGACTGTGCCCATTGCACTTGGGAAAGTGCTACGAATTGGTTTGAGAGACTAGCTGTCATTGGTGATCAGTTGCATCATTTAGTTGTCTGCAGCTAGAAGGGCTGCGAGGTTTGATAGATCAAGCAGTGATGAGGTGGCATCAGTGTGAGACAAGAAATCAGCAATGGCATTGTTAGCACCCTTGATGTAATGCAAGTCTGTTGTGAACTGCAAAATATAATCCAAGTAGCAGAACCGACAAGGTGGAGGATCTGCCAGCGGGTTTAGAATAGCAGCTGCAAGTCTTTTACGGTCACTTGGGACATAGAAAGGTTGACCATCAGTTGCATAATGAAAGTGTTTGATAGATTCGTGTACTGCAAGTAACTCTGTTGAATGCTGAATACTTTTTGTGACCATTGTTAAGTTTCTCTGAAAGGAATTGAAGGGGCAAAGTGTTGCCATTAATAGTTTGGCTGAGGACTGCACCAGTGGCTGTGTCATTCACATCAATAGTGATGAAAAGTTCAGCATCCGAATGAGGATGAGCAATGGTGACAGCCTTAGCCAAGAGGTCCTTGAGGGCAGAGAATGCAGAGGTCATGTCTTTAGTATTTGGAAGAGGGCGAGTGTCGGAGATTTGTTTGCCTGTGAGGGCATCGGTGATGGATGCTTAGAGCTCAGCAGCATCTGTAATAGTTAACTGCCCCGAGAAAATGCCTGAGTTCTTTGAAGGTCTAGGGAAATGGAAAGTTTTTGATATGATCAATGTTCTCGGTGGAGGGGAAATGTCATCTGCGGAAACAGTGAAACCTAGGAAAAGCATGGAGGGTTGGTACAACTGTTGTTCAGTATCATTCAACACTATGCCAGTAGTGGCTAGATTGTCAAGAAGGATCTACATGTGTTTTTTGTTCTCCTCAACCAAAGCAATAAACATTAGAATGTCATTAAGATAATTAAAAAAAATTTTCTCATTGATGCCTCGTTGCCATATCTGTGTTGCATTTTTCAGCCCAAATGGCATGAATGAGAAATGAAACAAGCAGATTGGAGTCATGAAAGCAGTTTTTTCAACATCCTCAGGGGCCATCAGGATTTGATGATTGACACACTTTCAGTCTACAACAGAGAACTTTTTGCACCTGGTAAAGCTGGCATGAAGTCAGCAATGTTGGAGACTGGGTAGTTGTCTATTAAGGTCCTATCATTAAGTCTATGATAGTCGCTGCATGTACACCAAGTACCATCTTTTTTATCAACTAAATCAATTGGCAACCATCAGTTGCTAGTATACGGTTCATTGATACCAACCACCTCAAGTTCATAATTTTGTTGTTTGACACTGGCAAGTTTCTCCTGATAAAGCCGGTATGGTCTACTTGTGGTGGAAGAGCTGTCTGTCAAATGAAGTCCGAACGGAGCCATTCGTTAAAACAGAAATGTCATTGGGCATGGAAGAATGTGTCAGCGGGTGGAGGGCATGGCTCTGAGTGAGTCCTGAGGAGGTCCTGTAGCCTCGGGCAGTGCGGTGCCGGAAGGTGTCTCGGAACAGTTCGCCATGACTGAAGGTTGCTGAAGTTGTGACTGAGCTGGCCACAGGTGGAAGCGAGGGAGACACTGCCATGCGAGCACAAGATGACAGTGCATTAGCCTTGTTCAAAAAGTTCCCTGAGAAGCCACGAGGGAGTGGTGGCCTGTGAGTCAGAGAAGTTAAAGTTCCAGACACGTGCTAGACCAATGGAGCAGGTGAATGCGAAACAGACAAAGGTTGCCTTGTGGGTGGGTGTGGGGGAACTGTAGTGCAAGAGGCAGCTGCAAGAGGGGATTGGAGCACCGCCGAAGTGTCCAACCAAGGCGTTGGCATGGCCACAGAGTTTTGTTTACAAGTGTCCGTGTAGGAGTAGCATGGGGACACGGAAAGTCACATGCATTGACAGCCTTGTGCATGGGCACATCATCACTAAAAGCACTAGCAGAAGGAGCCTGACCTGAGTATGAATATCCCTTGAAGATGCATGAAGCACCTTGATAGCTTGCAACACAGAGGCCACTTGAATTTCCGTGTCAGTGAGCAGCAAGCAATGTCTTCCCTCTCACATTGCAGACAAAGCACTTGTTCATGTTCCTTGGACCACTTGGACATAAAAAGATTAATTTCATCGATGGTTTCAATGCACTCGTGAATGATTTGGATATGTGAGGGTGAGTGAGAACCATAGCTCGACAGTGCACATGTGAGTGTTCGTAAGGTGGTCAAACACCGAATGGTGCACATCATCAAGAAAAAGTTTGTGGTGGACAGAGTCAGTGCCTACAATAGATTCAGGAATGTCGGCCACTAGAAAGTTCCA
The DNA here is from genome assembly GCA_026315105.1 of Locusta migratoria. Lineage (NCBI taxonomy): Eukaryota > Metazoa > Arthropoda > Insecta > Orthoptera > Acrididae > Locusta > Locusta migratoria. The sequence continues at coordinate 304,685,167 of CM048746.1, forward strand.
CTTGAACTTGCAGTTTGGTGACAAATGAATTGAGAAGTTCGTTACACCGGAGGATGTCAGCTGAGTGGCATTGAGAGGGCATGATGGGGGCAGAGCTGGCCTGTAGACATGGCAGCGGGTTAGAAACATCAGCACCAGCCTCTATGAGAAAATGGGTGCTGGAGACAGTCATATAGATACAAGCCTGTGGGAGAGAAGCTGCAAACAGAATTAAGCACATGTCGGCCCCTGTCCTTGTCAATGCAGCAGGCTGCACCCTAACCATCCTACGCTATGCATTTGGGTGATGGCATAGCAGATGGCACTTCTTTATGGCATCACAAAATGACTGTGAAAGTAACAGTAGGGATAGTGGGGAACTTGCTCTTGTGGAAAGTGGATCGGCAGAGGAGGGCCCTCGTTGGAATCGCAAGAGGTGTCAGCCTGTAGAGTCAGCGGTGGAAACGGAGAAGGCAAAAGGTTGAACATGAACACTGTGAGTGTGACGAGCCGAGCCCAATGGTTTGTGCATGTCATCCGTGGTGTGTGGGCGACTTTGACTGAGTGCAGGAAGGTGAGGTGAGGCTTGTGCTGTGGAGGCTAACTGGTTCTGGTGGGCCTCGCATAGGTGGGCCTAGTAGCTGGGCCTTGTAGACCCTATCAGTGATGTGGATGCACTCACGAAGTGGTTGCAAGATGTTGGAGGTATGTTCTGTCTGGACAGGGAGAGGAAGCTTGCTGGAACACACAGCCATGAGGGTGGAATCAGGCATGTCAGGTTCATTGAGGAGCAGTTGGAGGTGGCGCCATAGCTGTGACGGTTTCTTATCACCCAGGTGTTCCTCGTGGGTGATGTAACAAATTGTCTCATCTGGAGTGTGCCTAATATGTTCCACGACAGTGTGCTTGGTGGCAGTGTAGTGGTTGGCCATAGGAGGTGTAGTGACCAGATTTGAGGTTGACATGCTCTTACAGTTGTATGAAGAGTCACAGACAGCATGCAGCATCATCAAGAGAGATTTCCTCCTCCAAAGCAAACCAAGTGGTTGGTGCTTTGAAGGAGAATGGCGGGTGGTTGAACAAACGACACCAGCCGCGAAAGCCCTTGAATGTCAGCACTTATAATTGAGAGGGACCTACTGCTGTGTTCACAGCATGGCAGACATGTCATGTGATGTGGCATACATCTGTATATAAGATGCACTGGCACTAGAAACAGAAATTGATTGCATCTTGTCACTAGGTCAGTTCCTAGAGGCAACGACGCCGTCACTGTACACTGACGAGAACAACGGTTGCACTAGCCTTGAGGTAATGGCGTTATCTTTATTGTTCATTGTGCAGATGAAAAAAAAAATGCACTTGAGGTGCGAGACAACTGTCTCAAGCCGAGAGAAGGGTTCGAAATTGAATTTTAAATTCCTCTATTGGATAGATCACTGTGCCCCGAAGCAATAATAAAGCTCGAATAGGGCGAGGAATGAATGCTCTGTTGACTGCCTACCCGGGCAGCGAAGTGATATCCTATCTATTGTTCAAATTTTGTAAGTCTGAAATATTTATATTTCCCACATTGGGAGCACACAGGTAATAGTGCTGTTGTCCATTTGCACTAAATACATGGGAGACACCAGAAAGAACCCTGAGTCATTACAGTACACCTGATTCACGGTGTGGAGAACATGTCTTGTGAAAAACCTCATTGTGAAGAAGAGGCCGAAGTGCTCGACAAACTGAGAAGAGCAAATGCTTGTGTTGTGGAGTAGGATGCAAGATGAAATCCAGGTGGTGGTTGAACTGGTGAAGCTATTGTAGTCACTGGTTGTTGAACGGAGGCACGTCATATTCCAGCGAAACACCAGCTCGATAGTCCTGCATTTCACTTGAACGATTGGAAAAAAAAAAAAAAAATGGAAAAGCAAAACCATGGGGGTCGCCACTACAGGATTTAGAGGGGTTGTAGCCCCAGATAAACACCACATAAATCAGAACACAGAACTTTATTGGTCTCACAACAAGTTATAAGAACAGTCTAGGTGTAAAAGATGGACGGTCAGCTTTGAAGGTGAGGCCTCCAAAGAAGGTGGGCTCTGAAGATACATTACATCATTTCAAGGTTGACTCCACCACAAACTTTACAGTAATTTTAAGGACTTACAGGTTTTAAATCTACCTGCACTGTGTTTTATAATTTACACATTGCCGAAACCAGATACTTGTCACGATAACAACCGAAAAAGAACAGGAGTATGAATCTTTAAGTGTGAACATACAAAATGGATGAATTTACATGAAATAAGTTTGTTGCAACAGCCACAATAGTACAGAAATTGGCATACTTAGCAAATTTGCACACACGAGGAAATATATGAATACGTTGCCACCGTTGCCCATCTGCATTTCAAACCGGCCGTTGGTAAGTGGTAAGATTGGCCCTCTTACATGATTATGGCAGCCTTATTTCAGGTAAATTCATCCATTTTGTTTGTTCAGTTCCACACATTCACACTTCTTTTTATTACTATATTATCGTGACATGTAACTGGTTTTGCCAATGTGCAAATTAACAAAGAAATAAGAAAATAATAAATAAATAAATATTTAAATGTGCAGGGAGAGTTAAAAGCATATAATTCTTTAAAATTTCTGTAAAGTTCTTGCTGTCACAATTGTGCAGGACGGGATTACTCTCTTTAGTCAGTGTCGCATAGAAAGGTGGCCCAGTTTTCAGTCATTCTGCACATCCCTCTCCATTACCGCACTGGCAGCCAATAATACTCGATATCTAGGTGCGTGGCTGGCAGCCATAGGCTCAACTGTTGGCACTTTGCCATAGCTCCTGCCCTTCACACTTCCCCTATTGGCTCTGTGCGGAAGTGCCTTCCTACATGACACCAACTATAGTTCTCTTGTAATTTGTTGTTTAGATAGGTTTGTGATGTCTGCCATGCACCCAGTGCTACTTTCACTGATACTGCCAGGCTTCAGCACAAAATCTTTTAAATGCTGGCCGATGTAAGCATTATTATAAGGTTGGTAACAATCTCTTTTCTTATCACTGAGTGTGATAGACTTACCCTATCAAGTTTCCCCAAACTTATTTCCCAGATTTTGATGATGTGCCAAAGAGGAGAAACATGTTAATAAAAACAAATTATTGTAATCAGGGCTGTATTTTATTAGAAATTAGTATGGATGAGTTTGATCTATTAATATGATTGTGTTAGCAGTAAATACTGCAGGTGTTGAATTGCCATTTAAAATTTTTGAGAGATAACTTTTGTAGGTTAAGAAGAAGAAGAAGAAGAACTAACACAGTGTTGATCTCTGAGGGACCTTACATGTTATTTTTTCCATATTTCTGAGGCCTACAATGTTTGACTTGTTAGATATCTCATCCAGTCCACAATTATGCTGGATTCTCCATTCCCAGAAATCTCATATTATACTAGACCATAGATTTTCCATAACACTTTCCACTAAAAAATAATAAAATCATCTTTTTTTCCAAGCACTCAGTTTCACAGTTGTATGTCCCCATGTGTTATCTGTATTTCGTATGAGTGTAGTTTGAAATTCTTTGAGTGTCTGATTTGCTTAGATCCTATTTTTAGATTACTGCTTCAAATATGTGTTATCTGTGAAGATTACCATTAGATATTTAAAATTGTGATCACTCCTGTAGGATCAGGTAGACTAAGAGTGGTTAAGGTGGTTGTCTTGAACAGGCATGAATCCTGTTCATCTGCAGGTACCTGTTCTTCAGTTCATTCACAAGGAGTCCAATCTTTCTCACTGATACCTCTAAGCTCTCTTTCACAGAACTTGACAATGAGACCATTGTGTTCACAAATAGTAGAGGCCATCAAAAGCATCTTTTCTGAGAGGAACATCATTTCTACAAACATTTTGATGAATCATTTGAAGACAATTTTCTTAGTCTACAGGATGGTACTTTCGAATTTTCTACGTACGCTGGTGTAGTTTAGCCTCAGACACTGAGGGGGGGGGGCATGTCTCCAGCAATAAGGAAACCCCACCCACTGTCAGCAGAAGATGAATTGCTGTGTACTTCAAGAAGCCAGCTAACGGTTCACTGATTTTGTTATTTCATTACTTGTCCTCCCACTGTAGTGACTTGTCGAATTTTATGCTCATAAGAAATAGGTGGTAATGGATTCCTTCCATAAATTTAGACTAACATTAAGGAGAGTCTTTCCTTACATGAACATTTGATATGTTTAATATTCCCAGTGCAAGTCGACATTGGCACAAACCGATTAGGCTAAGGTGTTGCTTGTGCAGCACAAGTATCACACGTCTCCAGCCTGGTTTCAGCAGAAACTTCCCTGAATGATATTTTTTCAGTTACACTTATGAAAATATGTTTATTTTTCTTCTATTACTATTAATTCTTTAATATGAATAAAAAAATTGAAATGCTTAGTTGTTGACATAAGGAAAAACTCTCCTAAATGTTAGGCGAAATTAATTGGCTGAGTCCATACCACATATTTCTAATGTGCTTATAATTCTATGAGTCAGTACAGTGTGCAAACAAAATAACAAAATCAATTAATAGTTGGCTGGCTCAAAGCAGACGGCAGTGAACAAGTATTGGTCACCCCTGTGATTCCTTCGATCTTCCACTGACAGTGGGTGAGGATTTCTTGTTGCTGGGCACAAGCCCACTAAGAAGGAAAAAAAACAAATCACAATATGGAATAAATAACATCTGCTTCTCATCCTTTACTGATCTGCAGTGTCTGAGGCTAAACTAAATCTGTGCATTTTTCTTTCATTTAAAGTAGAAAAATCAAAATGAAAGTACCATGGAGACAAAGAAAATAGTAATCAGGTGATGTAGGAAATGTTTATAGAAAAGCAGTTCCCATCAGACAGCTTCCTAAAAAAATAAATAAAAATTCTGAGAACCATGTACAATTCTTTTGAAAGTGGGAATGAAGTGAAACGTAGTACAGTGTGCCCAGGTAAAACCAGCACGTCACGTGAGTTGCAGTATACTTATAAGAAGGTAACTAAATTTTAATTTTACTGTTCTGTTTTCCTTTTTACTTGGTTCATTTCTACTTTAGTCTCAGGCTTGAGGGATAGTGCTTTTATGTGAGACACTGTATACAAATTGTTTCACCTTGTGGCACACCATTTTCCGAAAGCTACAAAAGCAAATATGAAAAGAAGGCTAAATAGTGTAATAGTCATCTTAGGTGTAGATGCAGCAATAAATTTAAGTATATTTTTGGGCTTCTTCCATTTGTCATCTCCTAATAGAAAATCATTAAGTAGAATTTCAGAAAATTTTATTTCAGTTCATCAACAGCAAATTCGCAGTTTACATTAATTTATTCTTCTCTTGTAGTTCGAAATACAAAATATGTATTCCATAAATTATATGATGTGCACAACAAACAAGTTGTCTACCTTTTATTAAGTGAATTATTACCTTACGTAAAACCGTAGCAGATCATTGTCCATTGTAATCGGTATAGTTCTTTTCTCGTTATGGATTATCAACACTTCACGAGAGACCAACATATGTGGCGAGCAAATAATATTTGCAGTGCTGCAGTGCTTCACGCAACGCTCAACACACACCGAGTTCGTAGACTTGCGGTCGCGCAACGCCGCCACTCAGATAACTCAAAATTACTTGTGAAAGGAGGTAGATATCAGTGCGAATACCATTTCAAAAAGTTCTCTGTTCTTTTAGCTCCATTTCACTTGCAGTAATGTGCTCACTATCTAACTTTTTCAATACACAATTTGTAAATCAAGCGCACGCACTTGACAAATACATGACTACATTTGTCACCTTATTTACAATATCATCGACTTCTTTCGTAAAAAAATAGATGAAGTACACTTACCAGGCGAAGGGGCACAGGCAGTGATAGCAACAAATACACACACATTAGTGTGTGTCTGTGTGTTACTTACACTTACCAGGCGAAGGGGCACAGGCAGTGATAGCAACAAATAAACACACATTAGTGTGTGTCTGTGTGTTTATTTGTTGCTATCACTGCCTGTGCCCCTTCGCCTGGTAAGTGTACTTCATCTATTTTTTACGTATATTTTTCCTGTTAGGAATTTTTCCTCTATTATATATAAGAGATGACTTACCTAAAGGATGGGAACTTGCCCTTCAGCTTATTCTCTCCTCCTGTTGCCCACCTGGTCTCAATCTCCGCTAACTCAAATTCCCGCCCATCATCTTTAGCATCTTTGCCTTGGTTCTGTGGACAGAGTCTCTGCCTCAATTGGTATCTCTGTCCAACTCCTTTGCTTTTTACAAATGTCTGTCTAGGTGTGTTTGTGTTTCGATATGTCTGAGTGTGTGTGTATTTGTTTACCTTCCTTTTTTCCCCTAAGGTAAGTCCTTCCACTCCTGGGATTGGAATGACTCCTTTTCCACTTCCTTAAAACCCATATCCTTCCCTTTTCCTCCCCTTTTTTCCTCTTTTTCATGAAGAAGCTGCCAGTGGTGGCGAAAGCTTGTATGTGTGTTTGTGTGTGATTTTATTTGTTTCTATCGACGAGCCGGTCCTTTAGGTAAGTCATCTCTTTTCTATTTTAATTTTTGTTTATCCCACCGGGATTTCCCTCTAATATATATATACACTCTTCTTCCTGCGATATTTAACAAGGGGTCCTAAGCTGGACCAGAACTTATCTTCGGGCTTATCATTGTGGTACCATGTACACCTTTCTCATTTTTGGTACTAGTTGTGCATCGTACTTTCAGCAAGTTTTTTACTACGAAGTACTCACTACCAAACTCTGCACCCTCTGCTTTCCACTGGACTCGCATTCTGAAGTATGGGGATTGAAATCCTCCACCTGCCATACAGATTTAGTTTTTCCGTGATTTTCCTAAATCACTCCAGGCAAATGCTGGGATGGTTCCTTTGATAGGGCACGCCCAATAACCTTCCCACATCCTTACCCAAAAATCAGACTGTAAGCTTCATCTCTAATGAACAAGCTGATGACGGGATGTTAAACCCTAAGTTCCCTTCCTTCCTGTGCTTTCTTTACATCTGTCACTCAGTTCTTCAGTGTCAGTTGCAGTTAAATACTAATACTGGACTATTGCTTGTGTATTTTGTGTAATTCTGCATTTTTCCACATTTGAAGAAAGTTAATAATCAGTTCGTCAAGTAGAATAGCTGTGTAAATTGTCCCAGATTTCATGGCAATCAGGGGCATGTGCAGGAGGTCTGAGCAACAAAATGGTCTTAGCATTATTGATATTTTACTTTTGTGGAATCTTATTGTTCACTTGAACAGGAGTGATGTATCAAATATGTGGAATCCAGGGTTGAAAAAAATAATAGGACAAAGATTGATTGCTACTCATCATATAGAAGAGATGATGAGTCACAGACAGGCACAATTAAGAGAATGCTAAACATTCAAGTTTTGACCAAGAAGTCTACTTCTGAAATAGACCCTCCCCCTCCCATGCACCCACACTCACTCTACAATTAACCCCTTGTCCATGCTGTATGAACATAGTTTTGGCTGCCTGGTGACTGCATTATGTGATGCTTGGGTCCACAATCAGCAACATTTGGGAGGTTCCACATAATGTAATTAGTTTTTTAGCCACAAAGGTCCTACTTACAGTTTTATTTATGGAACTTTTTTGTTCATAGGTCTGAAGTTCACTGAAACAACTATGGTGTGTGTACGGATAGGTACCAACAAACAATTTAGGATTATATTCTTTTGTGCGAATGTTGTTAGTGCAAGGCATAGTTCTGAAATCCATTTTTAAAATGTATTGTTCAGAGTAAGAAATTCTTGAAACAAAAGATTTTCCCAAAAAGTAAAGTTTATGCATTCACTCCTTCAATAAGTCTTCATGAGACTGTGAAACTAAATCAACTGTAATGTTTTTATTGTGAATCACTAATCAGCGCAGAGATGTGTGATGAGTTGCGGAAAGGCACAAATAATAGAAATAGGGGGGAGAGGGGGGGGGGGGAAACTGAAGAACTTTCGGCCGATACGGCCTTTGTCGGTTGGAGAAACACACACACACACACACACACACACACACACACACACACACACAGCACAGTATAGGCGAGAGCAACCAGTAGTGGTAGGGAGGAAGTGGCAAAGACAGGTAAGCAGGAGGGGAGGGGAGAGATGCACAGCACGGGTGGGGGAATACGCCAGGGCTGTCTGATGGATAGGGTGGTAGGAAGGGAAGGGACTGGAATGTAGGAGGGGAGCGTGGTGGGGGGCAGGACCTAGTGAAGTTTTAGGCCTGGATTGGGGGGGGGGGGGGGGGGTGGTTAAGAGAGCGTAGGATGTGCCAACTAACAAAGGCCATATTGGCCAAAAGCTTTGCAGTTTTTTTTTTTTCTGTTATTTGTGCCTTTCCATGGCTCATCAGGTGTCTTGTGGAGAGTATTGACCTATCCTTCACAAAACTATTGTTGAATCCTTCCTGGAATTTCCATTGTTTGTAATGTTTATTTTTAAAGAACCATAGCTGGTGCCTAAATATTTGAATTCTTGACATCTCACTGTCTCTACAGTCACTTGATTTGATAAAGGGTGTGAATATGTCAGATTACACTGCACTGCAAGGAAGAATTGTGAGGTGCATGAATGAAGGTGTGCGCGCGCGCGTGTGCGTGTGTGTGCGTGCGCGTGTGTGCGCGTGTGTAATCAAAGTGGAAGTTTAATATACAGAATTCCTACAGCATTAGGAAGGATTAGTAGTTAAATAATTCAAGTACTGAGTTGTTCTATTTCTTGTGACTGAGCAACTTGCTAAAAAAAAAAAAAAAAAAAAAAAGGTTACCTACTTATGTGTTTTTCTGATTCCAGATCATTACCACCTGCTTTTCGGAAGGAAGTGCTAGCACGCTGTTTTGTGGATACAACAAAGCAACATGAGAGCCAGCCATTACTGGCAGAGATAATGGAAAAAGACAACTTAAATGATTATTTACTTCCTGTGTTAGGGCAGACACTGCCACGTGTAATACCAAACATTATTCTTAACAAACGTGAGGTATGTAGATTAAATAATAATAATAATAATTAAAAATTGGTTCCCTTGAAATTAAAATCATAAAGACCTTACATTTCAATTTTTTAATGTTTATAATTTACATAATATAATTTGATAGGAAAAAAAAACTACTTAGCAAGCAACAATTAGAGAAAAATAAGAAATTTTACTAGCTTTTGGAGCTAGTGGCTCCTTTTTATGGGAAAAGTGAGGTAAGGGACATCCCAATGAGTATAGCCCTCACCAGTCTTAAAAATAGAACTTAGGGAATCATATTTCACAAAGATTTACTCTGCCACTCCGATGAACTCATGGTTACTCTGGAACGGTGCAGCATTCATTTTGTGTGGTACATCTGTAGAGGTCCTAAGACAATAGTGTAGACAAATGTGCATTTATACTAGCTTTTGAAAGAGATAATCATCCAAAAAAATTTCTATTGATGTGATGTAAAGCCATGAGTCTCATCTCCTATGCACTGTTTTCACAGTATTTGTTTTGGCCATATTTCTTTGTGTTGTGAGGAAAACCCTGTTTGTTGTGACTTTGGTTGACCTGTTCTTGTGGGGAACGCCACCCAAGTGTGTGAACTGTTCTGGTCCGCATGCTCCTCACTCCCCTGACTGCCCAGTCTATAAAAATGAGAGAGAGACCTCAGAATTGAAAACACTAGATCATTTATCATACTCAGGGGCTTGACAGAAATTTGACTTTCTCCACCTTGTACTGCTAACATTTACCTTTGTCTGTTATATTCCCTTTTTCTCTTACATCATTCTCTCCTGCTCCTCCTGCTCCTCCTCCTCCTCTCTCTCTTATTACTCCATCCCTACAGTTCCAGTTCCCTCCTTTCATTCCCTCACTTCCTCCTCCGAGCCTCAAGGCTGCCCACTATCTTTCAGATTTTGAAATTTCTGTGGCCTGATCTCTTCCTCAGAAGAAGGCAGCAAAAGAGAGGAGGAGGAGGAGGAGGAGGAGGAGGAGGAGGAGGAAGTGCTAGTCATATGATGAAGCCCTCACAACATTTCAGGGGGTTTTGCCCTCTCCATCTGTCCAATCCTGAATTTATGGACGTCATTCCACCCTTACCAGTGATGTCCACTTCTTCAGCAAAGTGACCAGTTACAGCCCATTTGATATCCATCCACATCCTTACTTTACTTTTGTTCGATGGAATAGGACAATGCCTTATGTGACGGATTAGTCTATATGACCTGTTTAGTTTAGGTAATGTTATAATGTTTCTGAAACTTCAAGCATTATCTAGTGGTCAATAGGGAATCTTTCCAACTGATTGTGTCTAACATGTCCTGAAGCTTTCCAATCTCATATTTTCAATTGGTAAAAAGCTATTGCTTTCACAGCAAATTAGAATTGGATACATGAATTCCATCTAAAACATATTGTGGACATTGTTGACTAATTATGAACTTCTCAAGTAAACAATCCCACATAAAGAAACAACTTCTATTTAGAAATTTGTAATATTGGATCCATAAAAATGAAGTTTGGCTGGTTCTTTGCTATAGGTTATCCGCTAAGAACTTCAAACTAATAGTGTGATTGGAAACAATCCAGTGTCCATACCAAAGCAGACATTTTCATTTGGATCTTAAATGATTGCTCTCAAACATTTCATCCATCTGGTTAAGTTTATGGTTCAGTTCTAATTATATTGTATGTGGCGTATATTAAATTTAAAGAAGTTAGTTTACAACATTTTTCATACGCCAGTTTCAATAAAATCTTCAGCAGTTACAGATGGCACATTCTGCAGTTGTTGAGGTAATTTGCACAAGGCCTTTACTGTGTTTCTACTATCTGTTTCATTTGCTAAACATTCCTGCCAATCATTTTGTTGTTGCGTTCCCTCTTCTCTTGCTCACTGAAATCTGCCTTCATCTGGGTGACTTAATGTCTTTGACACACATATATTTATATCTGCTGTAGCACCTTCCTTAGCTCACTGTCTGTTAAGATTTAATTCCACACTTTCATTGTAGTGCCTTGCATTTTATCTTCTTAATGTATGTAGTTGTTCATTTTGTCACTTGTTCAGACATTGTGTCCTATAAAGAATAGGGTACAATTTACAAGGGATTAAAAGTATATAAAGTTATGGTACTTTTGAAGGAAACAAAAATAAATACTTATTTATGTTTATCCAGTGGAACATAAACTTCAGTTCTGTCTCAGAGTTCCTCTATGAAAATTTTATCAGTATTGCCAAGGCTGTACAATAGCAGAATAGCACCCAGCATGGAGCATAGTGGGAATAATCCTACCTGTACCTCAGGCATAGGTGATACTCATATCAGATACATTTATATTCCAGAGACAGATATTAATCTCAGCATATCAAAAATATTGATTACAAGATGAGACATTGAACAGCTGGAATTTAAACCCAGATCTCTGACTTACTATGTAGTTGCTTTATGACAAAATTGACACAAATACACGGGTTTCTTACTGTGGGTTGAAGATGCTTTTGATGTTAGTTATGTTGAGAGGCAGTGATCTGTCTCGTCATGAATGTCAATAATTGAGTATTGATAACAACTTACCATAAAGATGACACTGAGCCACTGATAGGCACATAAAATCACATTCATATTCACATCCACAATGGGAACAATAAGTGTTTATTTTATCTAATGTAAATAATCTAAATTTTTTCATGAATAGCATTATTAACATATGCTGTATATTTAAATCTTGGAATATAGAAATGATTGCAAAATTTCTCAGGTCACAAAAACTCTGTTGAGAATTTGATTTTTTGTTAAAATCTTGGTGTTTAGTAAGATATATTCTTTGTGAATGACACATGAGAAAATTTAACCCATCTTGTGTTAATTTGTGTCTCAATTATTCACAGGAAATAATACCTCTTATAGTCATGACAATTCAGCTTCATCCAGAGGCAGAAAGTAGAGACAAATTGTTAAATCTCCTTTTTAATCTCAAGAAGAAACCTAATGAAGAAGAGAGGTTAACAATTATTGCAGGTTAGTACATCTTCAGTAACTCACCAGCTAATAAATAACTTCCATAAGAATTATTGCAATGTTACTCATATATTTGTCTCTGTAGAGACCAAAATAATATCTTCATTGAGCACAGTGGTAAAAATAATTAACATTGCTGTTATGTTTTTGTGGGCTACTGGGGACAGACACCGTAAGGAATCTTTCGGGCTACTTGCTTATTACAAGTAGCTTTTTGTTGTACAATTGCAATCTTTTGCATATGGTGTAGTGTAAATTTCAATATTGTGTGTGACAGTACAATTGCATATGATGGCTAGTGCTTTTCCAGCTGAACCTCTCGACTAAATATTCTGAAAACTTTGACTTATAACACAATCCTCTCCAGTCGAATGTGTAATAGGTTCAAGGCTTTCAAAAATACAATCAGCTTGAGTGTAAAATTTCGAAACTGGAGCTAAGTGTAGAACATCTTTCTTCTTTCACAATCCCTGTACATAGTTTTTATTTGTACTATGTCTAATTTTTTGTCTAAATTCATGGTGATGATCACAGCTAATTAAGATTTGATAAGCATTCTGGAGATCATTTTTCTGACATTTATTCCTTCTCCAAACTTCCCCTTGCTCTCCTTCACAGCTTTGAGGAAAGCTACAACCCTGTCTTACTCCCTTCCCAATCAGTGCTTCCCTTAAATGATTTTAGACTCTGGTTTTTGTACAAGTTCTAAAGAACCTTCCATTTCCTATTTTACCTCTGACTTCAGAATTTGAAAGATTGTATTCTAATAACATCGTCAATAGTTTAGAATTGTAGATTTACCTTTTCTTGACCTATCTTCTAATATTAGTCACAAGGTGATTATTTCTTCATGTATATATACATGTGGTGTCTGTTCCGAAAGAACAGAAGTCACTTCTGATCCTGCAGTTGTTATGGTTTCATATTCATAGAATATGACATCAACTGCGAATGGGCAAAGCTGAAAATGTGTACCCAGCCGGGATTCGGACCTGGGTGTCCTACTTTCTAGGCAGTTGCGCTGACCCCTACACCACTGGGGACACAGTGATCACCGCACCTTCAACGACTACCTAAGTACGCCTGGGAATTTGTATCTGATGGGAGTCGTACTTAGGTAGTCCTTGCAGGTGCAGTGATCACTGTGTCCCCAGTGGTGTAGGGATCAGCGCAAGTACCTAGAAAGCAGGAGACCAGGGTTCGAATCCAAGCTGGGTACACATTTTCAGCTTTGCCCATTCGCAGTTGATGTCATATATTCTATGAATATGATTTCTTCATGTGTTCCTACATTTCTCCCAAATCCAAACTGATCTTCCGCAAAGTTGGCTTCTAGCAGATTATCCATTCTTCTGTAAATAAATCGTATTAAAATTTCTTGAAGTCTGAAGGGATTTCACCTGTCTTGCACATCTTACACACTAGGTGAAATAGTTTTGTCGTGGCTGGTTCCCTCAGAGACTACAGTAGCCCCAAGGAAATGTCGTCTACTCCAGGGGCCTTGTTCTGACTTTCAGTGCACTGTCAAATTCTACTCTCAGTATAGTATCTCCTATTTCATCTTCATCTACTTCCTCTTTCCTTCTTACAATATTGCCTTGAAGTTCATTTTCTTGGTAGAGCCCCTCCATATAAATCCTTTCCACCTTTCAGCTTTCCATTCTTTGCTCAGAATTGATTTTCCATGTGAGTTCTTCATATTCATACAACTGCTTTTCTCGTCTTCAAATGTCTCTCTTATTTTCCTGTACGTGATATCATTTCCTGGTTATATTTTCTTCTACAGCCTTGCATTTGCCATCTAGCCACTCCTGTTTAGCTGTTCTGCATTCCATGGCAATCTCATTTTCAATTACCTGTACTTCATTTTACCTGTTTCATTTATTGCATTTTTACATTTTCTCCTTTCATCAAATAAATTTAGTATTTCCTGTAATATCCAAGGATTTTTTGTAGGTCTTTATACCTTTTTGGTTCTGATACCTTCACTATGTCATCTCTTAAAGCTGCCCATTCCTCTTCTACTGTGTTCTTTCCCCGTGTTTCTGTAAATTATTTCCTTAAGATCTCTCTGAAACTCTCAGGTACCTCATGTTTCTTCAATTTATTCACGTCCCACCTCCTTACTTTCCTACCTTTCTTCAGTTTCTTTAGTTTCAGTCTACAGTTTAAGACCATTAAGATATGGTCAGAGTCTATATCTGTGCCCGAGTATGTCGTACAGTTTAAAAAATGGTTCCAAAATTTATGTTTTTTCATTGTAATGTAGAGGATAGGTAACAACTCACTATAAAAATGCTTGCTGAGCTGCTGATAGGCACATAAAATAATAACATTCACACAAATTAAATTTTTGGCCAATGTATTCATAAGAAAAACAAACACATACATTCATACCATAAATCCCTTAATTACCTGAAATTTTTCTTTACTTCCTGATAAATTTCTCTCATCTCCTCATTGGCAGAGTTGGTTAGCATATGAACTTGTACCACTGTGTTCGGTATTGGCTTAGTATTCATCTTGACTATGATAATGCAAATCACTGTGCTGTTCATAGTAGTTTACCCACATTCCTATTTTCTCATTCATTGTTAGACCTACTCCTGTAAAATCTCCAACTGATTTTGTAATTATAAACTTGTACTGACCTGACCTGACTAGAAATCCTGTTTCTTTCCACCAAACTTCACTAATGTTCACTATATCTAACTTCAACATATCCATTAACCTTTTTAAATGTTCCAACCTCCATACCCAGTTAAGGGTTAGAATATTCCATGCTCTGTTTCTTGATGACGACATTCTCATGAGTAGTCCCTGCCTAGAGGTCTGAATAGGGGACTATTGTACTCCAGAATATTTTACCAGAGAGGTTGTCATCACATATTCATCCCCCCAGGGGGCCCACAGTTCTTTTGTGGGTACGTGTGTGGCGCGCACGGGGCCCCGAGCCGGAGCAGCCTTTCTTCTGCCCCAGGCTGCTTCACTTTCCCTCCCGGTTTATGCCTTCGCCCGGAGACGGGCGTATTTCACGAGCTCAGGTGTTTTCTTGTTGTCGTTTCTCTTATTCCTTGGTTCCTTCCTTTCTTACCCTTTGTTTCTGTCTCTCTCTCCTTGTCCTCTCCTCGCCTTCTTCTCCTCATTAGTCTCCGCCTCGGCGTTTGAGACACCTTTCCTTCTTTCTCTTCACTTCCTCTATTCTTCTTCTTTCCTCCCTGTGCGTGTCTGAAGGCCGACCCACGCATTATCATGCGTAGCAGGTGACGGGGTAACGCGTAATTCCCCGCCCCGGGTAGACAAGTAGGGCACGTACGTACCCCCTGGTAAAGGCCAGGCCCAGGGAGGGGTGATTACCCGAGCTGGTACCTTCCGAACATGCCAATTGGTCCCTCCGTCAGTTCTCGGGAGGTGTGACCTGAGGTGTGAACAATCACCTAAGGCGGGTAAGCCCTCGGAGAGGGCCCCCACTAGGAAGGAGCGCGCCATCGGAGACGCCGGTAATCACGGGGGACACTTCCGCAATGACTTCCTTCTCTTCTTCACTGACATTGACCCAGAAACGTAAGATAGACTCGCCTCAGCAAAAGAAGACTCTGCCTAATTTGCCGAAATTTCTTGTTGTGTCGCGCACCGACGGAAAAGACTTCAATTCTGTCAATCCTTTCGTTATACAGAAAGGTGTTGATGCAATTGCTGGCCCTGTTAAAACCTGTTCGCGTCAGCGCAATGGCTCATTGTTGCTGGAAGTGGACAGTGCTTTCCAAGCCCAGAAACTTATCCGGACTACGTTATTGCACACGTTTCCAGTCAAAGTAGAAGCCCACCGCACACTCAACTCGTCACGTGGGGTAGTTTTTACGAGATCCCTTGACGGGTTGTCTGATGACGACATCCGGTCCTATATGTCCGATCAAGGTGTGACAGCCGTCCACAGGGTGATGAAAAAGGTAGATAACCAGCTGACACCGACTCGTACTGTGTTTTTGACATTCGACAGAGTTGACCTCCCGTCGAAGGTCAAAGCAGGGTACGAAGTTATCTCAGTCCGCCCTTATATTCCAAACCCAACGCGCTGCTACCAATGCCACAGGTACAACCATACCCGTGAACATTGCCCACATGCAGCAAAATGTGTTACTTGTGGTAGGGACGCCCATGAGGGGGATTGCCCACCTCCGTCCCCTCACTGCCTTAACTGCAACGGCGACCATGCGGCTTCCTCTCGCGACTGCCCTGTATATAAGGATGAAAAAATCATTCAGCAAATTCGGGTTACGGAGAAGGTATCGACATCTGCCGCTCGTAAGTTGTTGGCGAGTCGAAAGCCCACTGTCCTCCCAGCGGGTACATACAGTAAGGTACTCACCTCACCTCGACCTACCAAAGATTCCAGTACCCAGACATGTGATTTCACTTTCGCTGACACAGTTGTGCGATCCGCCAGCCCGAAGATTGCCCGTTCCACGTCCCCGCTTCCTCCTGCTGCTTGTAAGGTACAGTCTTCAACATCTAGTAAACCGCGGGCACCTAAACAAGATGCCCGGACCTTGAAAAAGGAACCCGTCCGTGAGGATTTTCTGCGTTCTCAGGCTTCCCAACCGTCAACTGCCTCTTCCCGCCGTCACTCTTCCAGAAGAGCTGACAAGAAAAAGAGTTCCTCTCCTTCCCCGCCGAGGCGTGACCCATCTGTCGCGCCGTCCAACAGTTGCCGGCCTCGGCCGTCTTCTGTTTCACCGGGACGCTCCGTTTGCCGGGCGCCCGGCCCTTTACCGGCGGTGGAAACTGCCCCTCCTGATCAACTCAGGGAGGTGGCAGGCGCGTCGGTCGAACCTATGGACCACGACCCTTCGCCCCTGGACAGCGATAGCAGTGCTCCCTCGAAATCCGGTCCTCAGCGGCCGTCGAGGTGACCCCGCTCGCTACTTGGTTTTTATCCTTATTTCTTCTCTCATTTTTATCATGGCGCTCCTTCAATGGAACATTCGCGGCATTCGTTCTAATCGGGAGGAGTTAAAATTACTCCTTCGATTGCACTGCCCGCTTCTAGTCTGCCTCCAGGAAACTAAGTTGCGTCCACGTGATCGTGCAGACTTTCCACACTACACCTCTGTGCGGTTCGACCTGCCACCCGTGGAAGGTGTCCCAGCCCATGGAGGGGTTCTGATGCTCCTTCGAGACGACGTCTATTTCCATCCCATTTCCTTGCACACTCACCTACAGGCAGTTGCCGTCCGCATCACCTTATCCACATTTACCTTCTCCCTCTGTAATATATATTCGCCATCGTCATCTGCCCTTACTAGGGCAGATGTGCTAAACCTTGTTGACCAGCTCCCTTCACCTTTCGTGTTGGTAGGCGACTTTAATGCCCACCACCCCCTATGGGGCTCTCCGGCACCTTGTCCGAGAGGCTCCCTTTTGGTGGACCTTCTCCAACACCTCGATCTTGTCTGCCTCAACACCGGTGCACCGACCTTCCTTTCTGACACAACACACACTTATTCCCATATAGACCTCGCAATATGCACTCCTCAGCTTGCCGGTCGGTTTGAGTGGTATGCACTTTCTGACACGTACTCGAGTGACCATTTCCCTTGTATCATCCACTTCCTACATCACTCCCCATCTCCACGTCCCACCAGTTGGAACATTTCTAAAGCCGACTGGGGGCTTTATTCTTCTGTGGCTGTTTTTCACAATCAGAATTTTCCCAACTGTGACAGTCAGGTCGAATACCTCACAGAGGTTATTCTCACTGCTGCTGAACGTTCCATACCTCGTACATCCTCTTCTCCACGTCGTGTGCAGGTCCCTTGGTGGACTGCAGCCTGCCGCGACGCGCTTCGAGCCCGACGTCGTGCCTTACGCACCTTCCGCCGCCACCCAACTTTGGAGAATTGCATCAATTACAAACGTATGAGAGCGCAGTGCCGTCGTATCATAAACGACAGCAAGAAAGCTTGCTGGACTGCTTTTACTAGTTCTTTTAACCGTTTTACTCCCTCCACGGTTGTCTGGGGTGGCCTACGCCGTTTGTCCGGCATCAAGGTCCACTCCCCGATTCCTGGCCTGACCGTGGAGAACGCGGTCCTCGTGGACCCAGCTGATGTTTCAAACGCATTGGGTCGTTTCTTTGCGGAGGTTTCGAGCTCTGCCCATTACCACCCTGCCTTTCTCCCTCGCAAACAGGTAGCGGAGGCACGGCCGCCTTCTTTCCGCTCTTTTAATCGTGAAAACTATAACGTCGCCTTCACCATGCAGGAGCTAGACCGTGCTCTCGCCCTGTCCCGGTCCTCTGCTCCCGGGCCCGATTCCATTCATATTGAGATGCTGAAGAACCTCTCTCCTGCGGGCAAGTGCTTTCTTCTTAGTACCTACAATCGCATATGGACTGAAGGTCATGTTCCCACAAGTTGGCGTGAAGCCATTGTTGTCCCCATCCCCAAACCAGGGAAGGACAAACACCTTCCTTCCAGTTATCGTCCCATTTCTCTGACGAGCTGCGTCTGTAAGGTGATGGAACGCATGGTTAACGCTCGGTTGGTCTGGCTCCTCGAATCTCACCGCCTCCTGACTAATATACAATGCGGTTTTCGTCGACACCGCTCTGCTGCTGACCACCTCGTTACGTTGTCGACCTTCATTATGAACAACTTTCTAAAGAAGCGTCAAACAGTAGCCGTGTTCTTCGACTTGGAGAAGGCATACGATACCTGTTGGAGGGCGGGTATTCTCCGCACATTACACACATGGGGCCTTCGGGGCCGCCTTCCTCTTTTCATTCAAGCGTTTTTGGCGGATCGCAAGTTCCGGGTACGGGTGGGCTCTGTTTTGTCAGATACCTTTTGCCAGGAGAATGGGGTACCACAGGGCTCCGTCTTGAGTGTGGCGCTCTTTGCCATTGCAATCAATCCGATCGTGGACTGCCTTTCAGCCGACGTCTCCGGATCTCTTTTTGTTGACGATTTCGCAATTTATTGTAGCGCCCAGCGGACGTGTCTCTTGGAGCGTTCTCTCCAACGCTGTCTTGACCGTCTATATTCCTGGAGCATCGCAAACGGCTTCCGATTCTCCACTGAGAAAACTGTGTGTATCAATTTTTGGAGATACAAGGAATTTCTTCCACCTTCTCTACGTCTCGGCCCTGTTGCTCTCCCTTTCGTGGAGACTACGAAATTCTTGGGACTCATGTTGGATCGGAAACTTTGCTGGTTCACACACGTGTCCTACCTGGCTGCCCGTTGTGCCCGATCCCTTAACGTTCTTCGTGTCCTCAGTGGCACGTCATGGGGAGCGGATCGTACCGTCCTGCTTCGCCTTTACCAGGCCATTGTTCAGTCGAAGCTCGACTATGGAAGCCTTGTGTACTCTTCAGCACGGCCGTCGATTCTCCGCCGTCTCAACTCTATCCACCATCGTGGATTACGTCTGGCGACCGGTGCATTTTATACCAGCCCTGTTGAAAGTCTGTATGCCGAGGCTGCTGTATTACCCTTGACCACTCGACGTGACATACTCTTGTGTCGGTATGCATGCCGCCTACGGTCGATGCCCAACCATCCCTCTTACAGATTATTTTTTGACGACTCACTCGATCGCCAATATCAGTTGTCTGCGATTGCCTTGCTTCCACCGGGAGTTCGGTTTCGCCGCCTGCTACAACGGCTCGATTTTACCCTTCCTTCCACCCTTCGGTTGAGCGAAAGCCCATTGCCACCGTGCCATCAGGCCCAGGTTCACACACACCTCGAACTTAGTTCGCTCCCCAAGGAGAGCACTCCGGATTTGGTATACCGCTCGAGGCTTGTCGAACTCCGTTCGCGGTTCGATAATGCCGTATTTATTTACACTGATGGTTCCAAGAGCACTGCCGGTGTCGGATCTGCCTTCGTCGTCGGGGACAACCGATTCCAATACAAGCTCCCTGACCGGTGCTCGACCTTCACGGCTGAGCTTTTCGCCCTCCACCAGGCCGTTTTGTATACCTGCCGCCACCGCCAACCTTTCTATGCCATATGTTCTGACTCCCTTAGTGCCCTGCAGAGTCTTAAGGACCCTTTCTCGAACCATCCTCTCGTGTATCGGATCCAACGCTCCCTCCAGTTGCTGGCGGATGACAGCTGTCACGTTTCTTTCCTGTGGGTCCCTGGCCATGTGGGTGTGCCCGGGAATGAGGCCGCCGACACAGCAGCCAAGGCAGCAGCTCTTTTACCTCGCATGGCTACCTTTTGCGTCCCATCGGACGATGTTCAACGGGCTCTTCGCCGGAGTATCGTGTCGCAATGGCACAGTGTGTGGCTTTCACTGTACAACAATAAATTGCGAACTGTCAAACCGATCCCGACCGCTTGGAGGACATCCTCACGCCCCTCTCGGCGGGAGGAGGTCATCCTGGCTCGGTTGCGGATCGGTCATTGCCGTTTCAGCCACCGTCACTTGCTATCCGCCGAACCTGCACCGCTATGCTCCTGCGGTGAACTGTTGACAGTGCGACATGTTTTACTGACTTGTGTTAATTTTAATCATCTCCGTGTAGCCCTTCACTTTCCGTCTACTCTGGAGGAAATTTTAGCTGATGACACACGAGCAGCTGCTCGGGTTTTGCGTTTTATGAACTTGGCCAACCTATCCAAGGATATTTAACCCTTTTAATTGTCTTTTATCTTTCGTTTTTAGCCTCTTGCTGATGTTCTGACAGTCACAATTTTTTGAGATCATAGCGAATCAATGTTCTTAGCTGGGCGCTAATGACCATAGAAGTTGTGCGCCCTAAAACCACAAAAAAAAAAAAAAAAATCACATATTCATGCATAGAGCTTCATGTTCTCAGAGAAATTTAATGACTGTAGTTTCCCCTTGCTTTCAGCTGTTCACTGTAAATGTATGGTAACTCCAAATTAGTTGATGCTACAAGGCCAGCTCAGTCAGTCATCCAGTCTGCTGCCCCTGCAACAACTGATAAGGCTGTTGCACCTTTTCAGGAACCACAAATTTGTCTGTCCTCTCTATAGATACCCCTTCACTGTTGTTGCACCTACGGTCCAGCTATCTGTATCGTTGAGGCACACAAGTCGCCCCACCTCAGTTGTCTGTGATTAATGCGAACAATAAAAGCTCACAATAGTAATGGCTATAATGAATGCTCGCAGCAGTAATAGCTGTAATCCAGTCATTATTGCTAGAGATCTGTCAGTCAAAAGTTTTTTCACTTTCCTGTTATGCTTATGTCATGATCTTAGTTTTCATGGGCCATGCCACATTTCATATCTGGAAGTACTGCAAAATTAAGAAATTCCCTACATTGTAGATATGCTGCGTTTATTTAGTTTCATGACTCAAACATAAGAAACATAAATTTCTGTGCATGTAGACTGAAAGTGACTACTTCACTAACAGCAAGTCCACAATCATTGGCCAGAGAGAAAAAGGGAAACATTTCAATTTCCACAAATTTATGTTTTACACCTTGCACTACATGTGCTAATATATATATTTTTTTCAAACAAATTTTTAGTTTCTTCATAAAATGATATACAATTTATGACTTACAAATGTGCTAGTCTTAGTTGTATGTTTCATAGTCTTATTTATCCAGTGCATTGTCATTTGTTAACCTTCAATCATAAATTGTACAGAAATCCACATCTTTGTAAAAATACCTTGGACTATTCATAATAATAATACACAGTGACTTATTTCAGGTATGGTGGCAATAGCACAATGTTCTGGGCCAGCACTTGTGGAGACAGAAGTGCTTCCTCAGTGTTGGGAGCAGTTGAGCCACAAACACATTGAAAGGCGGCTTTTAGTTGTAGAATCGTGTAGTGCACTGGCACCATATGTTTCTGTGAGTTTTCATTATTACATTCTGATTTAACAAATGATTTTCCGTAATTTGATATAGCTAAATAGCTTATTATGTTGCATCTAGTTTATTTCCTCTTTCTTCCTCCTCCATTGCACTGACAGATATTGCCTATGGGGATGAATGTGTGGGTTTTCAGATACCTGCTTGGCACATCAACTGATATGACCTACATATTTTAATTATGGCCATATCCACTTATGTGTTTATATAGTAGGCTATAAAATTACCTAAGACTAATCTTAATCATATTTGAGGGTGGCCAACTTGATTTAATTGACGTATATTTCAACTTAGCCACAGAGAGAGAGAGAGAGAGAGAGGTAGATTACAAATGCAAAGGTCGTGGGTTCTATCCCTTGCTAAAACAAGGATTTTTGTGTGTCACTTTCCAGTTGTTTCACCTATTGCAATGTTGTTGAAGTGAAAAATGCCAAATTGCACATGTTTCAGGACCAATGTTAAGCTGTAGGTCCCCCTATAATGGGTAGGTAAGTCAGTTCAAAGTTTGGAGGAAGGCAGTGGCACACCATCTCAAAATAAGACCATGATTAATAAAGAACTGCGGTGTTCAAACCAATCTTCAGATAATTGCCCCCTTTACCTTTTACTGTGAGTCAGTCTATCCCTTTCAAATGCCCATTAAACTTGGATTGGAAATGTAAAAATCAATGCATTCAGTGGCAGATCCAGGATTTTTATTTTGGAGGGTCTTGACCCTTCAAATAAAAAGTAGTTACTATTTTTTTTTAATTTGTCATTATTATTGTTTTGGTAAGGGGGGGGGGAGGTGGTTTGGATTGAGCCCCTTAGCCATCCTTGCCTCCTCTGGAGCTATTACTGAATGTATTCTTATAACAAAGATATCTGTCAAACAGTATATAAATGGGTAAGAATTTTTTTAATTAAAAACTTTTAGATTGGCTGTACTGTGACTGTTATTGATATTGAATGAAACATCAAGGTTTACTGTTATGTTATTTACTTCCACACTGCTTTATGTAGGTTTAAACCATCACCAGCTGACTTTTTTATTTTAATTTGCTGTTGTAAAATATTTGACTCATTTCAAAACAAAACACGCAAGTCATATTATCACACAAAAGTAAAAAAACCATCTGATGGTGGAGGTTTAAATGTTGTGAAACTAACGTAAAATGGACTGTGACTGGTAACAGTAAACATTAGTGTGTCATTCAATTATTGTTTTTCAACAATGGTAAGTTCACATTCGAATGTCAGTAATATGAGGATAGGTAGCAACTCACTGTAAAGATGGTCAATGAGCTGCAGACAGGCACTTACAGAAGAAAATCACTTTCACATAACTAAAATTTTGATCACAGCCTTTGTCGGATAAAGAGCATACATATATCTACACAATCACACAGGCCCAATTCACACACACGACTGCAGAGGTGTGTGTGTGTTCTTTTTCTGATGAATGCTGTTTCTGAAAATTTACTCATGTGATGTGACTCTTTTCCGTCTGCCTGACTGCGACTCATCAATCACCTTTACAGTGAGTCACTAATTATTATTTTTTAATTTTCTTTAAAAAATTAAAACTCACTCATTCCTGTAGGCCAGGGCTGTTTAATGTAGTCCCAAAATGTGCAATTGTGTCTGTGGAAGTAAGTCATTGTAGGTATGGTGCTATTAAAACTTTTTGGTTGATTGGTTTTTCATTAGTTTTAGAGATTTTTCAAATTCTGCACTTTTTCTGTTGTGAAACAAACAATAAATAATGAAGAATTAAGACTTTCCTTCCTGCTTATGTTCCCAACCAGCCATTTTGAAAATTTCCTAAGTTTGGTATGCATTGTCTCATGTCTGTAGCAAGATTTTGATATGCTTAATGTTTACATAGTGTATGACACAAGCGCAAAAAGAAAAAAAAAAAAAAAAAAATCCTCCCCCTCCCCATGACTGTACCCCTCTCCACTGATGCCACCAGCCGACTGCACTGCCAGTTGTAAATAGTCTAAAAGTAGCCAAGCATAAGTATTTATGGTCAGTGATTGATTCAATTGGGACAGAGCTGCCAGTCCATTCTATTAAAATAATAATAATAATAATAATAATAATAATAATAATAATAATAATAATAATAATGGCTATACCACTGTGGAAGCATCACCCAGCTTGCACTCTGCCTTGTCAACAGCTTGGGTCCATGGTTTCATGGTGTCTGAGCTACAGTCAGACCCTACCATCAGCTCTTATGAGCTAAAGTCAGGGCTCTTCTGACAGAAGTCACAACACTGAAAATTGTAGTGAAGTGTGGGAAGATCTACAGTGTAATGACACTTGGTGCAGGGTCTTGCAATTGTCCCTCAACATAAACAAATGTAATGTATTGACATATTGTGTATACATAGAAAGAACAATCCTTTAATGTCTGATTATAGAAATGTGCGACTACAGGGAAATTGCTGGCAGCAGTTACTTGTATAAATATCTGCAAGTATGTATACGTAGTGATTTGAAGTGATTACATACAATTAATTGTGGGTAAGGGAGTTGCCAGACCAGAAAAATCATCAGTGTGTTCAGTCCATCATTTAAAAGAAATAGCTTAAAAATACTCCGACCAGTACTTGAATATTGTTTGCTTGTGTGGCATCCATATGAGATTGCATTGACAGAGGAGATAGAGATCCAAAAGAGCGCCGCATTTCATTACAGATTGACTCAATAAGTGGGAAAGGGTAATTAAGGTGATTGGTGAACCCCAGTGGCAGATACTACAAAATAAGAATTCTGCAACATAGTATGAACTACTGTTAAGCCCAGTAAGCCTATAAGCTTATTCCTATCTATCAACAATATAATGAGGACAGCTTATAACTCACCGCAAAGACATACATAGAGTTGTGACAGGCAGATGAATAAGATGCTCGTAAAAGCGGAACTTTCGTTTTCAGCCATTAGCCTTCATCAGAAAAACAAACAATTACACGGGCACACTTCACACAACCGTCATCTCTGGCCGCCGCACTCCAGTTCAGAGTGCAGCATCTGGAGACAACAGTCTTGTCTGTGAAGTGTGGTTTCTTTATTTTTGACAAAGGCTAATGGCCAAAAACTTAAGTTCTGTGAGTATGATTGTCTTTTTTATGTGCCTGTCACATCCATGTCTTCTATCCCTCCCTTCCTTCCCATGCTGCCTTCTCATTACCACTACTGATTGAGGCAATTTCTAGCTAACAGAATGCAGCATTCATTCTCAATGAAGAGAAGTTTCCAGATGTTTAGTGATCTCATGCTTGCCCCAGGGGAGTGTTATAGGTCATTTTGTTTTCACAGTATATGTAAATGACCTCGTAGATAACATCGGAAGTTCAGTGTGACTTTTTGCAGGTGATACTGCAGTTTATCGAGAAGTCGCAACACTTGAAAAGGGTAGCGATATGCAAAAAGATCGGCGTTGTATTGATACGTGGTGTAAGTAACAGCAATATAAATGTGTAAAGTGCTGTGTTTAAGTAGAAAGAAAGATCCTTTATTATATAGTTATGTAATAGCAGGACACATACTGGAAGCAATTACTTCCATAAAATATCTGGGAATAGACATAAGGGTGATCTGCAATGGAACGGCGATATAAAATCAGTTGTGGGTAAGACAAATGCCAGAATGAGATTCATTGGAAGGTTACAAAACTCTCATTCAGCCTTTGCTTGAGTATTGCTCATCAGTGTAGGATCTGTACCAGGTAGGGTTAATAGAAGATGTACATAAGATCCAATGGAGAGCAGCAAACTTCATTGTAGGCTCATTTAGTAAGTTTGAAAGTGTCACAGAGATGATTAAGAAACTCCAGTGGCAGATGCTGCACAAGAGGCATTCTCTATCATGGTACGCACTATTGTCAAAGACCAAACATTTAATGAAGAGTCAACCGATATATTGCTTTCTCCTACGTGTAACTTGTGAAGTGACTAAAAGGATAAAATCTGAGAGATTAGGATCCACACAGAGGCATACAGATAATCATTTTTTCCATGAATCATATGTGACTGGAATAAGAGGAAGTGACAATGGTACACAAAGTAGCAAAGTACCCTCCACCACACACCATGAGGTGGCTTGCCGAGTAGATGTAGATGCTGCTGTTACAGGCTATGCACTTGTCTCTCTCTCTCTCTCTCTCTCTCTCTCTCTCTCTCTCTCTCTCTCTCTCTGTCTGTCTGTCTGTCTGTCTGTGTGTGTGTGTGTGTGTGTGTGTGTTTCTTTATGTACCTTTCAAAATAAAAATTTAATAGTGAAAATAATATAATAACCAATTTACATTTTACTTGATTTCAGAGTTCCATTCGCAACTCTTTAATGCTCTCTATGTTGCAACAAATGTTGTTGGAGGATAAAGAAGAGACAGTGAGGGAAAGTGTTGTTAGAAGTCTAGCTTTGATTATATTGCTTATGGATGATAAAGACAAATATTTTCAGGTAATTATGATCAGCTAATTACTATCACTGTTAGTACTATTCAGCAATAGTTATAACTATGGAAGTATTAGTATTTGTAATGTTCGTAAATGTGGCTCAGAGATGAAAAGGAATAACTTAAAATTATTAATTATGCTTTAAAATTACTAATTTCTCTAAACTTCCTGGTTTTCTAAGTCCTGATATCCTTAAGTGCAAGAAATGTTATAATTAAAATACTAACTTGTCCAGACAAAGAGAATTTGTGTCGTCATCTGTACATTATAATTACATGTGAAAAAAACACATCCTTATGTACTGTGTTCTGTCGCACCAGGGTGCAATTTGTGCTTGAGCTATTTTAGTGGATTAATTTGAATGCAGCGAGAACTGAAGGTGGGTTACAGAGAAAAAGGGATAGAAAGTATCATTGGAATAGCATGACCAGATATCCAAATTCAAAACATGGGATACATTTGGATATCGAAGATTGTAGTACCAAACGTTGCCGACACTTGTGGTGTCATCAACATAATGGTTATTTCTTAAAGCTTATATGATATGGCCAACCCAGGTGTTACTCTATTTACATTTGCTTTTCTCGAAACCCTTTTTAGTACTGTTCGCTGTGGGCAGAAAGTGCAACTTTTGAGTACAAAACAACTATCACAATATGAGCAGTATTTAATTACAGCAAGAAAATGGAATCAATGGGACAAGCTTAAGAA
This sequence comes from Locusta migratoria, assembly GCA_026315105.1. Classification (NCBI taxonomy): domain Eukaryota; kingdom Metazoa; phylum Arthropoda; class Insecta; order Orthoptera; family Acrididae; genus Locusta; species Locusta migratoria. The sequence continues at coordinate 304,712,239 of CM048746.1, forward strand.
TTATGGGTTTTTGGGAGAGGACAAAGAAAGTACAATGGAAATCCCTAATAATGAAGGCATGTCAAATCAAATACTAATGAAAAATTAACCAAACATACTCGCAAAATAAAATGCCAAATATATTGTATTACTAATAAAGAAATAACATTTTTATAGTTGTCTCAAGCAAACATGTAGAATAGACAATTATTGTTACCTGCACAACTTCCTTATTTCCCTCTCAATTATATTTCACAGAAAAATAATTCATGAGTTTGGTATTATCACAATATTTTCATAAAAATCAACACACAAAGTTTTTAAAAATGATTTTTTTTTACAGTTGTGTTCTTTACAGTTGTGTTCTTTACAGTTTATACACAAAATCTGTTCCTTTTGTCCCTCAACAAGCTATTTGTGATGTAGAATACTCTTTCTGCAGCAGCATTAGTGCCAGGTATAGCAACTACCAGTAATGACGTAGCTGAACAGATTTCCAAAGAGAAGGATGTTTGAGCGAAATTCAGATAATTGTTTTCTGCAAGTGAAATGAGTCTGCCCATTTTTCAACATAATCAATTAATTGGTGGCAAAACTAAACTTGAAATGTCCAGGGAATCAGTCTCTTTCATGTAATCTCCTTGAAATGTACTTACAAATGACTAAATTTTATAGTTTAAAAGTTTTTCTTGTTTCTCATTTAACATTATTCAACATTTCTAACTGCTTCAAAACATCATTTACTGACTTATCTACTGCCCAAATAGTTTTTATTGTCAATGAAAATATTTTAAACAGGTTCTGAATAAAACAGATCCAAATAAGTGATCGAGGATAGCTTAAAAGTGATTGTAAGATTGTAGGACATTTTTCTTCATACAAAATATATCATTCCATATAAATTATAGAAGGAAACTTTCCTGGTGGGATAAACACATATAAAAAATAGAAAACAGATGACTTACCCAAAGGACAGGCTGTTCGACAGACACAAATAAAATCACACACACACATACAAGCTTTCACAACCATTGGTCGCTTCTTCAGGAAAAGAGGAAGAAAGGAGAGGAGAAAGGGAAGGATACGTGTTTTAAGGAAGTGGAAAAGGAGTCATTCGAATCCCAGGAGTGGAAGGACTTAGTAAAAGGAAAAAAAAGGAAGGTAAACAAATACACACTCACTCACACATATCCAAATGCAAACACACCAAGACAGACATTTGTAAAAAACAAAGAAGTTGGACAGAGATACCACTTGAGGCAGAGGCTCTGTCCACAGAACCGAGGCAAAGATGAATTTAGCGGAGATTGAGACCAGGTGGGGAACAGGAGGAGAGAATAAGCTGAAGGGCAAGTTCCCATCTCCGGAGTTCTGAAAGGTTGGTGTCAGTGGGAAGTATCCAGATAACCTGGACAATGTAACAATGTGCCAAGATGTGCTGGCCATGCCCCAAGGCGTGTTTAGCCACAGGATGATCCTCAGAACCAACAAACACTGTCTGCCTGTGACCATTCATGCGAATGGACAGTTTGTTGCTGGTCATTCCCACATAGAACGCTTCACAGTGCAGGCATGTCAGTTGGTAAATTACGTGGGTGCTATCGCAAGTGGCTCTGCCCTTGATTGTGTACACCTTCCAGGTTACTGGACTGGAGTAAGTGGTGGTGGAAGGGTGCATAGGGCAGGTTTTACAACAGGGGCAGTTACAAGGGTAGGAGCCAGAAGGTAGGGAAGGTGGTTTGGGGATTTCATAGGGATGGACTAGGAGGTTACGGAGGTTAGGTAGGCAGCGGAAAAACACTCTTGGTGGAGTGGGGAGTATGGCATGAAGGATCGATCTCATTTCGGGGCAGGATATAAGGAAGTCGTATCCTTGCTAGAGAGCCACATTCAGAGTCAGAACAATCCACAGCCCTCACCCGCCTGATCCTTAACCTATACCTCAACTCCACCAATGAACACACCTGTCAACTCCTATCCCTGATCAAAATACTCAACCTTTCCACTCCCACATCCACACCTACAGTTCAGAACATCCTTTTACAGGCCAACCGCAAATTGGAACAGCATGCCACCCTCCACATCAAAAAACTAACCAAACTCCTAGTCACCCATCTCCGGAAGAGCAATACACTCTCCCTCAACAACCTGTCCAATAAACCTCGAGCTCCTCTTATTGCACAGAAACCCAGTCTCTCCCATCTACTCAATCTCCCACTTCCAGCTCCACTCCCCCCCAAACCTCCCAATCCAATCCACACAATCCTGAACCACAACATACCAATTCAGTGGTCTACCTCTCATCTAAACCTCTCTCCCAATCTAAAACCTCTGTACTATCCAAAGGCGTCACCTTTAGTCCCAATCCCAGATTCAACCAAACAGCCCTTGTCAAAGACGTACTATCCTATACTCGTATTCTTGGCTGGAGATATCACTTTGCCACGAAGAAAAATAATCCTACTCCTGATGCTCCAGTTCCTCAAGACATCATTCAAATTGAACCCTGCCCGGAACAGTTTCATCCTCCATCACACCAAGACCCACCCGCTCTTCCTCAAAATAATCCCCTTGAAACCTTCCAGCAATTCCTTACTTCCAACCTTGCCTCTCAATCTTTTCTGAAAAACCTTAATTCTACTCTCAACATTACCACAGCTGAATCCCAAGCTAACCGTGATCTGAAGGCTGACCATTCCATCGTCATTCTCCCTGCCGACAAGGGATCCATGACCATGGTACTTGATCCCGCGGGAGTATATGGCTCAGGGACTGTATCAACTTTCAGACAAAACTACCTACAAAGTTTGTCAAGACAACCCAATTCCTGATGTCCAGGCAGAGCTTCACAGGATCTTCAGATCCTTAGGCCCCCTACAAAACCTTTCACCTGAGTCCATCAAACTCATGTCCCCACCGACACCCCTACCCCCCCAGGGGACCCATAGCTCTTTTGTGGGTATGTGTGTGGCGCGCACGGGGCCTCGAGCCGAAGCAGCCTTTCTTCTGCCCCAGGCTGCTTCACTTTCCCTCCCGGTTTATGCCTTCGCCCGGAGACGGGCGTATTTTGTGAGTTACGGTGGTTCTTGTTGTCGTTTCTCTTATTCCTTGGTTCCTTACTTTCTTACCCTTTGTTTCTGTCTTTTTCTCCTTGTACTCTCCTAGCCTTCTTCTCCTCATTAGTCTCCGCCTCGGCGTTTGAGACACTTCTTTCCTTCCTCTTCTCTTTCTCTATTCTTCTTCTTTCCTCTCTGTGCGTGTCTGAAGGCCGACCCATGCGTTATCATGCGTAGCAGGTGACGGGGTAATGCGTAATTCCCCACCCCGGGTAGACAAGTAGGGCACGTACGTACCCCCTGGTAAAGGCCAGGCCCAGGGAGGGGTGATTACCCGAGCTGGTACCTTCCGAACATGTCGATTGTTCCCTCCGTCAGTTCTCGGGAGGTGTGACCTGAGGTGTGAACAATCACCTAAGGCGGGTAAGCCCTCGGAGAGGGCCCCTACTAGGAAGTAGCGCGCCATCGGAGACGTCGGTAATCACGGGGGACACTTCCGCGATGACTTCCTTCTCTTCTTCAGTGACGTTGACCCAGAAACGAAAGATAGATTCGCCTCAGCCAAAGAAGACTCTGCCTAATTTACCGAGATTTCTTGTTGTCTCTCGTACCGATGGAAAAGATTTCACGTCTGTCAATCCTTTCGTCATCCAGAAAGGTGTAGATGCAATTGCTGGCACTGTTAAAACCTGTTCGCGTCAGCGCAATGGCACATTGTTGCTGGAAGTGGACAGTGCCTTCCAAGCTCAGAAACTAATCCGGACTACACTGTTACACACGTTTCCTGTCAAGGTAGAAGCGCATCGTACACTCAACTCGTCACGGGGGGTAGTCTTCACGAGATCCCTTGATGGGTTGTCTGATGAAGACATACAAACCTACATGTCAGATCAGGGTGTCACAGCTGTGCATAGGGTTTTGAAAAAGGTAAATAACCAGCTGACACCGACTTGTACTGTGTTTTTGACGTTCGACAGGGTTGAACTCCTGTCGAAGGTCAAAGCAGGGTACGAAGTTATCTCTGTCCGCCCTTATATTCCAAAACCAATGCGCTGCTTCCAATGCCACAGGTACAACCATACCCGTGAATCTTGCCCAAATGCAGCAAAATGTGTCACTTGTGGTAGGGACGCCCATGAGGGGGATTGCCCACCTCCGTCCCCTCACTGCCTTAACTGCAACGGTGATTGTGGTGTCGCACAAGTCCAAAGTGCGCGCCACCTACTTTCGCCGCGCGCCGCCATGCACGCACGGCGCGGCGTTCTTACGACGACAGCCACGAGCGCCCTCTGCTACAACGCCGCTCGTGGCCACCGCTGAACGACATCGTTCACTTGGGACTGAGATAGGAACCAGTCAACACTTCGGAAACAGATAGGCACCTGTGAAGACTTGGCTATCGGACAGGCACTAGGCAGACCTCTAGCTCAACTATGTATCAGCACTCTGCAGTACTGAATTGTATAAAAGTTAAGTATTGTATAAATTCTGTGCAATATATATCTCGTTCTAATTTACTCTAGTGTTTCTAGTTTCTGGCTGCTCCCCTCCATACCTGCACCAGTGTGCTATCTTTATTCCTGTGTCGGTCTCATTCCACTCGGCCACCGACACCTACGACGGAAACAAGACACAAAAGCGGTGATGAGGCTGGGACACAAAAGTGACCATGCGGCTTCCTCTCACGACTGCCCTGTATACAAGGATGAGAAGGTCATCCAGCAAATTCGGGTTACGGAAAAGGTGTCGACATCTGCTGTTGGCGAGTCGAAAGCCTGCTGTCCTCCCAGCGGGCACATACAGTAAGGTCCTCACCTCCACTCGTCCTACTAAGGATTCAAGTACCCAGACGTGTGATTTTACCTTCACTGACACAGTTGTGCGATCCACCAGCCCGAAGATTGCCCGTTCCACGTCCCCACTTCCTCCTGCTGCTTCTAAAGTACAGTCTTCATCAACCTCTGGTAAACCGCGGGCACCTAAACAAGATGCCCGGACTTTGAAAAAGGAACCCGTCCGTGAGGATTTTCTGCGTTCTCAGGCTTCCCAACTGTCGACTGCCTCTTCTCACCGTCACTCTTCGAGAAGAGCCAACAAGAAAAAGAGTTCCTCTCCTTCCCCGCCGAGGCGTGACCCATCCGTCACGCCGCCCAACAGTTGCCGGCCTCGGCCGTCTTCTATTTCACTGGGACGCTCCGTCTGCCGGGCACCCGGCCCTTTACTGGCGGTGGAAACTGCCCCTCCTGATCAACTCAAGGAGGTGGCAGGTGCGTCGGTCGAACCTATGGACCATGACCCTTTGTCCCTAGACAGCGATAGCAGTGCTCCCTCAAAATCCGGTCCTCAGCGGCCATCGAGGTGACCCCGCTTGCTACTAGGTTTTTATCCTTATTTCTTCTCTCATTTTTATCATGGCGCTCCTTCAATGGAATATTCGCGGCATTCGTTCTAATCGGGAGGAGTTAAAACTACTCCTTCGATTGCACTGCCCGCTTCTAGTCTGCCTCCAAGAAACTAAGTTGCGTCCAAGTGATCATGCAGACTTTCCACACTACACCTCTGTGCGGTTCGACCTGCCACCCGTGGAATGTATCCCAGCCCATGGAGGGGTTCTGATGCTCCTTCGAGACGACGTCTATTGCCATCCCATTTCATTGCATACTCACCTACAGGCAGTTGCCGTCCGCATCACTTTATCCACATTTACCTTTTCCCTTTGTAATATATATTCGCCATCGTCATCTGCCCTTACTAGGGCAGATGTGCTACACCTTGTTGACCAGCTCCCTTCACCTTTCGTGTTGGTAGGCGACTTTAATGCCCACCACCCCCTATGGGGCTCTCCGGCACCTTGTCCGAGAGGCTCCCTTTTGGTGGACCTTCTCCAACACCTCGATCTTGTCTGCCTCAACACTGGTGCACCGACCTTCCTTTCTGAAACAACCCATACTTACTCCCACATAGACCTTGCAATATGCACTCCTCAGCTTGCCGGTCGGTTTGAGTGGTATGCACTTTCTGACACGTACTCGAGTGACCATTTCCCTTGTATCATCCACTTCGTGCATCATTCCCCATCTTCTCGTCCCACCAGTTGGAACATTTCTAAAGCCGACTGGGGGCTTTATTCTTCCATGGCAGTTTTTCACGATCAGAATTTTCCTAACTGTGACAGTCAGGTCGACTACCTCACAGAGGTTATTCTCACCGCTGCTGAACGTTCCATACCTCTTACATCCTCTTCTCCACGTCGTGTCCCGGTCCCTTGGTGGACTGCAGCCTGCCGCGACGCGCTTAGAGCCCGGCGCCGTGCTTTACGCACCTTCCGCCGCCCCCCAACCTTGGAGAATTGCATCAATTATAAACGTATGAGAGCGTAATGTCGTAGTATCATAAACGACAGCAAGAAAGCTTGCTGGACTGCTTTTACTAGTTCTTTTAACCATTTTACTCCCTCCACGGTTTTTTTGGGGTTGCCTACGCTGTTTATCCGGCATCAAGGTCCACTTCCCGATTCCTGGCCTGACCGTGGAGAACGCAGTCCTCGTGGACCCCGCTGATGTTTCCAACGCATTAGGCCATTTCCTTGCGGAGGTTTCGAGCTCTGCCCATTATCACCCTGCCTTTCTCCCTCGCAAACAGGTAGAGGAGGCACGGCCGCCTTCTTTCCACTCTTTTAATCGTGAAAATTATAATGTCGCCTTCACCATGCAGGAGCTAGACCGTGCTCTCGCCCTGTCCCGATCTTCTGCTCCCGGGCCCGATTCCATTCATATTGAGATGCTGAAGAACCTCTCTCCTGTGGGCAAGTGCTTTGTTCTTAGTACCCACAATCGCATATGGACTGAAGGTCATGTTCCCACGAGTTGGCGTGAAGCCATTGTCGTCCCCATCGCCAAACCAGGTAAGGACAAACACCTTCCTTCCAGTTATCGCCCCATTTCTCTGACGAGCTGCGTCTGTAAGGTGATGGAACGCATGGTTAACACTCGGTTGGTCTGGCTCCTCGAATCTCGCCGCGTCCTGACTAATAACCAATGCGGTTTTCGTCAACACCGCTCTGCTGCTGATCACCTCGTTACGTTGTCGACCTTCATTATGAACAACTTTCTAAAGAAGCGTCAAACAGTAGCAGTGTTCTTCGACTGGTGGAGAGCGGGCATTCCCCGCACATTGCACACATGGGGCCTTCGGGGCCGCCTTCCTCTTTTCATTCAAGCGTTTTTGGCGAATCGCAAGTTCCGGGTACAGGTGGGCTCTGTTGCTAGCAGATGACAGCTGTCACGTTTCTTTCCTGTGGGTGCCTGGCCACGTGGGTGTGCCCGGGAATGAGACCGCTGACATAGCAGCCAAGGCCACAGGTCTTTTGCCTCGCATGGCTACCTTTTACATCCCACCGGACGATGTTCAACGGGTTCTTCACCGGAGTATTGTGTCGTCATGGCACAGTGCGTGGCTTTCACTGTACAACAATAAATTGCTAACTGTAAAACCGATCCTGACTGCTTGGAGGACCTCCTCACGCCCCTCTCGGCGGGAGGAGGTCATCCTGGCCCGGTTGCGGATCGGTCACTGCCGTTTCAGCCACCGTCATTTGCTAACCGCCATTCCTGCACCGCTGTGCTCCTGCGGTGAATTCCTGACGGTGCGACATGTTTTATTGTCTTGCGTTAATTTTAATCATCTCCGTGTAGCCCTTAACTTTCCGTCTACTCTGGAGGAAATTTTAGCTGATGACACACGAGCAGCTGCTAGAGTTTTGCGTTTTATCAACTTGGCCAACTTATCAAAGGATATTTAACCATTCTAATTGTCTTATCTTTCGTTTTTAGCCTCTTCTTGATGTTCTGACAGTCACCAAATTTTTTTTGAGATCTAGTGAATCTATTTTCTTGTCTGGGCGCTAATGACCGTAGAAGTTGTGCGCCCTAAAACCACAAAAAAAAAAAAAAAAAAAAAAAAAAAAAAAACCACGCACCCCTACCTTCTACCTATATCCTAAGATTCACAAACCTAATCATCCAGGCCGGCCGATTGTGGCCGGTTACCAAGCCCCCACAGAACGAATCTCTGCCTACATAGACCAACACCTTGAACCCATCATGTGCAGTCTTCCATCTTTCATCAAAGACACCAACCACTTCCTTGATAGCCTGAAATTCTTACCCAGCCTGTTACCTCAAGAAACCATCCTTGTAACCATTGATGCCACTTCCTTATACACAAATATCCCACATGCCCAGGGCCTTGCTGCGATGGAGTATTTCCTTTCACGCCGACCACCCACTTCCCTACCTAAAATCTCTTTCCTTAATACCCTAGCCAGCTTCGTTCTAACCCACAACTTCTTCACTTTTGAGGGCCAGATATACCAACAACTAAAGGCAACAGCCATAGGGACCAAGATGGCCCCCTCATATGCAAACTTATTCAGGGGATGCTTAGAGGAAGCCTTCCTGGATACCCAAGTCTGTCAACCCAAAGTTTGGTACAGATTCTACATCTACATACATACTCCGCAATTCACCGTAAGGTGCGTGGCGGAGGGTACACTGTACCACTACTAGGCATTTCCTTTCCTATTCCACTCCCAAATTGAACGAGGAAAAAAAGAATGCCTATATGCCTCCGTACGAGCCCTAATTTCTCTTATCTTGTCTTTGTGATCTTTACGCGAAATGTAAGTAGGCGGCAGCTTAACAGAAATTCACGAACAGAACGTCGTCTTTCTTCCAGCGATCCCCAATTGAGTTGCCGGAGCATTTCCGTGACACTCGCGCATTGGTCGAACCTACCGGTAACAAATCTAGCTGCTCGCCTCTGAACCGCCTCTATGTCTTCCTTCAAACCGATCTGCTGCGGGTCCCAAATACTTGAGCAATACTCAAGACGTTGTCGTACAAGCGTTTTATACGCGGTCTCCTTTACAGGTGAAGTACATCTTCCCAAAATTCTCCCAATAAACCGAAGTCTGCTGTCCGCCTTACTCACAACTGTCCTTACATGCTCGTTCCATTTCATATCGCTCTGCAATGTTACGCCTAGATATTTGAACGACGCGACCGCATCAGGAAGCTCACTACTGATGCTGTATTCGAACATTATAGGATTGTTTTTTCTACTCATGCGCATCACCTTACATTTTTCTACATTGAGAGCTAGCTGCCATTCTTCGCACCAACTAGAAATTTTGTCTAAGTCAACCTGTATGCTATTACAGTCAGTTACAGACGACACCCTCCCATACACCACAGCATCATCAGCAAACAGCCGCAAATTACAACTTACTCTGTCCATCAGATCATTTATATAGATAGAAAATAATAGCGGTCCTATCACACTCCCCTGGGGCACGCCTGACGATACACTCGTCTCTGATGAACACTCGCCGTCGAGAACAACGTACTGCGTTCTATTACTTAGGAAGTCTTCCAGCCAGTCACAAATCTGTGAACCTATTCCATAAGCTCGTATCTTCGTTAGCAGTCTGCAGTGTGGCACCGTGTCGAACGCCTTTTTGAAGTCGAGAAAAACACAATCCGCCTGTTGCCCTTCGTCCATGACTTGCAAGATGTCATGTGAGAAAAGAGCAAGCTGAGTTTCACATGAATGATGTTTCCTAAACCCGTGCTGATTCATGGAAAGAAGCTTTTCCGTTTCAAGGAAATTTACTATGTTCGAACTGAGAATATGCTCCAAAATTCTACATGAAACCGATGTCAACGATATTGGCCTGTAATTGTATGGGTCAGTTCTCTTTCCTTTCTTATACACGGGAGTCACCTGCGCTTTTTTCCAATCACTAGGAACTTTGCGCTGAATTAAAGACTCGCTATAAATGCAAGCTAAGTAGGGGGCCAATGCCGCAGAATAGTCTTTGTAAAACCGAACTGGTATTCCATCCGGACCAGCAGACTTTTTCGTATTTAGCTCTCTCAGCTGCTTCTCTACACCGGAAATACCTATTGCTATGTCCCCCATTTCGGAATTAGTACGTTGATCAAATGATGGTATATTTGCGCGGTCCTCCTGCGTGAAAGATTTCTTAAAGGTTGAATTTAGAACTTCAGCTTTCCGTTTGCTTTCTTCTATTACTGCCCCGGAATGATCAACTAGTGACTGGACAGTGGGCTTTGACCCGCTTATCGATTTTACATAGGACCAGAATTTTTTCGGGTTCTCGGAAAGATCTTTTGCTAAGGTATGGCTGTGATAATTATTGTATGCTTCACGCATCGATCTTTTTATAGACGCACGAATCTCTACTAACTTTTGCCTGTCATCATTTGCGTGTTCTTTTTTGAATCGAGAGTGCAACAGCCTTTGCTTTCTCAGCAGCTTTCTAACATTATTATTATACCACGGTGGATCTTTTCCATTCTTAATCGTCTTTACTGGCACATATTTCTCTAACCCTTCATTAACAATGCATTTAAATTTAGTCCACAAGTCCTCAACATCCATAGTCCCAGAATTAAACGATGCCCATTCATTTTCTAAGTGCGATCGTAACATTTGCTTGTCGGCTTTTCCCAACAAAAACACGCTCCTAGCCTTCTTGACTGGTTTATGAACTTTGGTCACCATCGACGCTATGATGATATCATGATCACTAATTCCTGTCTCTACACAGACATCGTTAATAAGGTCAGGCCTGTTTGTGGCTATAAGGTCTAGAATATTTCCATTGCGCGTGGGTTGCCGGTTTAACTGCTCAAGACAGTTTTCGGAGAATGTGTCCAAAAGTAGCTCGCAAGACTGCTTGTCTGTACCGCCTGAAATGTAACTAGCGAGGTCCCAATCTATACTCTTAAGGTTGAAGTCACCTCCGACTAATATTGCATGGCCCGGATACCTATGCACTACCTGGTGTAGACTTTCCTTGAATGATTCTAAAACTGCTACAGCAGCACTGGGGGGCCGGTAAAAACAACCAACTATTAACTTTACTTCTTTTAGACCTGTTATTCGTGCCCAGATAACTTCACAATTACTTTCAACCTCGATCTCAGTAGAAACAATATCTTTGTCCACAGCGATGAACACTCCTCCTCCGGTTGTATCAGACCTATCTTTCCGATATACATTCCACGCTTCGCTAAATATTTCTGAACTTTCCACATCGTCATTTAGCCAGCTTTCGGTGCCTAAAACTATCTGAGCGCAATAACTTCCATGCAGCGCTGCAAATTCGGGAACTTTGTTTCTAATACTCTGTAAGTTCGCGGCTAATATTTTTATGTTCGAATTTTTGTTCCGAACGTGGCCTGAATTCGCTGTTTGAATGCTGACAGGCGAGTGCTCATCAGAGTTAGCGCCTAGCCTAAAAAACCCCCATGTGCACTCCACAAGTACTCTGCTACCCGAGTAGCCGCTTCCTTAGTGTAGTGCACCCCTGATCTATCTAGGGGCACCCTACAATTCCCCACCCGATAACGCAGATCCAGAAATCTGCAGCCATGACTGTCACAGAGTCGGCGAAGCCTCTGGTTCAGACCCTCCACTCGGCTCCAAACCAAAGGACCCCGATCAACCCTGGGAACAATGCTGCAAATCGACAGCTCTGCTTGCACCCCGCGTGCGAAGGCAGCAGCCTTCACCAATTCCGCCAGCCGCTCGTAGGACCTGAGGATGTCCTCAGAACCCAAGCGACAAGCGTCATTGGTGCCGACGTGAGCTACGACTTGCAGTCGACTGCACCCCGCACCCTCGATAGCCGCCGGCAAGGCCGCCTCCACATCTCGGATGAGGCCCCCCGGCAAACACACCGAGTGCACGTTGGAATTCCTTCCAGATCTGGACGCTATCTGCCTAAGGGGCTCCATCACGCGCCTGACATTGGAGCTCCCAATAACTAATAATCCCCTCCCCCCGTGCACCTGCTCGGACCCTGCTGAAGGAGTGGCCACACTTCCACTCACAGGACGAACGGGCGCGGACGGACGTCCAGCCTCCACATTGGCCTTCCGCCTCGAGCGACGCGAATGCCGTACAACCCGCCACTCCCCTTGCGGAGAAGGCGGCTCGACGACGTCCGGTACACCTGAAGGTGCCTCGGTAGCAGGGACAGAGAGCGAAGAGTGAGACACCTGAGGTGTCCCACTCGACGCACCAGACTCTCCACCATCGCTGCACCCCGAGACAGCAGCCTGAAGACGGCTGACCATAGCCAACAGCACGCTCAGCTGTTCGCGAACCGCGGCCAACTCCTCCTGCTTCCGCACACAGCAGGCACACATCCTATCCATCCTATCGATACAATTAACAGCAATTAACAACTTTAAAGGAGCCTAGTATTCTAATGAAGGCGGCTGGCTGCTGACTTAACTGTGGTCAGTGGTAACTACACGGTCGAATCAACAAAACTGAGTCCGGCAGCTTTAGCGCTGTTAACACTGCGGCACTCGTGGCAGCTGGCACTGGACTGATTGATAACGAACTTTAGTAACGGTCTCTGACTTGTTTTGAAATACACCGGTCAAAGACGAAGAATAAACACAACGGTATTTATCAAATACGATAGAATAAACTATTAAAACAGTAGTACAAACGAAATCTGCAAGTACGCGGGAATAAACCTCTTAAAACAGTACTACCGAAAATGAACTAGACTGGCAAATTAAATTTGACACAAATTAAATTCAGATACTTAGCGCTGTAACGATGTGGCACTGGTGACAGCTGGCACTGGACTGACTGATAACGAACTTTAGTAACGGTCTCTGACTTGTTTTGAAATACACCGGTCAAAGACGAAGAATAAACACAACGGTATTTATCAAATACGATAGAATAAACTATTAAAACAGTAGTACAAACGAAATCTGCAAGTACGCGGGAATAAACCTCTTAAAACAGTACTACCGAAAATGAACTAGACTGGCAAATTAAATTTGACACAAATTAAATTCAGATACTTAGCGCTGTAACGATGTGGCACTGGTGACAGCTGGCACTGGACTGACTGATAACGAACTTTAGTAACGGTCTCTGACTTGTTTTGAAATACACCGGTCAAAGACGAAGACTAAACACAACGGTATTTATCAAATACGATAGAATAAACTATTAAAACAGTAGTACAAACGAAATCTGCAAGTACGCGGGAATAAACCTCTTAAAACAGCACTACCGAAAATGAACTAGACTGGCAAATTAAATTTGACACAAATTAAATTCAGATACTTAGCGCTGTAACGATGTGGCACTGGTGACAGCTGGCACTGGACTCATTGATGATATCTTCATGATCTGGACTCACAGTGAAGAAGAACTCCAGAATTTCCTCTCCAACCTCAACTCCTTTGGTCCCATCAAATTCACCTGGTCCTATTCCAAATCCCATGCCACGTTCCTCGATGTTGACCTCCATCTGTCCAACGGCCAACTTCACACATCCGTCCACATCAAACCTACCAACAAACAACAGTACCTCCATTATGACAGCTGCCATCCATTCCATATCAAACGTTCCCTTCCCTACAGCTTAGGTCTTCGTGGCAAAAGAGTCTGCTCCAGTCCCGAATCCCTGAACCAGTACACCAATAACCTAATAACAGCTTTCATATCCCGCAGCTAACCTCCTTATCTGGTTCTGAAGCATATTACCAGAGCCACTTCCTCATCCCCCCAAATCCAGAACCTTCCACCGAAGAACCCCAGAAGTGCTCATCTTGTCACCGGATATTTTCCGGGACTGGAGCAGACTCTGAATGTGGCTCTCCAGCAAGGATATGACTTCATTAAATTCTGCCCCGAAATGAGATCCATCCTTAATGACATCCTTCCCACTCCAACAAGAGTGTCTTTCTGCCGTCCTCCTAACCTTCGTAACCTCCTAGTCCATCCCTATGAAATCCTCAAACCACCTTCCCTCACTCTGGCTTCTACCCATGTAATCGCCACCGTTGTAAAACCTGCCCTATGCACCCTTCCACCACCACTTACTCCAGTCCCGTAACCTGGAGGGTGTACACAATCAAGGGCAGAGCCACTTGTGACAGCACCCAGGTGATTTACCAACTGACATGCCTGCACTGTGAAGCGTTCTATGTGGGAATGACCAGCAACAAACTGTCCATTCGCATGAACGGTCACAGGCAGAAAATGTTTGTTGGTAATGAAGATCTCCCTGTGGCTAAACATGCCTTGGTGCACAGCCAGCACATCTTGGTGCAGTGTTACATCGTCTGGATACTTCCCACTGACACCAACCTTTCAGAACTCCAGAGGTGGGAACTTGCCCTGCAGTTTATTCTCTCCTCCCGTTCCCCACCTAGTCTCAACCTCTGCTAAATTCAAATTCCCGTCTACTGTCTTTAGTATCTTTGCCTCGGTTCTGTGGACAGAGCCTCTGCCTAAAGTGGTATCTCTGTCCAACTTCTTTGCTTTTTACAAATGTCTGTCTAGGTGTGTTTGCGTTTTGATATGTCCGAGTGTGAGTGTATTTGTTTACCTTCCTTTTTTTCCCCCTAAGGTAAGACCTTCCACGCCTGGGATTGGAATGACTCCTTTTCCACTTCCTTAAAACCCGTATCCTTCCTTTTATCCTCTCCTTTCTTCCTCTTTTCCTGAAGGAGCGACCAACAGTTGCAAAAGCTTGTATGTGTGTTTGTGTGTGATTTCATTTGAGTCTGTCAACAAGCCTGTCCTTTGGGTAAGAAACATCAATAATTCTGTAAACAGCTGTTTTGACACTATAAATTACCTGTTTGTATTCCATTTCTTTAACATGAATGGAGTGTATATGAAAATATAGTAGAACCCCACTTTTATACTTTTCAAGGGACTTAATGAAAATGGTGTAAAATGCGGGAAATATATTATAGAGGAAAAATTCCTAACAGGAAAAATATATGTAAAAAAGTAGATGAAGTCCACTTACCAGATGAAGGACACAGGTAGTGATAGTAACAAATAAAACACACACACACACACAGACACACACACACACACACACACACACACACACACACACACACACACACACATGCAAGCTTTCGCAACCCAGTTCCTTCTTCAGAAGGGAAGTAGAGGGAAAAGGAAATGATGAGGGTTTTAAGGGAGGGGGTAAGGAGCCATTCCAATCCCGGGAGAGGAAAGACTTACCTTGTGGGAAGAAAAGGAAGGTCAACAAATACACACCCACACATTTACACAGACGCAAGTACAAGTTAAGAAGTTAGACAGAGATACCACTTGAGGCAGAGGCTCTGTCCAGAGAACTGAGGCAAAGATGTTATGATGGTGGGTGGGAATTCAAATTTATTGGAGGTTGAGACCAGGTGGGCAACGGGAAGAGAGAGAATATGCTGAAGGGCTAGTTCCCAATCCATGGAGTTCTGAAGGATTGGTGTCAGTGGGAAGTATCCAGATAATCCGGACAGTGTAACACTGTGCCAAGATGTGCTGGCCGTGCCCCAACGCGTGGTTAGCCACAGGGTGATCCTCAGAACCAACAAACACTGTCTGCCTGTGACCATTCAAGCAAATCAACAGTTTGTTGCTGGTCATTCCCACATAGAACACTTCACAGTGCAGGCATGTCAGTTGGTAAATCACGTGGGTGCTGTCGCAAGTGGCTCTGCCCTTGATTGTGTACACCCTCTGGGTAACGGGACTGGAGTAATTTGTGGTGGAAGGGTGTTGTTGGTATGTCTGGCCCTCAAAAGTGAAGAAGTTGTTGGTTAGGATGAAGCGGGTTAGGGTATTAAGGAAACAGGTTTTAGGTTACGAAGTGGGTGGTCGGCGTGAAAGGAAATATTCCATCGCAGTGAGGCCCTGGTCATGTGGGATATTTGTGTATAAGGAAGTGGCATCAATGGTTACAAGGATGGTTTCAGGAGGTAACAGGCTGGGTACGGATTTCAGGCGATCGAGGAAGTGGTTGGTGTCTTTGAAGGATGGGAGACTGCACATGATGGGTTGAAGGTGTTGGTCTATGTAGGCAGAGATTATTTCTGTGGGGGCTTGGTAACCTTGGTAACCTTAGGCCCCCTACAAAACCTTTCACCTGACTCCATTAACCTCATGACTCCACCAACACCCCGCACCCTCACCTTCTACCTACTTCCGAAGATTCACAAACCCAATCATCCCGGCCGCCCCATTGTGGCCGGTTACCAAGCCCCAACAGAACGAATCTCTGTCTACATAGACCAACACCTTCAACCCATCATGTGCAGCCTCCCATCCTTCATCAAAGACACCAACCACTTCCTAGATCGCGTGAAATCCTTACCCAGTCTGTTACCTCCTGAAACCATCCTTGTAACCATCGATGCCAGTTCCTTATACACAAATATCCCACATGCCTAGGGCCTCGCTGTGATGGAGTATTTCCTTTCACGCCGACCACCCACTTCCCTACCTAAAACCTCTTTCCTTAATACCCTAGCCAGCTTCATCCTAACCCACAACTTCACTTTTGAGGGCCGAGACATACCGACAACTAAAGGGAACAGCCATGGGGACCAGGATGGCCCCCACATACGCAAACTTATTTATGGTACACTTAGAGGAAGCCTTCCTGGATACCCAAGCCTGTCAACCCAAAGTTTGGTACAGATTCATTGATGACATCTTCATGATCTGGACTCAGAGTGAAGAAGAACTCCAGAATTTCCTCTCCAACCTTAACTCCTTTGGTCCCATCAATTTCACCTGGTCTTATTCCAAATCCCATGCCACTTTCTTCGATGTCGATGTCTATCCAACGGCCAACTACACACATCCGTCCACATCAAACCTACCAATAAACAACAGTACCTGCATTATGACAGCAGCCATCCATTCCACATCAAACGTTCCCTTCCCTTCAGCTTAGGTCTTCGTGGCATATGAGTCTGCTCCAGTCCTGAATCCCTGAACCAATACACCAATAACCTGATAACAGCTTTCACATCCCGCAGCTATCCTCCTGATCTGGTACAGAAGCAAATTGCCGGAGCCACTTCCTCATCCCCCCCCCCCCCCAAATTCAGAACCTTCAACGGAACCCCAGAAGTGCCCCTCTTGTCACCGGATACTTTCTGGAACTGGAGCGGACTCTGAATGTGGCTCTCCAGCAAGGATACGACTTCCTTATATCCTGCCCCGAAATGAGATCGATCCTTCATGCCATACTCCCCACTCCACCAAGAGTGTTTTTCCACTGCCTACCTAACCTCCGTAACCTCCTAGTCCATCCCTATGAAATCCCCAAACCACCTTCCCTACCTTCTGGCTCCTACCCTTGTAACTGCCCCCGTTGTAAAACCTGCCCTGTGCACCCTTCCACCACCACTTACTCCAGTCCCGTAACCTGGAGGGTGTACACAATCAAGGGCAGAGCCACTTGTGACAGCACCCAGGTGATTTACCAACTGACATGCCTGCACTGTGAAGCGTTCTATGTGGGAATGACCAGCAACAAACTGTCCATTCGCATGAATGGTCACAGGCAGACAGTGTTTGTTGGTAATGAGGATCACCCTGTGGCTAACCACGCCTTGGGGCACGGCCTGCACATCTTGGCACTGTGTTAGACCGTCCGGGTTATCTGGATACTTCCCACCGACATCAATCCTTCAGAACTCTGGAGATGGGAACTAGCCCTTCAGCATATTCTCTCTTCCTGTTGCCCACCTGGTCTCAACCTCGCTAAAATCGAATTCCCACCCACCATCTAACATCTTTGCCTCAGTTCTCTGGACCGAGCCTCTGTCTAAAGTGGTATCTCTGTCTAACTTCTTAACTTCTTTGCTTTCTACAGTATGTCTGCCTAGGTGTACTTGCGTCTGTGTAAATGTGATGGTGTGTGTGTATTTGTTCACCTTCCTTTTTTTCCCACAAGGTAAGTCTTTCCTCTCCCGGGATTGGAATGGCTCCTTACCCCCTCCCTTAAAACCCACATCATTTCCTTTTCCTTCTCCTTCCCTTCTGCCTGAAGAAGCAACTGCATTGCGAAAGCTTGTGTGTGTGTGTGTGTGTGTGTGTGTGTGTGTGTGTGTGTGTGTTTGTTACTATCACTACCTGTGCTCCTTCGCCTGGTAAGTAGACTTCATCTATTTTTTTACATATATTTAAAATTTTGCTATACGAAAATTGTGTATTTATGCACAGTGACCAAGGTAAGTTGTAAACACTTCCAGAGTGACCTTAAGGAAATAGGGTTCTCACAAATTTCATTAAATATTTTTGTGTTCCATAAATTTGCATGTGCTTGTATGTGTGCAATCTGAGAAAAAAACATTCATTTCCTTTCAGTGTGAGGAGCTGTCTATGACAGCACTGGATGATCCAGCAGCAAACGTGGTGGCTAGTACAACCAACATCTTGTTTCCAGTGCTGGCACAGTGGTCACTGGACATAGGACGTCTACACACACATCTCCTCACCAGACTTCTTCAGCGGATTCACATCCAAGTGAAAGTAATTGAACATTTTGAGCATTAGCTTGTTTGTTTGTGTGTGTGTGTGTGTGTGTGTGTGTGTGTGTGTGTGTGTGTGTGTGTGGGCGCGCGCGCTCGCAAGTGCTTGTGTGTGCAAGACAATTATTACCAACTAATGAATTTTCCGTTATTATACTTTTTTAGTTTAAAAGGCAGTGTTTTTATAGAACCCAGTATTACCTCTAATGAAATTATATTTTTGATCAAACCTGTAAAACTACTACTCTCAGATCATGTTTTCTCTGTTTATTTTAAATGATTATGCATTTGCTACACAACTGACTGTGCAAAAGGGCGGTAAATCTTTAAATTACCACTGATGTTGTAAAAAATGTATTATGCCTACAGAGACAGAGGTTGCTTGAAAAGGTGGAAGCTATTTCACTATTATAAACTTTAGTTGTGTGAGAAACACATCAGTTCTTTTTACGTAGCATTTTCTGGCATGTTGATGGCATTGAGACTGTAATTGCTGCAGCTTTGTGAAAATGTCCTTTACATTAGTGAGAGGTCATCTGTTCTATTTCCATGTTAAAAATGGTAGTGTATTCTGTAGATTGGACCTTCAACATGTGAAAGGCAGAATTAATTTTTCATTGTAGTCTTTTCGTGCTCAGTTGGAGCCTCATACAAAATAGTTCACTTTCAAGGCAACTGCTATTTAAACATTCAGTCAATTCATTTGGTCATCAAGCACTATAGAAGGATTTACCAGATAGGTGTATTAATGAAAGTAATTTATTGCTGTGTCTTAAAATTATTAAAATTCAGTCCAATACAAATAATATTAAAAAATAAATGTGATTTTTTTGTCAAAAATAATTTTAACAGATTCAGATATTGTGATAATTTAACATTCTTGGCCAAATTATGTTCCCAAGAACATGCTCTCAAATACTCAAAATGTGGTATTTCATGCTTGCTATCTAGAAAGGTTGTTGGGTTGGCTAAAGCATTATCTGCTCTACTTGAACACAACGTTATATATTTAAGTGGGGGGCTGTGCTGGAGCAGCCAGAGATGGCCATCAATGTGTGCTTGATTTAAATATGAGTGATTGTGGATGTGTTTCTCCTTCTGATGAAGGCTATGGCCAAAAATTTGTGTGAATGTGACTGTCTGTTTTACATGCCTGTCTGCAGCTCAGTGATCTTATTTACTTTTTAATGCATCATACACATTGGAGAATCTTAGTTCCGGGATAACCTTGCCTTTGTCTTGGGATCAGCTCACCAACTGATTGCATATAAATCTCTAATGTGGTGCAATTTTATATCTTTAACATACAGAAAATATAGCCAGCAGTTTCAGAGAAAATGTTTAGGACAAACAGGAGGGACATAAACTGTCAGATTACTGACAAATAATTCTCATTTGTATTGTTATTCATCATTTGGAGTACCAGATTTTCCTGCATTCTGTAAACTGTGTAATTCTGAAATGTGTGGTTATTATACAAATTACATTTGATTCACTCAAAGATTTTCCTTGCCACTATATGAGATACAGTCACATTTTAATTTTGTAAATGAATTCTGTTTTTGTTCACAGAATCCACCAAATTCTCCTGGGACAGCAATGCAAAAGAATATGGAGCAACGCCTTCTGTCCTCTGTAATTGTTCTAAAGACTCTAGTTCCTTACATTGTTATGTCTGTAGTAGCAGTAAAACCTGTGTTAGAGACTTTAGAAGGTCAGGCTGGGAGCTCCATTCGTAAGTAGATCAACGGTACTGTTATACATCAGTCAACAGTAAAAAGTGAATTACTGTATATATTATTATATTCATGTTGATAATAACAGCAGTAAATGTTAAAGAAGTAATATCATTGTTAAGTTTTTTTTTTATAATCTTCAACCTTTCAGGGTCTCGTTCATTTAGGGCAGGACATGCTTTAACCAACCCATCATTATTTCTGGATATTAAACATGAAATACCAATGGTTTTGGGAGCATTTGATGCATATGTTGACCAAGAGTGGTACGAAGAATGGTCAGAACTAGAATGGATCTTTGCACAGATGTGAGTCTTAATCATTCATGAACTGTATAATATAATGTTGTAGAGGTATAGTTCTTTATTACTTTTTATCATATTTTGTGAGATAATGATCTTTTTTCTTTTACAGGGTACCAGAAATTTTAGATATTGTCCAAGGTATGGAAACCATGAGGGATGATATTGTAGTTGGCTTTGTGAAGTTGTTTAGAGATTTATGCAATGGATTTGGAAGTTCTATTATAAGACAAAAGGTCTGTACATCACATACATAATTTACTTTAATTTTCAGAAATGTGAAGTGAATTCATTTGAAGCCATCTGTATAAAATAAATGCCTTGAATATTATAACTATTTTAACTGATTGAAAGGACCCCTATTAATGTTGGTTTTTATGCGATTTTAAGCAGTACTAAAGATAATGAATATTAGATGAACAGATACTAGTATAACTTGGATTCATACAAACAAATCAAAGTTGCATAGTCTGTAAAATTGACTATAACCAAATGGTGTAGAACCATCTTAATGGGATGAATACATGTCAAAATAATTTTGAAACAGGTCATTGGAATTGGATCCATGGACTTGTGTACCACCAACAGCAGATTTTTTTATCATACTCTGTTCTGATAGAACACAGTTTGAGTGTTATAATTTGATTAAATATTGATACCAATAATGATGACACATACTAGTGTTAATGCAGCAACCAATAGAGAGAGAAGAGAGAGAGGGGGGGGGGGGGAGAAACTGTACCTGAGGTCAATGACAGTGGAGTTCATGAAGTGTACAGATAAAATAAGTCACTTGAATAGAAAATTATCCTGAGCTTATATTATGCTTCAGGAAGCAATCCAAATCACAGACTTAAATCAGGAAAAATGTTAAGACTTTATTCACTTTACAGTTGCAACTACAAAATATGGTGGTAAGGTTTAGGCTTGGTCTGAGCATTTACATTGTACATTCGTTCACAGCTAATGAATGTTCAATAATGTTCTGAATGCTCTGCTGTGAGTTGTCATAGGCATTTCAAAATTAAACTTGATTGTAGTGAGCCATGCAGTGTATTTAAGTCTATTTGTTGAAAGTTGTCATCACTGATGATCCTAGCATGTAACAAATTACATCTAAGCAAGTGAGAGCCATTATTTGTGAGGTATAAGGTTTCTTAAAGTGTAAAGCACACATATATACATAGGTGTACTTCAGCTGTCACTTGAAACCAGCAAAGATGCTGTTGTCTAGACATGTGTGACTTGCCTCCGTTCGTAAGTGTAACTATAGTGGCATATAATTAAAGACTTCAGTGACTGCCTGGAGGTGAGCTGGGCTATCGCATTTGGTGGCACACATATGTAAAGGCACATTTACACATCAAATCAGAACATGAATTGTTTGCAGCATTGTTCGCAATTGTTAACATTGTTTGTTATTCATGTCCGTGACTACACTGGCGATGAACATTTGTATTCATATTGTCTGCTACAGTGAGCTTGTGCATGTATTTGAATTAATGAATTCTCAGAACTAAGGCATGTCAAGTGAGGAGGGAAAAAACATTAGCATGTGAAGCTGTGTTATTATTGATAGAGCAATAAAGAAGACGTAGAGAATGACATAGTCCTCGGTAGTGTACCAATACATATAAAAAGTCATGGAGGGAATGTCATGCTTTGTGAACTGAATGTGGAAACCGGTTCTGGCTTTTGTAATTTCACAAAGAGGTCGCTTTCAGAGTTGTAAATTTTTCTAAATATTAAAGGGTTCATTTTCTTCAAAAAAGACATGAATTTCAGGAAAGCAATCCCTGTGAAACAGACATCCTGTAACCGTCCATTTTCTTTCAACAGGACATATTTATCAAAGTCTATTTATTTTATATTTCAAAGTCTGCTATAAGATATCTAAAATAGTTCCTGCAGTTTTTAAAGGTTGGTTTGAAAGATAGAAGAAGTATGTAAATCATTTATTTTAATATCACTGAAACATTGAACATCCACAGCAATAAATGTGATCCCCATTGAATGACTGCAGTCTTATGTCCAGGAACTTTAGAATTTATATCCGAAGCACTTTGGATTGTACACAGTCTTCCTCTCCCACTTCTGATTTTTTTCTTTACTTTCTTCTATTTTCCTTTTCTCCTGCTGGTATTGTGACATAAGAGATTTTATTCTCTTATTGTTTTCACTGTTGCTGTTACCCAGCTCCACGGCAACTTCTTTTGTTATTTTGTTTTTATTTATTCATTTTGAAAGAATCATTTTTCTCTTTCACATTCTTGTACATCGCACAATGCATATTTCACAACCACTGTTCTTCCTTATATAATGGTATAAGATGATAAATTTTCTCCCTGTTACACTCCATCTCTCAGAACACTGCAAACCATGACAGACAACATAATACTTGAATCAGTAGCAAAATAGAAACACACTGCATAGCTGCAGTTCATGGTAACAGGCCACAGAAGAATTTTCCTTTCATCTTTACCGACACAGCTCTGGACCACTGTTTCTGTGTTGGCAACATGTTGTGAACATCGGCAATCTAGTAGCAGCCATGGACAGTGTTGTTAAAAATATTTCAAACTCAGTCTAAACGGGCCTTCAGGTGTAGTAGCCATCTGATGTGCTTGCCACATCTATGTGGGCTCATGTGACCAAAAGCTACTGTGGTTTGATGTAGTCCGAGTACCACTGATGTGTTCTCTGAATCTGATAGGCGGAGAAACAAAATTACTTTCACGTGTTAACCCTGCCTCACTTCATTTCGTATCAATTTGCTATTTATGAGATGTTTGTTTGTTTGCATATATACAACTCAACTAAAAATTTCTGTAAATATTAATTACATTCTTTCACCAAACTACAATTCCATTAATAACTTTCTTTTATCAAATTAACTGATTTGAATGTTATTGTTTACTATTAATTCTTTTCATGCTTGTCAGTTTCAGACATCATGCTATTTCTGTTGTTCACCATACCACATTTTTGTCTACTGTATCAATTCACCTTATTGATTGTTCCTAAAGTAATTTTCATAGTTATCCTGTCTAGTTTCAGGAGTCTAGAAGGCATGAAGACTGCCAATATTTTAGGAAAGAAGCTCTTATGTTAGTAAAAAAGTGATGTTTTAAAGAACTTGTTTGCAATTTACTTTATTATTTATTACAATCTCCATGATTGGAGTTCTAACCTTTTGTCATTAGTAAGTGACGTAATACTAAATCGTCATCTTTATCATTTCTTTTTGTGGACAAGCCCTTCAGGCCCGCAACATAAGACAAAAATATACAAATACACAAACATAAAACAAGATTAAATGATCAATGCATCAAGTTCACAAATCATGCACAAATGTAATTGCAATGTCACAGAAAATGGTTGCATATACTTACCCATATACTCTGGGCCTGGGTATCCTTTATTCTGTCTGTTGGCTCTGCTTAAGATCTTCCTCTGAAATTCATTGATGTACTCTTACAATGTCTGTCTACTTGTCCATGTCTCGCTGCCATAAAACATAACTGGCCACACTAGGGATGTATAAAGCTCAATCTACCTTTCCTAGAACACAATGCATGACTTGTATACTTGGCAGCTTGATCCATTGTAACAACCTGCAATGAGTCTAATGCACTTATAGTTAATTGAACTCTTGCTGGTTGATTAATGCTTTCATATGCCTGACAGAAGTCAGTGAATATCAGGTGTAGGTCTTTGTCGAATTTATAAAACTTCTACATCATTTGTAGATTAGATTAGATTAATGATGGAAATTCTCCTCAGAGATGATAAATTATTTTTCAAGAGATATAGATTGGCTGGTCAGTACTTACCTTTGTGCTGTACTGCCGATAGTGACACAAATG
Organism: Locusta migratoria; assembly: GCA_026315105.1. NCBI lineage: Eukaryota > Metazoa > Arthropoda > Insecta > Orthoptera > Acrididae > Locusta > Locusta migratoria. The sequence continues at coordinate 304,736,588 of CM048746.1, forward strand.
AAGAAAAAGGAGGAGGGGGGGAAGGGTGGGGATGAAAAAGGACAAGCTCTGACTGTGTTCCTTCTTTAGGTGGAATAGAACGGAATAAAAAAGGATGGGAATGGAAGGGAAAGGTCATGAGGATGGTGTTTGAGGAGTGGTTAGATATATACTCTCTGGCTTGGCTCAGTACTAATATGCAGTATCTCTGACTTCCACACTCCTCAAACACCACCCTCATGACCTAGGTCGTGAATTACCTTTCCCTTCCGTTCCCATCTTTTCTTCCCTTCTCTCCCCCCTGAAGAAGGAACTGTGTTCCAAAAGCATGTCCTTTTTCGTCCCTTTTTTCTTTCTCTTCATTTGTGACACTTTAGACGGTACAGCACAAAGGTAAGTACTGGCCAGCCAATGTCTCTGTCTTTAAAAATAATTTAAATTAGATTAGATTAGTTGTTCCTTCCATAGGTCTGTGTTGAGGAGATCCTTGTGGATGCGGAACATGTCAGTTCGTTTATCTTTCTTCTTTTTTCTTTTTTACACCTTGATAATACAATAATACACTAATTCAGGTACAAACATCTTTACAAGCTGATAATATAATAATACTAATGCAGTAGTAGGAATACAGATATACACATCATTTGGTTCTATTTAAAAATTAGTCAGTGAAGAAGAAGAAGAAGAAGAAGTAGTTCTTTGAGGCTCCTCTTAAACTAATGTTTATTTGTAGCTAAATGTTTTATGGTTGCTGGCAAATTATTGAAAATATGTGTTCCTGAGTAGAGGACCTCATAAAGAACTAAAGTAAGTGCTTTCGAGTTCTCGTATAGATCGTTTTTGTTCCTGTTATTATAGGTATGAACTGTTTGTTGGGGAAAGGTATATATTATTTATGATGAATTTCTTTAAAGAATAAATATACTGAGAGGCAGTAGTTAAATATACAAAGTTTTTTGAAGAGGCTTCTGTAGGATGTCTGTGCATTTAAACCACAAATAATATGTATGACATGAATTTGGACTCTGAAAAATTTTGCTTGACTTGAAGAGTGACCCAAAATATTATACCATATGACATTATGGAATGAAAGTAAGCAAAGTATGCAAGCTTTTATATTTTTGTGTCTCCTATGTCTGATATCACTCGTATTGCAAATACAGATTTGTTAGTTGTTTCTGCAGTTCTGTGGTGTGCTCTTCCAAACTGAATTTATTATCAAGCCATAATCCCAGGAATTTAATACTGTCAGCTTCTTCTATCTGCTCTTCTTCATACTTTATGCATATAGTGGATGGAAATCTTATATACTCTGAACTGCATGTAGTGAGTCTTTTCAAAGTTCAATGTCAATGAGTTGGCTTTAAACCATTTATTCATGTTAATGAAAATATCATTAGCAGACCTTCCTAGAACTATGCTTGACATGCTATTTATTGCAATACTTGTATCACCATGTGAACCATTTGATACTTTGTTATGGACACCAAAACCAACTCTGAAGTTCCAATCTGGACACAACTCATTGCTATTAAAATGTGTATTACTCAGTGATCTTCATGATTACTTGAGGAATTTTCATTTCTTGGATGGCTATTACAGTGCATTCAAATGTTTTCCCCCCTCCTGTCATGGGGAACCTTATGTTCTCTGTTCTAGTTTAAAAAACCATTTCATAGCCCCTTAATCAAACCTTCATGGACAACAATGTTATTAGTCCAGTATTCTTGTCCTTCGCTTTAATTATAACATTTTAAGCTAGTAGGTTATCAGTGCAGTGGTGGGTCTGCCACATTCAGAGTCTGGAGTACCCAGGTTAATACTTACTAAAATGATTAAAACTGATGTGAACCTCCATGGCTCATGTCAGCATCCATCACTTCCACACAAAAAATTGAATCTCGTGAACCTAGGTTTATGGCTTCATACATACCTGTAATTACACTTAACTGGTCAAATACAGTGTTTCTTATGTTAATAAGTTTGTCTTTAAGTCATGGTGTACAGCCTCTAGGTGTTCTGAAAAAATCATATTTGCGCCAATAGTTATACAAAATTATTTATTTTATACTGGTTTCAGCACTATCTGCTATCAACAGGAGATTCTGAAAGATATTGTATGTCAGTCGGTGCCATATTTGGCAGAAATGTATTATTGTAATAACTGATGTACAATATTTTTCAGAATCTCCTGCTGATAGCAGATAGTTCCAAAACCAGTAGAGAAAAAATAATATTGCAGCTGTTGGTACAATGGTGATATTTTTTTTCTTCAAGATTTCGTAGATTACACTAACAATATGGTGAATGTGATTCCGTAAGGTCAAAATAGTCATCACACAAATTGCAATAAATAATACAGTTGATGCCTCATAATGTCACTTAGGAGGTTCAACCAGACTGCAATTCCAAGACAAATGCATATCTTTATATATAAAGCAGAGTGTCCGTATGCGTATGTGTTTGTGTGTACTTATTGGATACAAATACTACAGTTTTGTTCCATTCTTTTTCGAATTTTGTACGTGTAAGCTTCAATCCATGAGGACAGTTACCGTAAGTGTAATAATTACGTACAACACGTAGTTCACAAGATATGAGGTCATAAACAGTGAGATGCACGGAAAACTGCTGCATTAAGCGACAATGGTGCTCATTTTCTCGTAAACCACTGGACCAATTTCAACCAAATTTGGTACACACATTCCTTGCATGAGATAACAATTGATGTACGAGTACGAACTGTGTACAGCACATGGTTCAGGAGATATTACATAGTAAACAATAAGAGTTACAAGAAACTGCCACATAGATCGACGGAAATTTATATGTACACTGTATGAGAATAACAGCACTTAGTGACTTGCAACAAACTGTAAACATAATTTCAAACCCTTATTCAACTTTTTCTTGCTGACAACCACATCAAAATAATCAAAGGAAAAAAGTCTCTCTCTTTCTACTTTTCCGCTGTTCATGGACTAAAACTACGGCATTCGATATGACACTACAATTTATAATTTCTACACTACAAATTGAAGCTGCAGGAAATTTTAGACAGTATACACACATACAGGTGAATGTACCTTTGAAATTGTATCACAGTACGACACGTACCTTTTATGATATGAGCACATAAATAGTAACGTTTATGGAGAATTGCCCCATCACACACCAAGTTTTAATCTATTACTTCTTTACTACTAATTGTCTTCATAACAGATTTTACAGACATAGAGCACTTAAATTAATATGTACCTGAAAATTATACAACTGCACAACATATAACTCAATAAATATGAGATCGTACGCATTGTATGTGTAATTTGTATTTTTATTACTATCTCTTTTTGTTTGGATACTGCACTTACAATTTTGTACATTATGCGAGACAGTCTTATTTCTTATTTATTCTCCAACTAGCTTAATTACCGCTGCTTTGCATGCATAGACTGGATGGATTTAAATATAAATATAAATTTTCATAGATTTAGCTTTAGAAACACTTTCCTAATCAAGTAATTTGATACATCTTGCAACCCCCTATTGCACCATTGATGGCAGAATTCAAAACATCCCAAACACATTTTTGAAAATTCTAACCATGGTTCCAAATCCAAATTTTTCACATTTCTAGCATCAAAATAGTCTTAGATCACCCTTAAGATTTTACGTTATTTCACCCACTTAATGGTTGAATTTCCAAAAAATATCGAGACACGTGTTTTTAAAATTCTAATCAAAAATCTAAATCTGAAGTTTTGTATTTCTTGCTTCAAAATTACCTTAATAGCAACGTATTTTCAAAAAACCGTTCAGCCTCTATTTCACCCCCTTAGGGATGGGAATATAGGAAACTCACTGATACCTACAGTGTAAGATAAACAACGTCTACAAATTTCAAGTTTTTATTGTCTGTAGTTTCACTTTTCAGCGCTGTTTTTTAGAAACGGATCGAGAACACGAAATTTCTTTCTTACGCTTTGACACATTTCTTGGTAGATTTACTTTTCAAACTGCAATATGCACTTATTTTTCTTTATTCATAAGCTTTTTGCAGAAAAGCAACTAAAGAATGTGCATCAAGTTTTGCTGTGTATAACCTCTTTGCTATTATTGTGTCAAAAGTCATCGCTGGTCTTCAGTCCAAATTTTATAAAAGCTGACGACTTTCAACCACCATATCTTTCACCCTCTTATAGCTGTCAACACAGAACTGCTATGGTGAACAACGGGAGTCTTCGTACTACAACAACACAGAGACAATGTTCGTCTCCATTGTGTAGTTTTTGCTGATGAGCAAAATATTGACACACGTAGAATTTTATGTAAGTTGATAACTTTCAACTAACATATCTTCCATCCCCTTATTGTTATCAACCCTCTACCAGTGCACTATGGGTAACTGATACCTACTACTACGACACACACACACACACACACACACACACACACACACACACACACACTAACTATTTGTTTGCGATGTGTAGTTTTGGCTGCAGAGTTAAATATAGACACAAGCACCTTAGTTTTTATATATATTAAGACAAATATAGCATGTTTTTAGAAAAAAGGAGATCAACAGAGAGAGAATGGCTAGGAGTAAAACTAACTCAAGCCAGTAATAAATAAAATACCTGGGCAAATTCGGGTTTTCAGCTAGTGTGTAGTACAATTTGATGTGTGAATTAAAATATAATACAAAAAATTATTCTTACAAAAAAGGGACCAATCACTTATCTAAAAATTAAGAAATCATCTTGATTTTATTTATATTAATGTGTGACTTTATATTGTTTTAGGTTAAACCATGCTTCATTGAGCGCGTCCAAAATATAGAAGTATCGTTAACTGATATTAGGAATGGGAATATGTATCCTCCATTAGCAATTGTACCTGTTTATATTGTTGGAGTATTAGCTCCTTTAAAGGTAAGTCCCTGAATATTTTTTTTACAGAATGAATGCAAAGGTTTATTGATAATTATTGTCTAAAAATTTTTCATCAAACACAACAGTGGATTTCAGTAGTTCCCGATAAATTTATTTCTCACTCGTCATTTAAAGGACCAACAAATGCATTCTGTTACAATGTTCAGGATGAAGATCTGGCAAAAGTGCTCCAGAGGTTTGTGTGTGCCCTGCCAACATGTGGAGCACCCTTAACGTGTCTGGAAATGAGTGTACATCTGTTGTGTGTTGGTGTCGGTGGAGACGGTGGTCAGTGCCGCGAAGATGTTCTCGGAGCACTGTGGGAGGCAGTTGTGCATCCCAGAGCTGCAGTGAGGCGCACGGCTGCTGCACTGTTTGCTGTAACTGTGCCAGCAATTGGCGAGAAGCTGGTGGCTGCACGTGTTGTGCCCGCACTTGTGACGCTGGGCAATGACCAAGATTTGTAAGTTACTGGAGTGACACCACTTCATAATTATGTTCAATTGCTTTACTGAAATTTTTTTGGAAAATATTGGAACCACAAACTTTATAGTATGAGATACAGATTGCAAATCTGATACTTTTTTTGTTTTTGTTTTTTGTTTTTTTGTTTCATATGTTGCTTTTATCGTAATCATTTATGTAAAGTGCCTCTATGGCAGATCAATGTGTGTAGCATAACAACTTACAACACAAAACAACATTCACCCAAATTTTCAGGTATATTATCTTTTCCCAGCAGAATTTCACACATTCCCACAAACAAACAACACCACTACCAAAATTTATGTCATGGTAGTCAAGGTAAAACTATTATTGATATTTTATAATTGAAAGCAGTTGCCTGAGCTGATGGAAGTGGGGAAGGAGTAGCGAAGGCTGCAAGGAGGGAAAGTGGAAGATCTTTGGACAGAAACCTCTGTGGTTGCTCAACAAAATGAAAAAAAGAGGCTAGAGAAGTAGGAGATGTTGGAAGAGGAGGGGTGGAACTGAAATTAAAGAAAAAGAAAATGGGGGTAGAAAGAAAGGAGACAGGTGGAAAATTAGGAGGAGGAAGAGGAGGAGGAGGAGAAGAAGAAGAAGAAGAGGGGGAAAAAAGAGAGAGAGAGAGAGAGAGAGAGAGAGAGAGAGAGAGAGAGAGAGAGAGAGAGAATGGTTTATACAAAAGTTTTGATTGGCCACAGTTTAGCAGTGGCCATTCATTGGAATAGAAAGTTGATTACTTGTCATGCCCAATGGTTTATACAAAAGTTTTGATTGGCCACAGTTTAGCAGTGGCCATTCATTGGAATAGAAAGTTGATTACTTGTCATGCCCACATGTAATGCTGCACAATTGTAGCATACTGATGTATAAAAGGGTCTTTTACAAGGTGCATCTAAAAATATGTGAAGAAATCTGCCTTATGCCAGACACCTTGTTTTATTATTACCCATACATGTTTTGGGACTTATTGTGCCATCTTCTGTGAGTTTTTGCCTTTTATTTTATAATGTCAGACAGGATTTTCATGCTGCTTTAATTCAGGAATGACAAGTTTTCACAGCTTGTCATTTTTGAGCTATGTTGTTACTGCTTCTAGTTTGATGTGAGATTGATTCATGTTTCTTTCTGTTAGTGCACTTTTTTTGTTGGGCACTGACACTATTTACATCAGCATGGGCTTCTAAAGTGAAATAATTGAGTCAAAATCTGGTTGCTGATGCAGATTAAGAGGTAATGGGCTTGGTTTTAGGAGAAAATGAGAAAGTTGTGCTTTCATGGTTGCAAGAGCATGGACAAGGAATTTTGCACATAAGACATCAAATCCATAGTAACCAAATAGAAGGCTTCATCTACATACTCTGCAATTCACCATATAGTGCTTCATGGAGGGTACCTCATACCTCTAATAGTCATTTTCTTTTCTGCTCCTCTCCCAGATACAATGATGGGAAAATGAAATCATATATGCATGTGTATGAGTGCTAATTTCTTATGTGTTACTATGAAATGTATGGTGGTTGTTGTAAAATCGTTCTGCAGTCATCTTCAAAATCTGGCCTCTAAAGGTATTAAACATAAGGAGAGGTATTGAATTAAAATTTACGCTGTTGGCGAGATTTGAGCCCGGTACCTCTACTTAACTAGGTAGGTGCTTTAGACCACTCAGCTAACACAGCGTTGTAGCCAAAGCAACTACACAGACTGTCTTAAAGCATGTCTCCCTCCACACCACATACTTTAATTCTGCCTCATGTCCCTTGTGAAATGCATATAAAATTGCCAGGGCTCTTATACATTGAAATAGCACCCCAGCAAAGAACGCGAATAGGAACTATCCCGCCTTGTTCCTCAGGCTGAGGTGATATTTATATCAACAAATAACACAATTCCTTGAGACAACATTGTCTCGTTATACCAAAGGTATTAAACATAAGGAGAGGTATTGAATTAAAATTTATGCTGTGGCCAGGATTCGAACCCGGGACCTCCTACTTACTAGGTAGGTGCTTTAGACCATTCAGCTGCAACTCTGTGTTAACTGAGTGGTCTAAAGCACCTACCTAGTAAGTAGGAGGTCCCGGGTTCGAATCCCGGCCACAGAATAAATTTCAGTTCAATACCTCTGCTTAAGTTTAATACCATTGGTATAGTGAGACAATGTTGTCTCAAGGAATTTTGTTAATTGTTGATTTTTGTACCCGGCCTCTAAATTTTTTCAATAACATTTCTTGAAAAGAATATTACCTTACCTCCGACGACTCCCATTTGAGTTCCAAAGCATCTCTGTAACTTACATGCTGTTTGAACCTACTAGTACCAAACCTAGAACTCCACTTCTGATTTGCTTCTGTATCTTCCTTTAAACTGATCTGATGGAGTTTGCAAACACTTGCAAGTCTCCAAATAAAGTGAAGTGTAGTCAGCCTTTACCGTGAGTCTTCTGGTAGTGTGGTGCATGTGGAAATGTGATGAAGTGAGTTCAGTAAGTAGGTAAAAGGCAAGTGTGAAGTGTGTGTGTGGGGGAGGGGGGGTTTGACATGAAGAAGGAGTAGACTGTTGTGTTAGATTTTTTGGTAGATGTAAAGTCTCAAGAAAATCTTGAGTTCATGGTAGTCATCTGGGCTGGTGGTATGGGAGAAGAATCAGCAATCGAAAACATTAATGGACATTCCAGGATGGGGAAATGTGAAAAATAAAAGGAAGGCACTCACTCGCCTAAAGCAGGGTACATAATATTTAAATTTAGTCACTATGAGTTACATTTAAAATCTGTATATCTATTTTTTTTTCTTTAAATGTGATGAACATAGGTTATGGAAGATGAAAATTGTAATTAATTCCTTAACTCCTATAAATAGAAACACTTCTTAAACTGTTAACATGGTCTGCTGTATATGATTGGTGAGATCATGAATGAGGATGCAAAATCAAATGAGCTCAATTTTTAAAAAGAAAGAAATGGAAAGAATATTTTAAGTATGAAAAGCTCAATGTATTATTTGTTTTAAATGTAATATTTGTCTACATGTCTCCTTTGGCTGTACCATAACATTGAAAATTTTGTTTTTCATAACAAATACAAGAAAATGAGCCATTTATATGTTGAAACTGACCTATATAAATATTTTTATAGGGGAGTCAGGACGGCCACTATTCCAGCCTGTGGAAAAGTTATAACTAGTATAGCAATTAAGGAGGTAAGTCTGCATCTGTGTTCAAATTGCCATTTAGATAATTTTATACAGTTTTTAAAAGTAGGAGGTCCTTCCTCAAACCTTTACAGAAAATTTTATCAAAACTAAACATGTGTGTCTTTACAGAAAACTAGCTCGACATTCAGCATCACATACTATCACTTTATTTGTAAATGAAACTTGTGTTGCCAAATTATATAAGGCCTTACAAAAAATGAATTTCCACATATTTCAACTGATATACCTGCTTGATTTGTTGTTAAAATATTTATGCCCCCTTATACCTTTGAGTATCTATCTTTTCAAATGTGACAAAATTTTACTTAGTGTTCAGAACTATTTGTGGGATCACAGGTCACGAAAGATGTTCTTATTAAGGCGAAGTATTAGGAAGTCATAAATCTCGGGAAAACTAAAAGTACTTAAAGAGTGTTTGGAAGGAGAGTAGGCTGTCCCTCATTTCAGAAAATAATTGATTCAAAGCTCTATAAAGGACATGGTTCAGTTATTTCAGTTCAGACTAGCATCGAATAACTGAAGAGGTGAGGGGAGGGGGGTGGGTGGGATGAGTGAGGATACACATGGAAAATCTTTCTGCTGGCTAGGTCTGAAGTGTAGCACTTGCATGTGAAGGCCTCTGTGAGAGTATACTGGGCAAGGGAGTTTCCATCATTGCATATGTGCTGACACCAATGTACCTGTGGTTTTCCATCTGATAAGTAACCTGTCTCTATTTATATATATACTACACATGCTTGGAATGACGTGGGGTTTTATTAATAATAAAAAAAAAAAAACCCTTAAGTTCAAAAAATGTCTGACAGATGGCACTTCATCTGATCAGAAAAGCAATAATTAGCATAACAAATTAAGACAAAGCAAAAATGATGTCCTTTAGAGGAAATCCTCAATATGTTCACCCTCATTCCACAACATTAGCTGTAGTCGAGGAATAATGTTGTGAACAGCACTGTGAAGCATGTCCATTGGCGTCGGATGTTGTCTTTCAGCATCCCTAGAGATGTCGGTCGATCACAATACACTTGAGACTTCAGGTAACCACTAAGCCAGTAATTGCATGGACTGAGATCTGGAGACCTGGGAGGCCAAGCATGATGAAAGCGGCAACTGAGCCACGATTGTCACCAAGTGACACGCATAGGAGAGCTTTCATGCATCTAGCAATATGGGATGGAGCGCCTCCTGCATAAAAATGGTACGTTCCAGCAGGTGTTTATCAACCAGGCTGGGAATGATGTGATTCTGTAACATACCAGCATACCTCTCACCCGTCGCAGTAGCAGTTACAAAACCAGAATCACACAGTTTCTCGAAGCAAAAAGGCCCAATAACAGTAGATGTGGTAATTCCAACCCATACTGAGACTTTCTCGTCATGCAATGGAGTTTCCACGACAGTTCTGGGACTTTTGGTAGCCCAAATTCTGCAGGTGTGGGAGTTGACAGACCCTCGGAGCGTGAAATGAGCTTCATTGGTCCACAACACATTACTCAACCAATCATCTTCTGCCATCTTCTGAAATACCTACACCGCAAATGCCCTCCGCTTTACTAAATCGGCAGGTAACAGTTCATGATGCTGATGGATTTTGTAAGGATAGCATCGGAGAGTACTCCTAAGTGCCAACCAAACAGTAGTGTATGGAATGCCAGCGCGACATGCGACTGCACAAGAACTGACATCCCCGTGCATAGACGAACCAGCTACAGTCTCCATTTCTTCCTGAAGTGTCTCGGCAGCATTATGCCTTGTGCTTGGTCGGCCGCTACGGGGTCTATCGTCTAAACAACTAGTGGCTTTGAACTTTGAAATCATTCTCACCACAGCTGCATTTGTCAATGAACCCTTACCTGGTTGAATCCCCTTCCTATGGCAATAGGATCGTAATGCTGAAGTTGCACATTTCCCTTTCTGATAAAACAGCTTCACTAAAAGCACCTTTTCAGGTAACGTCAACATGCTGCGACTCTAGTGCATCTGATTCTCTCTCTCAGTACAGCTCTTTTTATACAAGATTTCCATGCACAATCACTGACGTTTTGCTGTCCAGCACCATATGTTAGACATTTTTCGAACTTCTTTCTGTTCTAATAAAACCCTATGTCATTCCAAGCGTGTGTCAATTTTTACCTCTCGATCTTCATTATTCCATGATTTATTAAGTTTTCAAATTTATACTGACTTTTGATCCCCCATGTATTTTTCCTACCAGGAATCTCTCTCTCTGTCTCTCTCTCTCTCTCTCTCTCTCTCTCTCTCTCTCTCTCTCTCTCTCTCTCTCTCACACACACACGCGCGCGCTACAAATCCAGGATGTAAAGGAGTGAGAATTGTCGAGAGTTGATGAAGGTGCTTGATATCCTTGGTGTTGGAGGCTAAGGTTTGGACAAATGGTTGTATGTGTTGCTTAAAAAAAAAAAAAGAAAAGGGTGAAGATTCTTTCATTCGGAAGTCTGTAACCAACTAGCTACAATGGGTCATACATGATTATTAGTTTTGTGGATTTTGAAAAGTTTGTAAAAAGTGTGTGTTCAGAGCGTATTTTGGAGCGAGGGGGGAAATGGACCCACAAGAAAGGTTCTGGGAAGGAACTAAGAATTTCAGTAGAGTCTTTATGGTTTATCATGGCAGTAGTGGATCCTTTTCCTGCAGGTGGGATGATTAAGTCCAGATCAGTTTGAAGTTACATGTGGGTGTTCTTTACTCTGCTAAAACATTGGTTTTCTTAGAAAGGAATTTGGGGGAGGATAGTGAGGCAAAATTCGAGCTACGTAATCGGGTAATAAAGTGACTAGGAAGTGGTTTGATGGAGGCAGAGAGGGCAGGTCACAGTTGAATGATGGTACGAACTGGGAGTCGTAAGTTTCAATGTTGGGATTAAATTAGATTGGTCTGATTGGAGTGTTTTGTGACAAAGAATTCTTTTCCATTGTAGGGAATGGTAAAAGGAGAGTAAGTTATATTGAATCACAGTGACTACATTCTTTGCCAGGGCTTTGACTATCATTATGCCAAGAAATGAGGAAAATACTAAGACCCTTGCCAGCTCTTCTAAAATAGTGTTCTATCCCCACCCATCCATTATCTAGTCCACCCCTGTGCCACTCACACTCTCTATTTCATGCCACAGGAATCACATACTTAAGGAAGACTTAGGTGTGAGAGATCTTCAGTCCACCCCACCAGCACTTCGTACACAAATCATAACGCGGATTTATCATGTATTATGAGGTCAGACCATCTGTGAAAGCAGTCATATAATTTATCAACTTTTTTGCTATCACTGCACAGCATTTTATGTTGAACTGACAACCAATCAGCTTTGTTATAACAATAGCCACCACCGAACTGCCTAATAACAAAGTTGACATTGTATGATACAATGTATGGATGATCATAACATGCTCACATTCAGTGGCTGCTGTACAACTTGGGCCTTCTGGATTCTTTTCTCCACCTTCGGCTTCTTTGAACTATGTAAGTGGGAGTTATTATAGTAACGTATCCTCCGCTCGCATAATTGTCTGGCCTAAACTTCTGTCAATTGACTGTTCCACCCAACAGCTTCCCCTCCCTTTATCCTATTAGCCTCCACCAACTCCATGTCCCCACATTACCTTCATAGTACAGTGTTTACCACCAGGTCAGCCATCTGTATATCAAACACCTAGCTTGGGCACTTACCACACCCTTCATCTTGCATTCCTAACTGGGAAAATGGGTTCCTCCATCTAAGCCTATAGCCACTAGGCTCCAACTCCTCATCCTCTCTTACACCCCTTTCTTCCTCTACCTACCCCAAGCAGTTTCCTGAAAAGCGGTACTGGCAGTGCGTGTACAGCCAGCAGTATATAGAAGAAAGGCTTTTACAGCCATTTTGAGAAAACATCATAAGAAATATGTCCTGTATACAGTTAAACTATTCAGTCACTTAGAGACCATATTGAAGATGATGGAAAGTGGAATACTAACTTTGGCTTCCATTATTGTTTTATTGTAGAAGGTTGTAATATGGCCCTTGGTGTTACTCAACACATGAATACTGACAGCAGATGTTGGGATAATTGAACTCAAAATAGAAAATTGATTAAAAAAAGTGTCAAGGAAAAGTAGCTAGACTGGTTGGGATATCGGGTCAACTGAATGTGCAGATACTGAATGTAAAATAAGTTTCATGATGTAATAATTTGCTGTCTGATATTATGTATTTACAAATAGGAAGAATACTGAACAGTGAAAATATTTTTGTATGTATTATTTTTAAGCTGTTGTTTAAAGATTGATCTATAGCATACTCATAGGTATATGTTGGTTGAAGGGTGACGAACAATTATATAAATATTACTTTTCACACCACTGCTGTAAGAGTAATTTTTGTGTACTTGCATGAAGCTTGACCTGTCATATTCATTGATACCATCACATTACAGTCATCTTAACTCAGAACGGAAAAGGCATGCTAAATTTAAACGAACACAGAATCCCCAGAATTAGCTATCCTACACAGAAGCTCGAAATTTAGTGAGGACTTCAATACGAGATGCCTACAGCATTTATCACAACGAATCTTTCTCAAAATTTGACTGAAAACCCAGAGATATTTTAGTCATATGTTAAATATACTAGGGGGAAAACACTACATGATAGTAATGGTGATCCTGCTGATGACAATGCTACTAAAACAGAGTTACTAAACATAGCTTTTAGAAGCTCATTCACGAAAGAAGATGAAACCAATATTCCAGATTTAGAATTACAAACAGAGGCTGTAATGAGTAACGTAGAAGTAGATATCATCGGAGTAGTGAAGCAACTAAAATAACTTGACAAGAACAAGTCTTCTGGTCCAGACTTTATACCCATTACATTTCTATCTAATTTTGCTGAAGTGATAGCTCCTTACTTATCATATACAACCACTCTCTCTAAGATGGATCTGTACCAAAAGATTGGAAAGTTGCACAGGTCACACCTATATTCAAGAGAGGCAGTAGGAGTAACCCATTAAACTACAAGCCTATTTCATTGACATCAATTTGCAGCAGGGTTTTGGAACATATCCTGTACTCAAATATTATGAATTATCTCTAACAGAATGATCTATTGGCCCAAGGTCAACACAGATTTAGAAAATATCGTTCATGCGAAACACAACTAGCTCTTTACTCACACGAAGTGATAGGTGCTATCGACAAGTGTTCTCAAATTGATTTCGTATTTATTGATTTCCCAAAGGCTTTTGACACCGTACCTCTTAAATGGCTTTTAATCAAATTGAGTGGTTACGGTATATCACCCCAAATTTGCAACTGGATAGGGGATTTCCTGTCAGAGAGGACACAGTTCATGGTAATCGATGGTAAGCCATCGACTAAGAGGTGATATCAGGCATTCCACGGGGTAGTGGTATTATTGTTCCTTACCTACATAAACAATGTAGGGAAAAATCTAAGTAGCTCTCTTAGGTTGTTTGCAGAGGACGCCATCATTTACCGTCTAGTAAAATCATCTGAAGATCAAAACCAACTGCAGAACGATCTGAATAAGATATCACTATGGTGTAAAAATTGGCAATTGACTATAAATGATGAGAAGTGTGAAGTTGTCCACATGAGTATGAAAAGAAATCTGTTAAACTTTGTTTACAAGATAAATCAATTGAATGTGAAGGCCATAAACTCCACTAAATACCTAGGAATTATTATTACGTCAGACTTAAATTGAAAAGAACATGTAGATAATGTCGTGGGAAAGGCAACCCAGAAACTGTGTTTTATTGGCAGAACCCTTAAAAGATGCAACAGAACTACAAAAGAAACTGCATACACTACGCTTGTCCGTCCATTTTTAGAGTATTGCTGCCCAGTATGGGATACTTATCAGGTGGGTTTGATGGAGAACTTCGAAAGAGTCCAAAGAAGGGCATCTCGTTTCGTATTGTCACAATACAGGGGAAACAGCGTTTCGGAAATGATACAGGATCTGGGATGGGAATCATTACAACAATCGTGCTTATCGCTGCGGCGTAGGCTACTTACGAAACTCCAGTTGCCAACATTCTCCTATGAATGCGAAAATATATTGTTGACTCCCACTTACATAGGTAGAAATGATCATCAGAGAGAGGGGGGGGGGAAAGAGAAATCAGAGCTCGAACTGATAGATTCAGGTGTTCTTTCTTCCCACACGCTACTCAAGAATGGAATGGGAGATAAAATAGTAAAAAGGTGGTTCAGTGCACCCTATGCCAGGCAGAGTATCCGATGTAGATGTAGAATTAATCTCAGCTAACCATGAAAGCTGTACTGCATTAGGATTTGGTAAGCATCTTGTTTTATGTACTTGCTTTACAAAATATTTCTTGAGTATAAGCCACTTTTCTTCTATGGAATCAGTGCATACACCTATATTACATGATGATGTACCTTTTTTTACAGATCCATGCAAAGATATATCTTCAACTTCAGAGTATAATGGCAGATGCAGGGACA